>VZTZ01044194.1:1025238-1067738 GCA_013400955.1 Drymodes brunneopygia | reverse complement strand
TAGGGTCACTTTAGGCGTGTTTTCCACCTAAAGTGGCTGTTGGGACCACTCAGACCTGAAGCATCCGCAGCCAGGGTTCAGATTCCCTTGGTTATTCCAGCTTGGTCACAGGACCAACCTGGAGCCATATACAAGAGTTGGGATGTGCAGGACATCTCATTCCAGCCTGGCTGCCTTGGAAGAATGTGGCAAAGCTTTGTTGGGATGTGCAGGACATCCCATTCCAGCCTGGCTTCCTTGGAGGAACGTGGCAAACCTTTGCTGCTGGCTCCTTTCTCAGCACCCCTGTTGTGCAGGCTTTTAAATCTGACTGCTCCTGAAAACACTTTCATTTGAAAATTGATTTCAATTTTATTGGAATAATCAGTATTGTTTTGGAAAATCAATATATCATCAGCCTGAGGCAACGTGCAAGGGTTTTCAGTTTACTGAATTAATAAAAAGAAAAAAAGAAAAAAAGATCTTTGGGTTTTGCTCCCGATTGATAGAAGCGTTTTTAACTGTCGAAATTGCCAAATCTAAAAACAAAAGCCATAGCTCTGAACCATGGAAAGGGAAAGGCAGGTGCTGTGCTGAAGGGTAGGCAATTTCCCAGTTTCCCAGGTCTGGATTTTACTTTGTCTGGAGGATAGAGGGGGAAAACCCATGTTGCTGTCTGAACTTAGTTGCTCATGTAACTCCAGAGCCAGGATGATCTTTCTGAGCTAACCCTGAGTGTGCTGATTGGCGTTCCTGGGCCAAGTTTTGGGGGAAAACCTCAGCCTGGCAAAAAGGCCACTCAAAGCAGGGACCTACTGGACCCAAACTCCCTCAGGCTGGTGGTACACATCACTTCCAGTGCCAACCAGCATGGGAGAGATGCCAGTGGAGGCAGGGAGACCTGCACTGCTCGGTGCTGGATATTGTGCTCTCCACCAAGCCTCTAGGATTGTGCTGCTGCTGAAACAGGGGAAAAAAAAATTAAAGCTTTCCAAATTGCACATCATTCCTCCTGTGGCCATGGCATTCTGGGATGCAGGAGGGTCACTCAGAACCTTAACTATGTGTGTGTGCAGCAGAAGAGAAGCTGGGAAAGGAGATGCTGCATTCTGGGAACCAGTAAACTGAAAAGCTGTCCCTAGGAATTGTTTGTTACTGGTGAGACCAGCTTGGGTCCAGGCTTCTCAAAATGTTTAAAAAAGTAAAAAAAAACGGGGGTGGGAGGATGGCAGAAACCTGTCCTGGGTGGAAAAGCTCCACTTGGATGTTTTGGTTTGGGAAGAGGCAGCAGAGGAAGGGAGTGGGCGAATGTGAAGGGAGCGTTACCAAACCAGCCCCCACACGCATATTTCATCCCATCGTTATCAAAGTTTTATGAGCATCTGGTCTTGGCCCCAAAATCTATTCAATTGAGGAATTTTTTTTTAATCCATCTGAGTTTGACTACAAGCAGAATCTGCTATAATTCTCTTTTTTTTCCCTTTCCCCCTATTGATTTTACCTGGGCTGGTTTTGCAGAGGCAGATCTGCACAGACCAGCCCGGCTCCACGTGCTGCACATAAACCACGTGTGACATGGAGAGGCTGCTCATGGATTTTTATTTCCCAAGGGAGAAGTTATCCAGGAGTGTCTCTGTTACTTAAAAACACTTTCTCATCCTTTCAAAGCCAGAGCAAACGGTGGTGCAGGGTTTGGCAGAGTTGAACAGATCAGGGAAGAAAAGGGCAGGGAAAGGTGGGAATGGGCAGGAAGAGCCAGTTTTGTGTTATTTCTCCAGAAAGCAAAAGTTGTATGAATACTTGGATGAACTTCTGGACACAAACTCCCTTGAGTTGTTGAAGAAGATCTTTTTGTTTGTTTGACATATGATTATTTTCTTAGATGCCTGAAGAAGTGATAGATTTATTTGATGACCTTGGCACAGTGGTCATTTCTGTCCATCCAGAAAAATCCTCATTCCTGGGACACAATCCATAGCTGAGCTCAGTTTGACTTGTGGGTAATTTCAGAATGTTTTAAGGTTTGTTTTTAAGAAGCAAAGGAAAAAGGAAAGGAGAAAGGGAAAAAAAAGGGAATCTGAGCAGGTTAGCTCCCATGTTATAGTCAGCCTTTAATTTCAAGATGAATTTGCAAAGTTCAGCCAGGACTGCAAACCCTGGAGGTTTTGAAGCTCCGGGGGAGTTTTTAGGAAGGCTTTTTGGTGCAGGTCTGAGGTAGCCAGACATCCTGAGACATTACAGGCAGATGGGGCTCCCAGTGAGCTGGCATGACAGGTGGGTTTGCTCAATTTAAGTGACTTTATCCCTAAGTCCAGGCAGCTTAACCTGGAATGAACATCTTATTTCACATTTATGCAGCTTTAAAACCATTTGTGCTTTTAGCAATTTTTTTTTCCTTTTAACTTGTTCAACAACACGTTCCCTTCTGTGCCTGCAGAGGGAGGGGGGCTGGCTGGGGAGATCTTGGATGTGCTCCCACATTTGTGCCACAGTCCCTTCCAGCAGCTCTGGGACCACAGGCAGGTCAAGAGGGAGAACTTTTCTATGAACTGTTGGTGTTTTTCCAGAAATTTCTCCCTGGGCATCCTGGCCCCATGCTGAGGATGGCTCCCAGCCAAAAGCATTGAGAACCACTGGGAGCTCCCACCTGATTTCCAATACAGTGCTAAATCCTGGGCCTCTCCTAAAATCCTGCTGCAATACCCACAACTCCAGGCTGTGTTAGAAATGCTAAAAGCACAGCTAAATTTCCCAAGAAAAGCTCTGGATTGAGGTGACATCCCACGGAGTGACCTGACTTCTTTGGCTGTCATTTTATATATGTTTTTTAACATACTTAGCATATTTATTGACACATCACATCAAAACCCAGCTTCTGCTGCCTCTGACTTTGCATTTGTGCTGAGGAGTTCCCATGTTCCAGTGCTTCACCTTGCCCCAAGTATTAAGTGTCAGTCTCACTCCTCCAGAAAAAGACCATGGATCCCTGGAACTTCACCACTAAAATGCGTGGGATGTGCAAGGGAGGCAAGAAAAAAAAGAGTTTCCAGCTAAAAATATCTGATGTTAAACATTCAGGTTGGCCAAATAGCAGATAAATAAATAGTTTAAATATTTTCCAGGTCTAATTGTTCCTGTATTTAGTCTGGGCTCTACTTTACTGAACAAAAGTGAAAACAAGTAAAGTAGAGGATAAGCATAAATAGCTGGATTCTGCCAGAAATATTTAGAGTTTCTGCACTGCAGGAACCATGCATGGGTTTGTTTTTTACTGGCTCCAGCCCTTTTGTTTGAACATTTATATATTTCTTGTGCCTGGTCAAGTACAGCAAAACTGCTCCGTGATACCCTGAGTGCAAACAGAAATTGAGCAAAGGCAGGAAGGAGAAGCAGACATTCCAAATCTGTCCCCCAGCCTAACCAGAATCTGTGGGACTGATCTACTCACCTCCAGGAGCATCATAAAAAATAAAGAGCTGGTAAAATGGGTGTTTAGAAAGTAAGAAAAAAAAAAACAACAACTAGGGAAATAAAAAAAGTAGAAGGACTAAATACCTGGTTGAACAAAAATGGGAATGGCCACCTCACAGAAATGGCCAGCTTTAATTTTTAGAGATTTAGCACTTTTTGTTCCAGAAGAAATGATGCACATTTGAATCTAATACTAAATGGGAAAAAATTTTTTAAAAAAGTAGCAATTCATGCTGACATTTTCAAATTCCCTCTGACTGACCCCAAATGCTGCTCAGAGAATTGTGCAGTATGGTGACATGCCTAGTCTGGAGTCTGGGACACAGCTCAGAGCAAGACAAGCCCTGCCATGGGAAAGGCACAGGAAATGTGGAATCCTTCAGGGTCATTCTGACCATCTGAATATTTCTGATTAAGTTTGACCAGGCACAGAAGAAAATAATTCAGTTTCCTGGTAACAATATGAATATTCCCAGGAAAAAAAAAAAATCAATACTTTCTCCTGGATCATTTTGGTTTTACAGAAACACCTTTTTGTACTGGAAAAATTGGTTCGATTTAAAATTCCCAAGCAAGTTCCATGATAGTTTATGGCATTTTTTAAAGTGGAAATCTCTTGCAGAAAAGTGACAAAGATAAGCTCTTCTTTTCCCTATGAGGAAGAACAATGCTATCCTAAAACTCTGGAAGTACTGGGAAAAGAATTTTATTCCCCATTTTATAGCTTGCAACTATAAATTGATTTGATTGCAACTCAGTGAATAGAAAGGTGAGTACAAGGCTTTGATCCGGGCTCTTAAAACTGATTATCCTGGATAATTCTGTCTCCTTTAAGCTCTTTAGGAAGCTCTTGTGATGTCCTGGTGGGAGGACAAGGTGGTGTCTTTACATTTTCACTTGACCTGCAAAGGAGCACAGGACTGGGCTTTCCTGCCCAGAGGACCTTGGGGATGTGGCTGCCAGGGCTGGAAAGAGCCAGCTGGGATTTTGGGTGTCTTTGGGTCCTGTGGGACCCATAGGATCTTTCAGACCCTTTAGATCTGTGGTCCAAAGTGAAGCCATGGACAGAACCCCATGGCCTTTTGGTTGCCAGAAGGGTTGGAGATGCCTCTTGCAGCAGAGACCCAAGATGATTTTTGAATGTTAATCTCAGTAAAAGTGCAGCCATTCCCAGAGCAATCACCAGCAAATTTAAAAAATAGCGTCAGAAGGAATTATTACTTGAGGGTTTTTAGCAATTACTCAAGTCAACATCATTTGCTGAAGTGGGTAATTCTTTGTTGGATTGTGGTTTGACTTGAATCTGTTCTTTTTCCATTCCTGTTGTGCAACCTTCCCCTAATTCTTAATTTGCTTTTCTAGATACTTTTCTTAGAACAAGCAGCAACCCAAGTAAGTTTTTGCTGCTCTTGTTGTCTCTTGCTAGCAAAAAGCCAGCCCAGGGATGGAAGGAAGTTGTTTTGTACACCCCCAAATCAGCTATATTTAACTATTGGGCAATGGATTCCAGTTGCTCAAACCCATCTTTTGGTGTCACTGAGTGTGTTAAGTTAAATTCTGTGTTGGTCACCATGAAGATCATGGGCATGGAGGGCACCTTGGCAATCCCACGGAGTCACTGAGCCACCTGAGCAGCACCAAATGCACTGGCCGGGCTAGCAGAAGGAAAATTGGGAATTCCTGCCAGCTCTGCTCAGGCTTAATTTCTGCTGCTCTGTGGCACCACCCACCCTCAGGGAAGGTAGAGATGAAATAATCTCACAAAGCACAGTTATCCTTAAAAAGGTGCTTTAGGGAGTGTACAGACCCAGGATGCAAAGGTGAAACCAACTCTAAATGTGATTGTTGTGAGCTTACCAAGTTCCAGGCACCTTTAGGCTAAATGTGAATATCAAACACCAAATTATCTCATCCTGCAAAAAAACTTCAGCGTTCTATGTGGTCTAAAAATATCCTTTGTTATCCGTGAGACAGTCCTGGCTGAGGTCCGTATGCTGCAACCCTCAAATTCAGGTTCATGTTCTCATGTTCAATACTGAAATCAAAGGGACAGGAGGAGGATGGTTTCCCATGGCTGAAGAGCAAAGCACATGCAGGAGCTTAATAATATTAGTTGTGAGATGCAGAGATAGGAGAGGTGGGTGGGGAGCAGCAATTCCCATCTGAGCCCTAATGGGGACTGTGGGAAAACTTGAGTGGGCAAACCCCAAAGCAGGTGAGAGTCATTGCAGCTGAAACCCATTACACGCCCCAACTCAGTCCAAGTTCACGGAGGTTTTACAAACCTTTTGATGAACCTGGGCTGAGTTTTAAGCTAATCTGGCCAGAGTTAGAGAGTCAGGTGGAAGTGCTCTTGTTTGGGCGAGTTATGCTCTGGTTTTGAACTTGAAAGCCAATGTGAAATTTAGGATGTGAGAAACCAGCACAGACCCAGAGAACTGAAGAAGATGTTTATAGAGCTATGGGAAACCAGGAGATCACCTGATTGTTTCTGTATTGTTTTGTCAAATTTGATGTCATTTGTGGCTACGTTTGGAAGGGTTCAGCCAATTCTTGTTTATGCCTTTTCTCAGAAATTCTCATTTATGCACTGTTTCCATCATTGTTGGAGGGCAGATCGGCGTTAAACACTCAGAGTGTCAGTGAAATGAAACCAAGATGAAATTAACTTTCCAGGTTCTATTATAACTTCTTCAATGCAGAAAGAGTATTTCTGCTGATTCAAACCCAGAAAAAGCAGAATAGAATCGTAGCATGGTTTGGGTTAGAAGGGACCTTATAGATCATCAATTTCCTCCCTCCACCATTCATGGCAATATTATTTCTTTTAAGAAGAGTGGGGCTTTGTGGGACAACCTCTGTCCTGCCTCTGGGGCATGATGGACACGTGTCCTACAGTGTTTCTTTCTCCTCTTTGGTGACATCTTTGCCGAAGTGCATGATTTTGTGCAGTCCTTTTCCATGAAAAGTCAGCAAGCAACATCCATAGCTCCTGGATCTTGCCCTGCTTTTATTATCTGGGCACATGTTACTACACGCCTTACACCTGCTGAGGTTGGCTGCTGAGGAGTGTGGGTGGTCTTTCAGGGTGAAAAAGCAACTTGTAATTGGTCATCTGGTGGAGCAGGAAAGCTTGAACCTGCCTGGTTTTGTATTTTTTCCCCAAGAAAATAATACAGGAAAAAAATGTAGAGAGTCAGGGTTGCGTTCAAGTTTTCAGCCAGACTTGCAGCAGGTTTTGTTTAAGGGAATTTCTGCTAAATCCTGGGCAGCTTAGCCAGGTGATGCTGGCAGTGTAAGCATGTGGTTACTTGCAGTCAAAATATGAAGCTGGCTTTATGCTTTTTAAAAAAAAGTATAAAATTAAAAGTATTTACTGATTGCAGAAGAGTGTGTCCTGTGAATGAAATGCTTCGCTTTAGGGTGATGTGTTGTGACTCCTGAACATTTGAAATACCTGTTATGGATCAGCTCTCACTTAGTGGGGACTGTGTTTGTCAGGCAGTGATTGAAGTTGCAAATCAGTATTCTCCAAGCCTGGAATTTCCAATGGGGAGGCAGATAGCTGCAAAAACATCAGTTTTAAGAATAAAATAAAATAAAATGAAACAAGCGCTAATAAGAAAAAAAAAGTACTTGACAGGCAAATTTGGTGTTACACGTTCTGCATTTCTTTTCAGTCTTTCAAACTTTCTGAACACTATAATTTGTTTCTAGTGTTAGCATCACTATCATCAAAGATGTTGGACTCTATTAGCTTCACTGTCTGAGGGATGTCTTTTTAAAAAGGAGAAGAGCAGGGGGAAAAAAAACCCCACCCCACCAACAAGTTCAGCCACTTGAATTTCAGCATAATCACTTTTCTTACTACGTCTCTCATTTGCAATCAAGGCAAAGGCAGCAGAAGAAATCTCAGTCAACTGCTCGCTTACCCCAAGCCAGGCAGAGGTTTTGCATTAGTTGTGGCTTTGCTGAGGTTACTCTTTCCAGGCAGGAATGCTGTGTGGAATGACTTGTGCCACAGCATGGACTGAGATTTGGGTTAAACAAAGCCTGTCATTTCATGGAGTGGTTCAAAAATGCCTCTCAGTGGATGTTTCTTTCTACCCATCATTTTTCCTGGGGTGTAGGGGTCCCTCTCTCCAGGCTTGGCTCTAATAGTAACTTAGTTAAAAACAGGGCAGGTGTTGGATGATGGGGTGGAGAGTAATTGATGATCACCAGTTAGATGGAGGAGAAGGTGTGGATCCTCCTGGTTGAGGCTCTACACTGAAATAGAAGAAATTGAGGCAGACCTCAGCTGTAGTGTGATCTCCCTTGCTCAGCATGCCATGGACATCTTCTCAGACAGGGATGTTGGTCCTTCCCTTCTATTTTTCTGTATTAACTCTGGCAGTGTGAGGGACTGATGGTGGGCACTGCAAAATGCAGGTTTGCCTTCAAGGCTGGGTGGGGCACCTGGCATTTTCCTGTTTGGTTGGAGGAACAAATAGGATCCTTTCAGACTGGTTTTAATGGAAACTAAAGCATGGAATATTAACTTCCTGTGAGTACACCTCACACCCGCTTGCAATTTTTGGAGCAATCCCTGATGCTTCCTTCTTGCATTGGGATAGTCAAGAGAAACAACAAGGGAGACACAAAGTCACAAAGTCAGCCCAAACTGACAAAAACAAAATTTCTATGAACATTCCTAGGAGATATTTGCAGGGTGTCACCAGCTTTGCTCACGTCTGTTGTTAGTATTTGAAAATGTGTTTTTTAATGCAGAACCCAGGCCAGAGAATTTTTTTTTTTCAGTGTTAGGATTCCAACTTTTTTTCTGTGTTTTAGAGCATTTGCCACCCAATTCATATATCAGCAATTGTATTCTCATGAAAGCCTCTATATAAAATAAACATGACAGAGGATGAAGGTGGCTCTTTCCCATTGCTAATTCTCTACTAGGAAAAGAAAAAAAAATTCTGTGTAAATCTCTCCAGTGCCTCTAATGTGATTTGCTTGAATATGTACTGGATACTGAGGGATTTTAGACCCACGGGTGATCCTTGAAGGGGATGAAGATCACTTGTGTTGTCTCTGCTTCTTTTTTATTTTGTGCTATTTGGTGAATCTGAGATGTTTTGGGGGGGGATCTTGGAGATCCAGCATCCACTGGATCCAAGGGACTGTGGAAGAGGGAATGCAGTGAGAGAGAGAGAGGGACAGAGTTTGTCACGGCTGAGCCATGAGTGATGGAGATGTGCTGTAGGCTAATTTGTTCCTCGTGGAAGAATTACAGAATTTAGGATGGATAGATGTCAAAATGAATGGCTTGCTGCAGGAAAGCGTGTGGGATGAGACTGGATTTAGTCAAGTAGGGAGAGGCAGAGGGGCTCTGGGGTTTGTTTATATTAGGAGGAAGGCAGCAGGAGATGGTGCTGGGGACAGGGAGGTGATTGCCCAGGGCAGTGGGTAATGAATTTCCTGAAGTGGTTGATGTTGTGTCTGCTTGTGGCTACATAACCAGACCTCTACATGTTTTGGGAAGCACGTGTCGTGTTATAAACATATCCAAAAAGCAAATTATTTTGTCCCCAAGGTGAGGAAAATGAGCAGCCCCAAATTCTAGAACTGATTGTGTTCCACAGACTTCAGTGACTTTACCACTTCCATCCATGAGAAGCTTTTTTCTGATGCACTTGGAAACTTTCCCTCTAGTTCTTTTGCAATGACCTTTCTCTTTCAGTCAGAAATACAAATTGTATTTTTAAGTGCAGAAATACTGCCCACCTGAACCTCTGGGGGAAGAGGCTGTGATGGGAACTCTGTTTTCTGCTGATTTGGGGGTGTGTGGCAGCTCTGGCCTTCACTGCTCGATGATCTGGGGACTCATTTGAGCAGAAGGTGACCCAGATTCCCGTTCTCTCTGCCTGACTCAGGTTAGGGCTGTTTTTCACAATAACCCCTCCAAAGAAATGCACGGTCTGGAGAACCTCTGCCAAACATCTTAATGGCACTTGAGGTTTGGGCTGGTTAGTGACATCAAATGAAACAAAAGCAACTTCCTGACAATAGAAGAAACCATTCCCATTGTGAGCGAAAATCATTTTCAAATAAGAAAATGCACCAGCTGGGTCAAGTAATGCTTATGAAAAATTCTCAGGTGTTACTTTGATATGCTCAGAGAAGGAGCTTTAATTTAATGGGACTCAGTTGAAAAGAACCAATCAAGGAACAGTGGAAAAGCTGAATGCCCAACATAAATACCTGCAGTTTCACCCAAACAATGCCATTGTTGGGCTGTAATCAGGAGAGGACTTTCAAACAATGGCTGGAGGCGTCCCTGGCCAGTCAGTGCAGGTAACACACGGGATGACTAATGCCTGGTGTGTATCTGGGTACACACACCACTGTTTACTAATCTTTTCCTTTCTTAGTCATCCTCAAAAGGCTCCTCAAAGCAGCACAGGGACACTGGGCACTTTTCACAATAAGCCATGATCTGTTTGTGATGAAAGTTGCTGGATGCAGAATTCAACTTTTGCTGAAGCTGTGGCTCGCTTGAACGACCTTGACCTGATCTTGAAGGGTTTGAAAGGCTAATCCATTCATTCCTATTCCAGACATACACAGATTAGGCTTCTGTTGAAACAACTCACACTTTTGAAAATAGCAGCAAAACTGCAATCGGCTTTGCATGTGTCTTAAATTTCCAGCCTGGGGAATGATGCTGGCCTTTGTGCCCTTCCTTTGCTCCCTTCCCTGAGGAGCACAACTGTGCTGGTCAGCCACAGTGCACTCTTTTTAGCTGGTAAATTCAGGAGCTGGAGCTCCCCAGGCATGGCTTCTTCTTGGTTTCTAGTTTGGGTACACTGTACAGCTCCAGTACGAGGTGACCTGACGAGTTGTCTTGTGTGAGTGGGCTTCAAGGGCAATTTATCTTGGTTCAGCATTTACTTTCTTTTGTAGAGTTTGAAACAAGTGAAGCTCAAAAAGAAAAAAAAAAAAAAAACAAACCAAAAAAAAGAAAAATAAAAAGCCTGGTGGCTTTGAAATAGTCATTTCTCATTTCTCTTTTCGGGTATCAGGTGCTCACAGAAATGTTTCACAGCCAGATCGTGCACTGGAGCAAGTGGTATATGGTCTATACATCCTCATACATCTATGGAGATGCACCCACTGTCCCCACACATACACAGCTGATGAGTTCTGATTAGGGGTTGTTAATTTTCATGGTGCCCTGTGCTGGGAGCTGCAGGTGATGGTGTGCTGGGGAGCTGTGCACAGCCCACACGCGTGGGTGGCTGTTTGTTTGTGCCTGTCACCAACCATGAAGGGCAGAGCCTCGCTGGAGTGGTGTCTGAGCTTCACCTAAACTTGGAAAGCAAAGATGCAGCTGTCTCAAGGGAGCAGGATGGGAATGGGGTGGCCTGGTGAGTGTCCATGCAGAAGTGACAGCAGTTGTCAGCTCCCCTGTGCACCTGCTGATGTCTGCACATGTGCCACTGCTTATATACTGTATAAAACCATGACATACATCCTTTCCATGGAAGCATCTCAGTGCAAATTCATCTAATGCCAATCAGAAAAGTGTAGAATAGGTCAGGTTGGAAGGGACCCTAAACATTATCTCAAAACCATCTTAAAATTCTGGACAGTTTCCTCATCTAACGTGATGCAGCATAAATCTGCCCTGTGGTCCCTGGCTTATCCAGCTCCATCTTAGAAAGTATTTTCGTTAGACTTGTTCTTTTCACGCAGCAAAATTACGATCCAGGTGCACAGTGGTGAGTTTGGTAGGTTTTTTTTTTTTCCCTCTGTGAGCAAACAAGAGAGTTCTGGGGAGGCATGGGCTTCCCTTCAGTGTGTCTGGGGCTTTACAAGTGAGGATGCCTCGTGCAGTCGGCAGACCTGACCCAGGCTGTTGGAAAGAGATTGTGGCCCCAGACTGAAAGCTTCTACTGAGCTTGCACGGACTATTGACCAACCTCTTTTCAAAGGGGGATGTGAAGAAGTGCCAGCCTCTGAACTGATGGCCAAAAATTGTGCTTTTGGATATCTCTGCTGTTGGACCAGCCGTGGAAAGGCACCACACCAAGGAGAGCTCCTCCATGCCACCACAGCCTTGACCTGTGTGTACGCCTTGCCCAGGCTGGGATGTCTGAGGGCTGCCAGTGGCTGAATTCTCCACAGGGCTGGAGATACAAAGAGTAATTCCTCGCTGCATATTCACAGCCGGCACGGCAAGGTCTGCATAATGAATGGAGAGGAGCGCCTTCCCCGCCCTGCAGCGAGCTCCCCGGGCATTCAAACCCTGCTCCTTGACTTGGGGCTGCAGCAGCAGCAGCACGTCCTGCTCCGACCCTTCACGTGGGCTGCGTTACACTGACAAAGAAAAAGGCTTTTTGTATTGTCTCTGCCAGGCTGACCTTTAGAGTGTTTACTTTTCAATCAGCTTTAAGCAGGCGTGCTCGAACTCCCCGGCGTGAGCAAGTTCAGCGCCGGAGCGCTCTCGCCCAAACATTTGCCAAGATAACGCCGGAGTGACAAATAAACACGAGCTGTTTTTACAGGTGTAAAATCAACAGATCAAATGCTGACCCTGGCCGTGGCGGTGAAGCCGGCCCGCGTTGTGTTTGAAGAATACCACTGCATCATTTACACTTGCAAACCCTTTGTAATCTTAATCTCTTTGTGGCTTTTATGTTATACTGGCCCCCCAAGGTTAAAGAAAGAGATTTAGACCTTAAACACAAATCCAGCCTTCAAGCTCTGGAATTATCTTTGCCTTTAAATGCAACTGATCAATGCCCATTTCTTTTGAAAATAAAACCCTTTTGAACCTTGAAAGCCTTCCACTGTTGAGCTATGTCTAAGTGCCACATGGGGAAATGGGCAGAAAAAAAGCCCATTTTTCCCTTAGTGCTTGCATTAGAGGTCCTAAAGTTCAGTCCAACGCAATCAATTTAATTGGCGCTAGCTCTAGTGACAAATTATACTGGTTTACACTCAAGTGTAGCACAGATTCCTCAAACGCTGGGAAAGAAGGGAGATACACTTCTTGGTCTCTACTTAAAGAGGGCAACAGTATTGGAAAAGGAGCACATTTAATTTATCACTGTCAGAGCAGGTGCAAAGTTTAATTCTAACTAAAAGCATTAAACAATTAACCCAGACAGTCAGGCCCTTCGGAAAACGCTCAGTTGCAGGGAACACATGGACCAGATTACCAATGGAAAAAAGTCATGGCTCCTCTNTGGAAAGAAAAAGGGAAAGAACTTTATAGACTTCTGAAAACTAGTGAATAAAATCTAAGCTGGGAAACTCCATCAGAGTGGCAGCAAGTAGCTGTCTTTTAAGTAATTCATTGATCTTTGATGCTCTATGAATTAGGGAATCTATAACCTGCTGATACCATCTCTCTATAGTATGCATGCACGTACTTTTCAAAGTGCCTGGCTGCTGTTTTCTTCTGCAAGGTAATGTGCTCCTCAGGCTGCATTTTATCCCTTTGGCACGCTGAAGAAACTCAAGGGCTCTTTGCAAACCAGGCATGGCTTGCCCAGAGGCATTTGCAACCTGTGGCTTCGATTTCATAGAGGTGATTCCCCCAAACTGAGGTACCACTGGAGAGAGCTGGTAAATCCATCCTTCAATAATCCTTCCTTCAACAGCAAAGTGAGGTCCCACAGCTACAGCAGACATCAGCGCAGGTGTGAATTTAAACAGTGCTTTGGCAGGTGAAAATAGTGTTGGATGAGGGGCTGAGTGTGGTGCAGGTGGTGCAGAATTTGGGGCAAAAATCACATTCTGAAGGACAGCTTGCAGAGCCACTCTCTCAGATGGCAAGTTTGAGTTAGTTTTGTGTCTATGGGTTATGTATTTATAGTAAAATCTATCTTTCCATGATTTAACAGGAAGAACAATCAGGTGTTTTTTCCAGAAGAATCTCATGTGTATTGTGAACAGGTGAACTCTAGTTCAGTAGAGTTAGCAAGGGAAGGACCCAAATCCTTCTACGGAGTCTCCAGGCATCCTCACTGTCTTCTCAAAGGAGGTAAAAAATTCCTGTCATTTCTAGTGTGTTTTGTGTTGGTCTAAATTTGAATAGCCAAGGCAATTTAGAAATCTGTCCTTTCTTTCTGAGCCTTTATAAAATATGTGTCTGTGGAGGATAAATCGCTTCATTATATTCCATTATTTTGTGGATAACGTGCTGGTGATATCGAAACAATGAGAATAATAATATTGTTCCCACTCTAGTGCCATCAACAGATTCCCTCCTTCCACCATCATTTCAGCATCATTACCATGTGTCATTGCTTAGACCTTAGGTAGCCAATTTTGAAGCAATTCATCCTCACAAGAAATGCCAAATGCCCATGTCAGACGTTCAGGCTGCATTTTTTGAACTGTCAGGTACAAGGCCTTGCAGGCTCAAGGGTTTGGATGCTTGTGATATTGT
This sequence comes from Drymodes brunneopygia, assembly GCA_013400955.1. Classification (NCBI taxonomy): domain Eukaryota; kingdom Metazoa; phylum Chordata; class Aves; order Passeriformes; family Petroicidae; genus Drymodes; species Drymodes brunneopygia. The sequence goes on along the minus strand of VZTZ01044194.1, from coordinate 1,053,841 downwards.
GTAGACAGAGCTGATGTGCTCCAAATGTATTAGAAATGTGATGTTTTTCCTTATTTTTTGAAGCATGCCAAGCATGCTATTGAGCAAAGACTCATTTTCAGACATGCATGAACAGTGCAAATGGCTTGAAATTAGGTGGGGTTTTTGCTTCTGTGTCTGTGAATGGGAATTTAACTCTGCAGTTTATAGAGAACTTATCCTCGAGACCTGGAACACCACAGAAATGGGATGTGTGGGATTTTGGTGGACTTTGTGGCTCCTGCTGCGTGTTTGCATTTCTCCCTCTTCCTTTTGGAATTTGTTGAGGTGATAGGTGAGACTGGGACCACTCTGGGAACAGGTACATCCCACACCTGTACCTGCTGAGGGTGCAGCTATGGCTGGGGACTCCCAGGAGAAGGAAGCAGAAAGAAAATGCAGAAGCATACAGAAAAACTTTGCTGAGATCATTTTCCTGTTTCTCCCTTCCTTTCTTCCAGAGAAAGGTTTTTAAATAGTTTTTATACCTTAAAGTGTAAACCATTTATTACAAATACCAACACAAATTTCCTTGCAGTAGGATAAACACTCAGCTGCTGCAGTTATTGGAGTGCTGCAGCACAAACAAAGCCAGACCAAATGATTTCTGCAGTGAATCCTTCCTCTGGTGGGGAGTGGTGTTTCTGCCTTGCAATCAAGCTGGTGTTTGCATCCTAACAACATGTTCTGAATGACAGGATCCCACACGGACTTTTCTACAGCAGAGAGATAAGGGGAGGCAGAGGAGGGAATACAAATGATCCGCTCGATATTGGCCCTGGCCTCTCTTTGTGTGTTGGGGTGGCACAAATGAGAGGCAAAGCAAAACAAAGTCCTGGCTGTGTCCTCATGCAAACTATGAAACTTTGGGTCTTGTCTGCTTTGGTCTCACCAAGGGCCAGGTTGGACCAGAATGAGTCTGGGGGAGGGCTGTCCCCAGTGGGACAGTGGCAAAAAATTGGATTATTTTGTATCAGTTTTGTGTGTTGGCCTTTCTAGGATTTATTGTCAAAATTTTCCTTTTAGTCTTGAAAGGAATGATTGGAAAGAAAAGAATGAGGATGAACAACAATTGCAATTAAAATTTTTGAGGTTTTTTTTAATCACAGGACTCCACAAGCTGTGACTTTTAAGAAAAGCATCAAATTTACAGACGTTAGATTCAAATTGTGAGAGCTGGTACAATCCAATCCCTAAAACTGGTGTTTATTGCTTCCTTCCTTTAAAACTCTCAGCAACTGAAAATGGGATGGGTTAGAGAGAGCTGGGAATTCCAATCCAAAGCAGCACCAAGATGCCAACAAGAAGGTTCTCCAGCTCCCATCATGGTGGAACATGGGACATGATGTAGCCCATAGCCCTAAAATAACTCTGGTGCACTTGATATCTCTTATTTCAGAGAAGAAGGACCTGGATTTGTTCTCACTTACACCACTGGAAGATTTGTTGTATATTATAACCTCAAAGTATAATTTTCCACAGTTTTTCAGTCTTTCAGTCATAACAAAATAGTCATAGCCAACTAATTTGGCCTACTATAAAAGTGACAATACAATAAGAATAAAAATATTTTCACAATCTGTAAGTTGCATTGTAACAAATAAATTGAGTTTAGCAAACTGGGAAAAAAACTCCACCTTAAATTGGATCAAAATGGAAGGTGTTGGCCATATTCCAGCCAATATTTTGAGGAGATCAAATCCAAACACCTTTTTTTTCCCCTCCCCCCCACAAATTCTGAAACTCAATTTCTTGTGAAAATTTTGAATTTTCCTTGCAGTGGTAGCCCTTTACTTCTGTCATAAGAGGAGGTGGGATCTTCTCTTCAGCCAAAGAGTTGCACAATCCCTTTTTTCAGTGTGTTATGCCACTACCCTTGATCTTGGTACAAGGTGATGAACTCCTTAGGTTTTATTGAACTTTTATTGTATGCAGCCTTCTAGATCAGTTTTAGGTGCTTCACTCTGTAGTTGGTTGAAATATCTGCTTGTCTTGGTGCTCTGGGAATGAAGGAACCCCTCTGTGATGGGTTATATGTCCACTTGAGAAGTGTTGGCTCAGAGCCCTGCCCAACTGGACCTTGAAATAAGTAAATAAAGTTAAGTCCCAGAAACATGGCCCTCCTTGGGATGCTAAACACAGCAGGGAAAGGCTGAGAAGCCTTCCATAAAATGAAGTAACAATGAAAAAAAATCTGTGAATGGAGCAGGACAGGATAAACTAATCAGTGCTAAATGTCTGGTGCTTCCCCATGGGATTCAGCCAATTCAGGCCACGAGTAGAGAAAATATTTAAGTGTTTTCTAAAGTGTGTCTCACACTTGAGTAGCATTTGCATTCATATCTAAGGTAAAGCAATTGCTTCAGGGTCTCCATTAGAATGAAAATTATCAGGAGTTGGCGTCTCTGTGACTTCAGCAGAGGTGGGGTCAGGCTCTGCTTTGCCCACCCCATGACAACAAAGCAGGCTTCCTTTGGGTATCCTGGTGCAAGCCTTCCTTGGATTTACCTTCACAGGGAGCCAGGCAGGCAAAACTCACCCCCTGCTGCAAACAATACACCAGGACACCAAACCTGGATGTGTCCCTGGCCTTTTGTTCCAAGTCTCAGTGAGGAACCTGTGAAGAACCAGGAGTGAAAAGGAAAAGCTGCCGGCGGCGGCGAGCGTGCGGATTCCGGCGGAGCTGGAAGGGGTTTTGTTGATACGCTCTTTAAAAGCATGATCTGTTTTCTGCTGCTAGTTAAAGAGGGTAGTGGCAGTCTTTAGTGGCTGTGTCAACGTAGCCCATGCTATTATGTACAGATGTGCCAGCTGCAAGTAGGCATTATCTCTTTGATAGTGCTAAGCACTTTACAGTGGGTCAGGGAAGTGCAGCTCTCAACCAATAGATCTAATTGCAATCCTTTTATGTTCTCTATGATTGCAGGTTTCTCCAGCACTATAAACAAATAGTAATCAACTAAACCTGTTACCTCTGAGCGGCGATGTCACGATATGAAATATTAACTGTTCCAAATACAGTAATGATGGTTTAAAACTGTATTTGTTCTTGAAGGTAAAAAATAAGGGGAAAAACCAGGAGTGCTAGAACTGGCAGCATGGAGAGCCCTCTGGCTCTCTTTCATCTAATGAAAAATTGTGTCTGTGTACGACATGTTTTATGTGGTCAAATACGGTGTAAATATTGTGTACATCTTTTGCTATTGCAGCAACAGATCAACAGCACCACAAATAATCTCTGACTCCAAATCTACATTTTTTAAAGACACTGTTAAGTTAATACAAGGAAAAATTGTGCTTTCGTAGCTCATTGAATGCTAGATATGAGCCTTGCATGTGTGGCTGATGAGATGGAGTAGAGTTGGAAGTGGAGAAGGGCCTGATTTCACCAATTTTTTCCCATATCTCAGGGAAAACTTTGTGGAAGTTCTTTTTGTGTGTTTGGCTTGCTGGGATTTTGGTGAGGGTGAAAGGAGAAGTTATTTGAGGAGCAGACCTTTTAAGTCCTTAAACTGAGAAGTGTCTCCTCATGCTTGCAAGCGGGACAGCTTTGGGTTTTGGCCAAGTCTGATCAGGAAATGGGTCCCAGAGACCAGATTCTGCCCATGTTGTTGAACTCTCTTGATTTGAGAAGATTGGGCTTGGGTTGGCTCACGATAATTCCCCACTGACCCAACCCCAAAGGGTACCAGAATGAATTAAACCCTTTTTTATGGTGTAGCTGGTGGAGTTTGAGGGCTCGTGCCTCTGCACAGTTTAATTTACTGGCTGGTTTTAGACGTGGCTTCAGGGAGGTGCTGGTTCTTGGATGCACCTGAGGTGTCCATGGCTTAGCCATCAGCTCCTCACATGCTGAAGGAGCCCCTGGAAACAGCCTGAGCATACTGAAGCACCGAAATGGGGACTTTCCACGTAAATTGATCATGAAGGAGAGTTTATGAAATTTTTCACGGTTTGGCATTTAATCAGCTCTGATCGATGCAGCCCTAATGCAAGGTGAACTTGTTGATGGCTTCCACTGGAGGGTAAAAAAGCCCCAGGAAAAGCCGGGGCTGCGTGTGTTTCTTCTTGCTCTCACTCTGATGCAAAGCAAAGTATTTAGCAGAGCATTGAGCCTCATTGTTACTCATCCAGAGGCGTAANCCCGCACCCGGCCGAAGGGGGTCAGTGTTAGGCTGGGCTTTGTGCTTCCTCCACGCCCCCAGCTCCCACTCATCCGGGGAGTGAGAGACGGAGACTGGGAATTAAAATGTCTTTAAAAAGAAAATAAGCTTTTGTATCAGCCAGCTGGCGGAAGGATAAAGGACTGCGCTCACAAGATGCAATCAAAATTCAACAGTGTTTTATTAAACATGTAATATTATCAAACTAAACAAAAGAGCCCTCAATGGCTGGGAATACAATGCGATACAATTTATTTTATTTTTTTTTTTCTTCCATGGTGTCATTCATACAAAAGTGCCATTGAGCACTCGGCTCCCAGTTACGAGCTGCACATGCAAATACCAGTACACGTGGTGGGCTGGGCAGTGGAATGCAAAGTGTCGTGCAGGTAGGTCACAGATAATTCCATTTTTTCCCTGGATAACCGCTGCTAATGCACAGGGAGGATGGGTGGCTGACAGAATTAACCAGCCAAAGAAGCCAAGTTTAACTGTCTGTTAAGGATCTTGGTCAGTAACCAGTTTATCAGGTGGGTTCCTCTGAGCCAGCCCTGTTTTCAGCTCCTGCCCCAGTGCCTCACCCCACAAGGGCTGCAAATCAGCAGCTGATTTTGCCCTTTTTGTTGATTTTTATATTTCACTCTCAGTTAGTTTTCCTGGCATCTAATAAGAGTTGGTCATTAAAAGATAAAATGCTGTGAACAACACTGAACAAAACATTTAGATACCACTCTTCTCTACTTCCACAGTTAATTTTGTACCAGTAAAAAGACACAGACACAATGCAAAGTCTGGGAACCTGGATCAGGCCTAGGTTTTGCACACACAAAGCTGGTGATATCTGACAGGTTCTGGAGATTCCTGTCCATGGGAGAGCATGGAGTGGTGAAATGAGGATGGTGGAGCCCCTCTCTAGGTCCTGGTGAGGTGCTCATGCTGTGAGGGTGTGGAAGGGCCATCACATCCATCCCACAGTCTTAATCCCACCTTGAGTTAGGTGTAAAGGACAGCTTCAAGTGCAAGGCAGAGGTGAATCAGTTATAATTATCTCCAAAGAGCGATCAACAATTAAATTGCATTATTAACTCTGAATCTCACTGGAAATATGTGCTATCTTTCTTTTAAATACCTGAGGTATAGCTCTTCCCCTGACTATATTTACTTGGTGAATTTCGGTCCCTTAAAGGACTGGCAGCTGAACAATCTATCAATTAAAAAGAGAGTGGAGGAGGGTGGAAATTGTGCCTGGCCTCCATCAGCTCAGCCAAGCAAATTGGTGTAAAGGTGTTTGTGAACGGCAGCCCGGGAGCAACTCATCTGCAAAAGCTTTACTTCCCCCAAGAACCCCAAACGCAAGGCAGCACGGAAGGAAAAAAAGCAAAACCAAAATCACTAAGAAGCCCTAACCTTGTAACATACAGTTTTTGCTAAAAATATATATTAATAATATATTATTGAGCGGGCATAGATGAAGAAGGCCAGGGAAAGCGTAAGCAATAAGAGTGTGAGCAAGGTCAGTGTTCCTTGCCCGAGGACAGCACAATCAATAAGAGCTGGTCAATACCTGCTTTATTACTACACTCCTACTCCGAGCAAAATCATTTTTAAATTAAGAATATATTTTGCAAAACTGAATTAACGATATTGAATATTTTGCTCTTTGATATGACTAGCCTTCAAAATCAAATTATTAAATATGGAAAAAAGCATATTGGTTCAGCTAAGGATTTTTTTTTTTTTTTTTCCCTGGAAAGGAAGTGGATGGTTTGTGATTCCCACTTGTGCCTGGGCATTAAATTACACTGGATGCTGCCCCTGCCTTCCCTTGAAAGGTGAAATGCAAAGATATTCGGGTTTGTTTCCAAATGGCTCCTTTTCGCTTTGGAGATGAAATTCTGATGGATAAAGCTGAGAGTGTAAAATGGAGCCTGGCAGTAAACTTCTGCAGAAATGGACGTGTTTGACTCTCCCTGGTTTGGTGCACGGAGGATTCAGCCCATCCTAAAACCTCAAAATTTTGTGAACCATCTCCACCTTTCCCCTGCCTTCCTGGGCTTCCCAGCTGATTCACTGGGAGCATATATTGATGGTGTTAATTTGGAGCTGGTGTGAAGGTTGGCTGCAGGCAGGTTACTCAGCCAGGCAGCATCAAAGGGTGAGACACGATCCATCCCTGCTCCCCGGGGCAGCTTTGGCTCTGCTGGATTGTGCCAGGTCGCTCCCACCTTTCGCTCCCAAGTTTAGAGCCTGCAGTAACTTGAGCAAATCTTGTTTCATTGCGTTAAAATGATTACATGGGTTTAGGACGGCCATTTATCACGCTGAATTTTGTTTCCTTTGGAGGGAAGGGAAGAGAGGCTCTTTTATTTAGCTGTATCTGTGTTTTGAAGGCTCAGCTCCAGCAGCCTGGGTGTGAGCTTTGCAAGGACGCTGCCAGTCCCACTGCGGTGGTGTGGGAGGGAGGGCAGTGGGTGCTTGGTGCAGAGCAGCTGCCTGGGGAACTTCCATTTCCAGCATTTGGCCTGGGGATCTTGATCTGGTGTCCAGATGTATGGCTTGAGCCTGGGAGGGTGATGTCAGGGCTGTCTTCCTGCAGGAAAATGCTGATAATAGCCAATTGCCAACCTCATCTCCCACAGCAGGGTCTCAGGAATGCTGCTCCTCTCCTCTTGTTGCCCTCCCCAAATCCCTCCAGTGCCCTGCTGGTGTCTGCTATGCACTCCCTTGTTGACATTTGTTCTGCAGGAGTTATCAGTTACTGGATGCAGGTAGGACATGAGAAGGCAATCTCCTCTGAAATCATGAGATATTGGAAAGATTCAGGCTTTTAGGGCTGGTTTGTTGGTTGGGGATTTTTTAAGTTTTACGCTTTAAGTTTTGCTTGCTGCTTGACTGCTTGATCTAATTCTCCTCTAAACATTTAGACACGATTCACCAGGGCAGATGGAAAGCTTTCTCCCTGAAATGTGTCCTGGCTCTTTGAGCACCAAGGAGTAGCTGGATGCTTGAGCTCCAAACCAAAATCCCTTGCTTTACTTTGTATTGATTGAAATGCTGTAAAATACATTTCTCTTTCAAAGCCCTAGTGCTGCCCCTCTTTATGAGGACCAAGCTGCCTTCAACCCCAGCAGCTCCACAGGGGTGGTTTTCAACTTGATGAAGCCTGTCATGCAGGTTCTGTGGCTGCTTAAATGTATCTGGTACCTCCAGGAGGACGTTGGTGAAGTTTAACCCAGCAGCTTTTAACCAATGCAGTGGCTTCTGAGGGAGATGGAGGCTTAAACCCAAATTTGTGAGCGGAGAGGCTTGAAATCACATCCCCTCTTCTCTGCACCTCTAAGTCTCCGAGAGCACTTGAGTTTATGTTGTTTTGGGGGCACCAAAGCCCTGGCCTGGATGTTGCTGGTTGCATTTACAGTTAAGGAGGGCTTTCACCATGTGTGATTGTGGTAGTGGCTCTGATACAGCAATCACCTCTGCTCAGCCCAAAATCTGAGTTAGATGGCTCTTCCTTAATTACCTCCAGGGCAAAGGAAAGGGTAATGGTTGTGTGGTAGCAGGAACATCAGGCTTTTGAGAAGAGAAAGCTCAAACCATTTGTAGCTGTTTCCCTTGTAAATTTAGAGGAGGGAGGGAAGGATCCCTAAAAGTCATGTGTTGAATTCTTGATATTGGGATGGTTTAGTGATGCCCAGCACTTCCTCCAAGGGTCTTTGTAGGGAGGACTGATACCTCTGTTGTTTTCCTCTTGTACAAATCTGGTGGACATGCAGCAAGAATATATTAAAACAGGTCCTAATGACATTTTTATTGGCAGGGAAAAGGGAAGTCAACATATTAAGTAATTCAGAAAAAAAAAAAATCTTAATCCCATCTCACACAGCGCTTCACCTCCAGTGCACTCCCTTTGGAAAAATTAAAAACTTGTATCCAGGTCGATCTCTGGCATCCTTGAGAAGTAAACATCAGTTTACTTCTGGATCTTTGCTGCTGCATCCTCAGGGATTCCCTCTCCTGCTGGGCATTGTTGGAGGGGATGGGTGGTTGTACCTCCTGCTTTGCAAACATAACTCAGCCTCACTAGGTATTTTTAAAGAAAGGTATCAGAGGCTGACTGGAGGGTTAATGGGAGATCAAGACAGCTGAACCCTGGGAACAGAGGGAGACAAAGGATGGGTGTTACACAAAAAGAGCTAATGGCAAAACCTAAAAGGTGGAATTGGTGAAATGCCTGTTTTTTGTGTGTTGGAGCAGAGACCCCCTAGCTGAACCACTGCAGTGAGTTGCTCTGACATGGCACATCCCTGCTGCCACTGTTGGTGTCATGCTGCCTCCAGCAAGGATCTGCTGGCCTTGGCCATCCTGTCCAAGCTCCAGCAAGGCTCTGCTGGCACATGATCTGCACAGAAAAGCTCCTGCAAGCACAGGGAGGGTGGAGAGGGAGAGCCTTAAGACTTTAAATAAACTTGAGGCTAAGTCAAAACCCAAACAGAAGGAGGGTGAGGGGGAAGGAGCTCAGCAAATAGCCTCGTTCACCCTTACAGATATTTTATATGTGGTGGTTAATGGCAGTGGTGAGCTGGTCAGTGAACAGTGTGGAAATGCACCTTCCAAAGGGCTTGATCCACTGATAAAGGGTGAAGGGCAGCCCACCACTCTGGCAGGAAAACATCCCCACTGGTGTCCTTCTCCATTTTATTTTATTTTATTCTTTCTGTGCATGTCGGGGAAGGATCTGGGAGAAAACCACTGGGTTGCATAAAGAAACCCCTTTCCAGAGGCATCCTTTAATTCCAGGGAGCATGCGCCGCCGCGCCCGCTTGGCAGGACACCTGCAATCTTTAAGGCCCAATTAGTCTTTTCAGAAGTACGATGTCGGAGGGGGAGAAACTTGACCTTCTGGGGCCGGTAGGAGAAAAACAAGTCTTCCCTTTGATTGCCTTTGGTTAAAGCTGGGAGGGAGGTCGTGCCTCCCCCTGTGGCGCAGGGCAAGGGCTGTATCGACGGAGCCGGCCCCGTTGTGTTTGTGAGCCGGTGCAGGTGCGAGCCGGGGACAAGCAGGTGTTTGTACAGAGGTGACCCTGAGCACGGGTTCTTGACCTGCCCTTTCCTCCTGACTCATCTTGCCTCCAAAAAGGGCTGCTTTTGGGCCGCGGAGGGCCTGTGAGCTTTCTCTGTATGTAAAAATCACGTTATTTAGAGGTCTCTCTTAAGGGCTTCTCTTGCAAGATGCTTTTTGATAATGGGAGAGATGCAGCTCGGATGCTGACGGAGCTATTTTAAAAGGGTTCGGTTCTGCAGAGATTTTTCATCTTTAAAGAGGTGAAAACAAACTACTCTGTGTCTGAAAAAAATGCATGGCTGGTGCAGGTTTTATCTGGGGAGGAATCTGGCTCTGCTTGTGACCAGGCTAATATAAACCAATTTGGAATGGGGGAGCATGCTGGGCGAGCTGCTGGGCTCTCTTAGACAAGGTGTCCTGGGAAACTTGAGCAAATTGTAATTTTCTATTAGTGTTAATAATCTCTTAAACACAGCGAGGAATCAACAGTTCCTTATATAGATTTATTTTTATATATATTTATATGTATGTGTATATGTATGTGTGCCCAGGCCAACATTTACACATGTGTATCACGCAGATTTTCTGGGCTACAGCCTTCTTACCTTAAGCCTCCTCTGCAAGTTTGCAAGTTTTAAGTCCTGCTTAATTTGAAAGTATGAGAGTTCGGGTTTGTGTTTACACAGCAGGATATTTTCTTGGAGAAGCTGCAGCCCTGTGCTCCTGCACCAGGTCCTCATCAGGCTCCATTCCCACCCTACCTGTCTGATGGTTTTACAGATGGGCAAACTGAGGAGTGGGCAGGAGGAAGGCAAGGGGACTTTATGGGAAAGCCTGTGAGGGCAGCAGGTGACATCCCCAAATCTTCCTCCATCACAGCCGTGCCATCTCTCTGAGTTTTGCTGGAGTGTGAGCTCTGCCACGTGCTCCCAACCTCAGCAGAAGGGCCAGAAACAAAGGCAAGGCTGAGCAGAGAGATGTGGAGCTGCAAAGAGGCTACTGGTGAGTTACCACAGCGTGAGCTCTCGCGTTAATTAACATCTTCATTAATGATCTGGGATAAGGAAAATACTTGCAAATTATATCAAATGGGGAGGAGCTGCAAATATGGGAATGATACAGGGAGGCTTGGAAGACAAGAAACATGAATAAAGGACAATAGGAGACTCAACAGGGAAAAATCTTGCAGTCACTAGAATGCACTTAGAGCTCCAGTGAAGCCTTAAGATTATCCTGGAGTAATGGCAGATCCAGGAAGATCTGGCAGCAAAAGGAGGGTCCAAACTTGTTGGAGATCTGTGTGGATGCTGTTGGAGGCTGAAAGGGCTGGTTGATAAAGAAAAGATGTGGGCACAGTGTGACAAAGAGGGAAGGGAAACTGGAGGTAAATTGTAGAGATTTGGATGAAATTACTGAATGTTGAGAAGAAAACTCCCTAATGGAGGCATGTCTGAAGTTGCTGAGCTGTTCCGGGGATGAAGCAATGGAGGCTCCCATGTTTTGTACAGTCCCAGATTTGGAGCTCAAGAGGAGCCCTTTGATCACCCGGCCTGACTTTGTGTGTACATTCTGGGACTTCACACACTTAATCTTGTACTGAACCCAGTGACTTGAGTTTGGCTGAACTGTGACCAGGGGACATTTAAAACCAGACTGTGTGACTTACTGAGGAATAGGCAACAATTCTGTGTTGTCAGGGAAGTGAGTTTGGTGATCCCAGGGGTCTGTACAGACCCTGTCTTTGCAAGACAAAATGTGAATGTGCAGGTTGAACAGAAACATCTAAACGCATAGGGGACCAGCCTTCTGGCACCAGGGGTTCCATCAACTCCAAATGGACCTGAACAGCAAGACCTGGACTGTGTGGAGTGGCTGAGGTTTATACTTTGCTGGGGGAGAGATCACTGCTTGGAGTTTGTGTTTTTCAGCCAAATTGTAAAACTCTGGGTAAGCTGTGCATCAGGTGGGGCCAGGAGTAAACATTGTCCTGTGTGCAGAATTGCAGTGTGTGTACAAGTACAAATGGTATGAAGCATTGCAGAGGGGGGCTGAGAAAAGTCCAGGCTGTATCATCATTCCTATCAGACTTAGCCTTGGAATCCCATTGTTAAACAAGGATATCTCTGCCTGAATCACTTGCAGCTTGTTTTACTTTCTGTGTTTGAAGTGTTGCTCTGTGGGTGATGCTGAGTTACGGTGCACTGCTTTCCAGTGATAACAGTAAGGAAAGGGAAGAGATTAAGGGGAACAAACACCCCACAAGCCAAAATATTCTCAATAAGTCTTAATTGAAGTGGATTAGCAGTGAGGACATGCTTTGTATGTGTGTTAGCACACACACGTAGATGTTCCGGGGATAAGAAGGGGTCAGACCTGGACTCTGAAAAAGACTTTTCCACCGATTCCTAATGACTTAAGACAGATCTAAGCAACACCAGCTGGAACCAGACAACTTTGGCTCCAGAATTAGTGTAGATAATTTATCACAGCAGTGCTTGAATAATAAGACTATCGCCGCTTTATTATATCAGCCACTGTCATAACCAGATAGAAAAGTTTAAGATTAACAAGGGGAGCTGCCTTCAGCGAGTGCGTGTGAGAGAGCGAGCGCTCTCATTTTTAAAGTCTGTGTGTACTAAAATGTCAGTGTCCTGGCCTGGGGGAAAGGAGTTCGTTAAAAAAAAACCCCCACAAATACAAAGTAAATAGTCTCGCCGAAAGGTTTATTTAATCCGTTTCTCTTCCTGCCCTGATTTTTTCTTAATGTATTTAAAACTTAATATTTACTCTAGCAAAACAGAAATCTATAAAATAGTTTTCGTCGGCTCCTAAATAAGCGGTAGCAGCTCAGCCGGAGCCAGCCAGTAAGCGCTGCGAAATATGCATTGTGGAGACATTTGAAGCTGTCCCCAGTGGACAATTTGCACCGTTCAGTGTTAAAAGGCTCTATTTCAGTGCTGCAGAAAGCCCCCCAGATCCCCTGACTAGGCACGGCGAGTTTACAGATGATGTACTCCACTCAGCCGCCTTGTAGTTCCAGGGCTTAAATGGCTGGCAGGGCAAAGAGGGGGTAGTTAAAAACTCTCAAAATGGAAAAGCCTCGCAAGATTTTACGGCAGACGGAAAAAGTAGTTTTTTTGAAGGCTAAATGTTGTTGGGTTGACCAGGTCGGTGGGCAGGGAGAGGGGGATGTGGGACAAGGGGTGCCTACCAAACCTCAAAGATGCACTGAAATGTGAAAATGGGTGAAATCTGTGCGGCCAGGTAATGTTGCAGGCTGTGCTACTTCCTCTGGTTAAAAAAAAAGTAATTACTCTGCTTTAGAAATGTATCTGACAAGAGGTGTGTATACAGAAGGTGTTTACACCCATTTTTACTACAGTTTTGAGTTCTTTCTCCTGAAATTTAGCTTTGGTTTCTTCCCCTCTGAAGGTTAGGAAGGAAGGGAGCAATTCCAATTTTCACTGGCAAAGCATGGCAGTGTGGGAATGCGCTGTGTGTCCTGGTGTCTGTCTGTCTCCTCCGGGGGCCAAACATCATTGCTAAAGTGTGATGATGTCCCCTCTCTGCCACCCAGGACACCCTCTCCAGCCCACAGTCCCTGTGTCCAAACCCCTTTTAAGGGAAAATTTGAATGATTTTAGCTCTTCAGCCACACTTCAGCCTCATGACCTGCCACTGTCAGGTGGTGAGGGAATCAAGAGTGGGAGCATTCATTTTTCTGTTATTCTCCCCAAATCATCCTAGCTTGTTTATCCACATCTTCTTGTCATTTTGCGGTGGTTTCATGGCTTGAGAAGCTTGTGGTTTTGTTTGGTTTAGGGTTTTAATTTAGGGGTTTTGGTTGGGGATATTTATGTTTGCATGGTTGGAGTTTTGGTTAAGGCCTGGCACAAGGTTTTGGGGTTTTGCTGATTTTCTAAAAAAGTTTTTCCAACTGAAAAATCACAAGTATGTTTCTGACACTGAAGAAAACCTGTAGCCTCTTGTTGTGCACAGGGCAATGTGCTAAATTCAAAGAAGCTCCTTAGACTGCCTCTTTTGCTGGAGTTTACACAGGATTTCCCATTACCACTCAGGGAATGAACAAGGTACAGAAAATATATAGCTTCTTTTTTCCCCTCTTTTCACTAAAGACTCTGAGTGGTATCTGAGCTTTTTTGCCAGCTGGTTAGAAAGGACCCTGCAGGGGGATGGAGGTACGAACATAGGAATAAACTCCAACTTGTATTTTGATTCTTTTAATTTTGAAATTGTGAGTTATTTCCTGCAGGCAGGAGGGTGGACACTGCCTCCAGCACCTCGTTTGCTGGAGAGAATTGAGAGCATTTGGTTTTATCAGCCGCTGGCATGGTAATGAGCCTATTTCTATTGAAATTGGCTCATTACTATTCATTTTTGCTGGCTCTCGACCAACTCATGAACCGCTTTTTTATTTTCAGGGGAGGAAAAAAAAAATAATAAATGTAGGGAGCTGGTCCCATCCACTGATAGATGTGGCACTGTGGGGATGAGTTGAGTGAGTGTCTGCACTGTGACCCCCTGGCACAGCTCGGCCCTGACCCGTGCCACCACTGCTGGTGTGGTGGCCATCCTCTCCATCTCCTGGGCCCTGGGGTCCCTCCCCACCGTGCCAAGCAGTGGAATGGGGGTGGTGAAGACTCCAGCAAGGATTCATTCAGTTTGCACACGAGCTGACTCAATGAGAAGTGGGGTTTGGAGAGGGGATGGGTTGCTATGAGTATTGGAAGGCTGAGTGAGCATCTTCCTATGTGTATTTGGTGGGCTGGTAGTTTCTGTTTGTGAGGTTTTAGGCAACTTGTCAAATTATGTTATTCAAGTGTATTTAATGACATTTAGGAGGTCTATTTCCTATTTTGAGCACTGTGTGAATTCTCTCTCCCTCACACACACACACACACAGACACATACATCTCTGGGAAATGTTTTAGCACCAGTAAAAATCAAAACTCAGGTCTTTGAATGTCTGCCTGAAAAATATCTTTCTTCAAAAATGACTGAGCATGTATTAATTATAAATGAATGCAATTTTATCCCTGTTACCGGTTTGAAAAAGCTCAGCCAGGCTCCGCCACCTGTACTCACATGTGACTAAAATGCTATTACACTGTTTTGGCTTATGAAAAGTAGGGATTTCTTGTGCAGACAAGAACCCACTGGGTTTGGTTGCATCTTTTTCTAGCTGCCTGGCATGATACTGGAAGAAGCATCATTTTCAGGTGGGTTGTGTGTAGCCCCTTCTGAAATGACCTTTCATCGCTGACTGCTTTATAAAATCTTACTCCTGATGTGAGGGAGGAATTTTTTGTCAGAGAAGCACCAAATTTTAATTCCATATATGCTTAGACTCCTTCATTTTTTTTTTCCAAGAAAGTTCCCCTTCAAATTCAGGAATGAAAAATGTAATAGCTTGAAGTGGAATTGTCTGTATTTAATACTGTTCACTATGTGCTTCTGTCGGACACAAGAAAGGAGAATATTTATTTTCTTCTATTACTTGAAAAATAAAACTTGAATTGGCTACTTTTTAAGCACCAAAAACTGGAAAAATTATAGGATGCCGATGACTTCTATAAAACATTGTCCTCCAGGTAAAAAAACTGAATCAAGGACTACAAAATATTTACAACATTTGCAGACACATCTTCAAACCTGCCCCATTTTGCACATCATTAAAAGAAAAGAAACTGTCTGGTTTTGTAGAAGAACTCACAGTTTTGTTTGGTTTGGTTTTTTTCTTTCTACTGGACTGAAAGGATATCTCCTCCAGAGCAAAAAGCTCCTTCAAAGTTTGGATTCAAGTTGTTGCAGACTTTTGGAATTATTAACGGTGCTTCTACAATCACTGGTGGAGGGAAGCGACTTGCAGCATATGGAGGAGAACTTCCAAAGTCCTTTGAGGAAGCAGTTTTAGGTTTTCCTTTATGTCTGTGGGGCTTTCTTTGCTGGAGGAGTTGGCACAGTCTCAAGGGCTCTATTCAAGTTTCCATCCCTCTGCCCAGTTGATCAGGCTGGCTCTGAGGTACCACAGCTGGTCCAGACTCTCCCAGAGGTGAGGACCTCGGTGCAGCCTTGTAAAAGCTTTCATCAGCTTTTGTTGGGTCATAACAAATAAAAACAGCCTGACCCAGCTTTTCATCTGAGCGTCTCAGGTCAAGTATATTTACTTCTGTTTGTTTATTTTCAGAACTTTAAATAATCAGCTTTATTTTTGTTGCAGTAAACTGGCCAGAAGTGATCTGTTATCATAGGCTGGGGGGAAATCACAAGAGTGACAGATGTTTGTCTGTGCTCATTATAGAGTTGGAGGTTGTTCAGATGTTCCCTGTAAAAATTTTACATTTGGAATTAGGAAAAAAAAGAGGTCCCAAATTCAAATCATCCTTGTTTTATATTGTGCAGATTTATCTGGGCAAGTCAGCAGGCCTGTTTGTGGTTGGTAAAGTCCTGCAATGTTGTTTCAGGAATTCAAGTCTGTTAATTCAAATAGACCAACTGACACAGTCACATCTCGTGTCTTCCATGGTTCCCCAGCATGGAAAACAGAGGAAGCAATGGAGGAATTATTGGGAATCCCTGAGTTTCCTGGGATTGGAGGAGTATCCAGATCCAACTGACTGACCCTAGCAAAACGAGATGAAAGGCAACCATGAAGCCTAACCAGTATTGGTCCATGATTTGGAATAGCCTGCAAATGCAAATGGCATTTAGGAGGAGACAGACAGGAAAACTGAATGTATGGAGAGAAATTAGGATATATCTAGTGTCAGAAGTAGCCAGTGAATCCTGGATGTTGACAAGGATGTGAAAAAACTGTGAGGTGTGGTGATTTTTTCATGGTATCATTTTGGTGGAGACCTTTTGGTACAATGTGAATGTAAATATCCTTTTACACCATGGTGTTTTGTCTAATTCTTTAGCTCTGCTTTAATTCTCAGCAACACACCTCAGTTTGTGCTGGAAACAAGGTCCTTCAAAGTTGTCTTCTGGGACCTCTTGGGTGAAAGGAATGAAGTTTGTTTCTCTGAACAAAAATAAAGAGTGACCTAGGCTCAGTACTGGGCTGGGGGTGATTCAGGACCAAAGAACCATGGTTGGCTTTAGGGACAACACATGAGAATCACTTTAGGTGCTCTGAGAGAGAAAAGTACAGTCTGCATGGATTTTCTGGACAAGGAGAAATGCTGGTTTTACTGTGGGAGACCTTTGCCCAGCTGATACTTGAGCTCACCATCTGAAATCTACTTTGCTAAGAGAAGTGAGTTTGAGGTGATTTAATCTAGAATATGGGTTTAGGCTGGAATTCTCCTTCAGTGGAAACAAAAGCCGTTTTTTCGCTCTTTAGGAATAAATTCTTTCCAATATCTGGTGGCTCTGGGCCAGATCAACCCAGGGAAGAGCAAAGGGAGAAAAATTATGCACGTAATCAGGCTGCATAAGAATTGTTTGAAATGGTCTGAGAGGGCACGTGCAGAAATGATGGGATGAAATGGCAAGGAAAAACTTATGTTGAATATTATAACCTCCTAACAGAAAGATACATTAGACTAAGGAGGAATATCCCAAGGGAAATGGTGGAAGCCCCATTGCTTGGATAATTTCTAATTAAACTAGACAAAGCACTTGAGAATATATTGTAAGGGAAAATCCTGTAATGGCAGCAGGCTGGACAGGGTGACCCTATAGGTCTTTTTCATTTCTAATTTCTATGATTCACTAATGATTAAGTAATTCGCAGATAAACTAAACATCCGTATTGCTGGGTCTTATCCGAAACTCACCTCACCTATCAACCTTTTCAAATTTACCAATTAATAGTTAATTAGTTAATGTTTGTAAAGTGCTTTGAAGATGAAAAGTGCTAAGTGCTAAGTATTATTAGAGAAATAGGGATAGATAAACTCATTTTACTTAATTTTGAACCCACTCAAACACTCACCGAGGGCTCAAAATTCAGATTCAGGCTTGAGCATTATTGGGTTTGCCTGCCTTGTAGAGGGACTTTCAGTGAGGTTGTTATGCTGTGATTAAAATACAGTTATAATTTTGCTAATGCAGTTATCACACATTTCTATATATGGCGCAGCAGTTCTAATCCTGATAAAATGTGCATGGAAAGCTATTGTCCCTGTCCTTACACAAGCTGCCATGTACAATACAAGCACTCTGCTTTGTGAGGCAGGGCAAGCAGCACGGAGAACATGAAAGCTGTTTTCTCCAATGGCTTTTACCCTACTGGTTTTTGTAGGGTTTTGGGGGGTTTATTTAATAGCATCAAATAAATGAGTAAATATTCAGGAGGGAACTTGACTGAGATTGTCAATAGAATGATGGTATTTTAAGTCATCCTTATGTCTGTTCTTGCAGATTATTTCTGGTACATGCTATGGTCTGAGATGTGATTTTTGTCTTTTGGAAGTGGCAGAGTCTCTGGTGTGACAGAGGTGGCATCTGACGTGCACAGTGTGACAGGGATGCTTGGTGACATAGTGAGGATATGGCTGTGAATGGTCTGAGGAAAGGTGAGACTGTAGGTAAAACTGGGTTAAAGCAAACTGGGGTAATCCCAATCCTGCTTGCCTGGAGTAAAGTCTGGTTTTGCCTCCCTTGGATGAAGGATAAAAAGATTAATTTTTGCTTTTATTTTAGCAATGAGAATAACATAATAAAATACCAGTTTATGTTCAGAAATGAAGAGCTGTACAGTAGAGATAATCGTTTCAATAAGTTCTGGTCTGAATAGAGGACCATGAAGATGAACAGAGGGATGGAGCACCTCTGCTAAAAGGAAAGGCTGAGAAAATTGGGACTGCTCAACCTGGGGAAGAGAAGGCTTTGGGGTGACCTAATTGTGGCCTTCCAGCACCTGAAGGAGCCTACAAGAAACTTTTTATAAGGACCTGGAATGACAGGTTGGGGGGGAATGGCTTTACCCTGAAAGAAAGTAGGTTTAGATTAGATATCAGGAAGGAATTCTTCCCTGTGAGGGTGGTGAGGCCCTGACACAGGTTTCCCAGAGAAGCTGTGGCTGCCCCATCCCTGGAAGTGTCCAAGGCCAGGTTGGATGGACCCCTGAGCATCCTGGGATAGTGGGAGGTGTCCCTGCCTATGGCAGAGGTTGGACCTGGGTGATCTTTAAGGTCCCTTCCAACCCAAATAATTTCTATGATTGACTGGATCCTTGTTACTTTTCCCCTGCCTTTTACAAGAGGAGCTCTTGCCCTGTCCCTGCCTATCCTATCCTTGGATATTTCATAGGAAATAATTTTCTGGCTCTCAAACACAAGTTTGTGGATCAGTATCTTAAACTCCTTTGCAGCAGAGCAAACAAAGCAGTTCCAGGTGGAGCTCACTGATGCCAGGGCAGACAATCTGAGAGCACAATGATTCGAGGAATAAACGCACATGGTTTGTGGTAGGGAAGAATAAATCTCAGATACCTAATCCTCGAATGAATAATCACAGTGAATGAGTAATTTATAGGTTAAAATGTGTTGAATCAAAGCACTCATGGAATAATTAGAAAAGGCACATGCTTCTGTGAGAACTGAGGTTCCCCCAGTCTTTGGGATGTGCTAGAAATAGGGAATGACAGCAAATATTTTAATAGGGATGTCAAACAGGTGATAAAGCACAGCACTGAAGAGCAAATAGATATATGGTTTGGGTTTGGAAGAGCAATCCAGGGAGCTAAAGGCTTCTCGATGCAACTTCAATATTATTATAAGGCTTTCGTTTATGTTCTTGAGAAAAACAAAGATGAGCAAGTTTATGGTGAGTGGGATAAATCCTAGCTGGATTTATTAAAGGTAGATCATGCCAGAGTGAGATGACATCTCTCTCTCTGACAAACTAACGGATTCCTGGGACAAAGGAAATGCAGGAGATCTAATCTGTCTGGACATCAGTGAAGCACTTGATAAAGTGCCACATGGGAAACATCTAGTTAAGTGGGGAGAGATGGGCCTTCGTGTGAGAGCGGTGAGGAATGGCTAAAAGGGGAGACAGCAACGGATTGTGTGAGGGGAAGCACAGGGCAGGAGAAGGGCTCATTAGCAGAGCTCGTCAAGGATCAGTCTGACTCATCTTATTTAACATTTTCATTAATGACCTTGGAGCATAAATTAGGAATGTGCTAATGAAATGTTGGAGTTGACAAAGTTTGGAGACACTGCCAGTGAACAAGGAGAACCTGAATATACAGGAAGGAAAGTGTGTGGCCTTGGGGGTTGGAATGGGAGTCATGGAATGAAATTTAATAAGAAAAAGCACCAGGACACACACGTAGGAAATAAGGATAACTTCTGTTGCAATGTGACCTCATTGGTAGCAGTAGACACGGATGAAAGGATGGCTCTGGGGCACCAAAGAAACAGGAGAAATATCCCTTAAGATGAGTCAGGTGAGAGATTTTAACAGGCATGGGAAGCTGAATGCCATGGCATGGGATGGCAGTGAGGGAATTTAAACCAGAGGAGTGCAGGGAAGCACTGGTGAGGTGGAAGAGGATGGGAAGCATTGTGTGATGAGAGGAGACAAAAGCAGATTTAGCATATCAAAATGGAGGCACAGGAGGGGTGTGATTGCTGTCAACAAATGCACTGGGACAGTTTCCAAGTGCAAGTGCAATGCTGACACAAAGGAAATTGGCTATAACCTGGTCTTGATGGAATACAGATATAAAACTGAAAAAAGATTCCTAACTATCAGATGGAGGGGACTCTGGGACAGGATTCCAGTAGGAGTAATGGGGACAAGAACAGTAGTGTATTCAGAGATAATGTTAGATCTGCCGTGGAAGGGATATTATCATTTACATGATAGTTAGGAAATGGACCCGATAACCTGGGCATTCTCATCCACTCTGTCTTCCTGTCTATTCATAGGAAATACAGGGCTGGGCATTGGGCTAAACTCTCAAAATACAGAATTTGCTGTGAGCTGTTCACTAATTTGTGGAAAAATATTACAGATGAAGAGGCAATTCCCTGTAACAACTGAGAAATACATTATCTTGGTGTACACTTTTGTGTGTTCTGAGTAAAGAACAAAAAGGTTGACAATTAATTTAATATTTGACTGAAATGGGGAGCCCTGGTTCTGAAGTCACACTTTCTTGAACACCAACCCTAAGACACAACAGTGCCCCTGAATCTGCAGTGTAAGGAACTAAAATTGTGGAGGAAGCCAGGTGACTGAGGATCAGATTTTTATTACAGTTTTCCATCAGCCTTATGCCCAGCCACTGCTAAATTCATCGCCACCATAATCTTCACAGGGAGACCAAAAAAAGAAATTACAAGGTATGTTCTGTCCTGTTGTGGAGGATGTTTCCATGGATTTAAGCCTGTGTTTGAGGCAGGACTGTGAGGTCTGAGGCTCACGGACTGCCAGGCTCACACCTTTCAGCCTGTTCTATAAAAGCTTTGACACATCTGGATTATACAAGCACATTAATGAGGGGTCCATAGCTCCTGACCATCCAGAAGGCATTTACTGGCTCTGCCCTGCTTGCTTTGCACAGCTCTGGGCTCTGGGCAGTGTAATGGCAGCTGTGCCTGGGAAATCTTGCAGGCACAGGGCATCCTGCTGGGTCCTGCCTGTCCAGCTGTAAGAACAGTGCAAACCCACAATAATCCTGAATTCACCTCCCTTGGGCAGAGCATCCCACCCTGTAATGTCCAGAGAAATGGCTGGGCTCAGTCACCATCTTCTCCACAAACCTGCTCATTTCCTGCAGACTCTGAGCAGGGCTTTCTTTTACTTTCTCTTTCTTTTAGGAAAGGGCTTGCCTTAGCTTTGAGTTTCCCTTCATTTATTTAGGTGAGCTTTCAGCACCGTGAGCAGTACAGCATCCACCTCATCACAAATAATGCCATAAAACTATTCCTAAGACTCCTGTCAAGAACGTGCTTATTACTGTGTGCGACTTGAGCTGCAAATGCAGAAGAGCAGCAGACAAGCTGCTGCTACTCCAGGTGATGAGTACCTGCACTCACAAAGTGATTGTCAATATTTTCCATATTTTTGCCTTGCTTTTTGAATAGTTCCAGTCTTGTTTTTCACCCCCTAATGGATGTTCTCTTGCCTCTGCATCCGGGTACAAGTGTGATGCACCCTCATTTGGTATTGCTGGTGGAGACTAATTTTTCTTTTTTTTTTTTCATTCCAAGAAGGGTAAAGACAAAATGGAATATCTGAAAATGGCATAAAAGCAGAAATGGCATTTTTAAACAGCATATTAACAACATTAAAAGCTTTTGTCTGCATGACAGCAAAATGAACATATAGTGTTGTGGACTGGAACAGTTATATTGTAATGGCTTACAATACCCCCTGTGATGAGAGAATGCATCATTTTTAGAACTATTTGATTCACTTAATATACAGGCTGATGCAAACTGTATATAAAAAACATGTAAAATAGCATCAATGAATTTCAAAGTGAACAGCAGATTTTTCTTTGCAAAAACCTTGTCTTCTATGAAAGACTGGTTTTAAAAAATGAGCTGTGTTAATGACACGTGTAAGCTTGATGCATACAAAATATTTTTTCTTTTTTTTTTAATGGCCTGCAGAATAAATTTGAGCATCAACACAATGCTTCACAGGCTTAACATTTCTCAGCTGCTATGAATCATCAGTGCTAATGTATTCACAACAGACGAGGACCAACTGCTGCTATCAAAGGACTTGCTTGAATAACTGTAATAACTGGAAAATTATTTTGATAGCCTGAAACAATCTAATATATTACAGAATTTTATTAAAATAATATCAAATCAAATTAGCCTGTATCCCCATAATGAATTAAGTAACAGGTTATGCTGATATTAATCTCAGCTAGCTTGCAGGCATTGCAGCAGGAACATTTAATAAGTTGGTCCCTGTTGCTCTGAACTAGCAGAAATCCTCGAATACCCGTGCTTATTCAGAGAAAATACATCAAAAGGCTCTCTCTAAATAATGTGCCCGTTTTTGTGCCTTTGGTGAAATTATTCATAAGGCAAAAAAAAAAAAAATCTTTGGAAAATCTCATGAGAATTCTGATTAGCTGTTGACCTGTAGAGGAAGCTGTTTTTCATAATCCCCTAAACACTGTCTAATTCTTGCCTCAATCAGCTCTGGAAATGCTGGATTTACCTTAAAATAATGTGATAATGTTTTCTTATCATCTTTAAGTGAAACAGGCAGTAGCAAGATGGTTCCATCGTTTATTTTCTGTGTACTGTAGCCTAGCTCAGATTTAAGCCCTGATCTTTGATCCACGGGTAATTTATGGCTGTATAGCTATGTAGTACACCCTGCACATGTTCTGCAAGTGTGTCTGCCTGCTCCTTCCTTAATGCAAACTTTTTTTGAGGGGGGAGCCCCCCAATTAAATCTACTTGGTGTCAATATTTAAGCATGGCAAAACTTTGAATAAAACCAAGGATTCCAGCAAGGTGCTGAGACTTCAGCAACTCATCACACCTAATGGATTTGTATTTTCAAAAGGCACGGAAGGCTCCACGGTCATTTTGACTTGTAAGTGTTAATGACAGGTTGGTGATGCTGCATAGCCTGAAGAGGTATCCAGAGCTGGCAGAGAACAAAAAAGTGTGTGGAAGAGATGTTTTATCCTATTCATCTTTCCATTTTAAATTATAGTTACCATGGCCACTGCTTTTAGATTATTCAGGAGGTATGATTGCTACATATCTGTGCCTTCACTGTTCATCTTTGGAAGACATGGAAATGTTAAACTACCCAAAGTAACTGAACTTTTAACTGTGCTAATTATTTATAACCACCCTCGGGATCTCAGTTTCCCACAGTGAGCTTACTAGGACCTGACAACTTTAGATATTCTGCAAGTGGCACCAATGTTATAGTCTAAACAGATTGTGTGACCTTCAGAGATTAATCAGTTAAAACATCCCTTATGAAGCTGTTTTAGATTATTCTTGACAGTAGCTGCTTTTGACAGTAGAAGGTCAGAATCAAAGTCCTTTTTAAAAACTATTCTAAGATTTATGTCTGCATCAAACACGGCAAACATGCAGAAATCGCTGAAGAGTGCTTTAGCCATTGCCTTGTTTAGTACTGCTCTGTCTTTATAGTTGTCTTCTTTTTATTATATAAATTGAAATGCGCTCAACTAGGTTAAAATGTTTATAGTCTACACACATATTGTCAAATTCCTCTTAAATTACTCTTGATTGTTCCTTTCTTTCTTTTTTTTCCCCTTTGATGAGAGGGTTTCAGGGACAAATCTGGGGAATTTTCACGTGGCAATATGGGTTTTATTGCCACAAATTCTGAAGCCTTACAGACCAGAAAGGTTGTGTGTGTGGGGAAGGGTGGGGTGGGGGATATAGGGGGTGGGGAAATATTGTAGCTTCTTCAAGCTGTTGTTTTGTAAGGAGAAGCATCAAACTCAGCCCACTGAATTAAAATGCCTTGCTCATGAAATATGTGAGTCTGTGGGGGAAGGATGCTTTGGCAGTGCCTTCATTTAGTGAAATGTATATTAAGCTCTGTGGTCGATGTCTTACTGAGAAAACCCTTTTTGCTAATGTAAAATTATTTTTGTTTGCATTAAAAATAGCTTGCAATCAGTGCAAACCATGGTTAAAATTAGGACCATGCTCCCATTTGTAAATGCCCTGTCCTGAGCAGAGTGAGGCCGTTTTTTAGGACCGTGGTGAGCCTGCAGTGTTCAAGTGTGTTGGGCACATAAATACCTGTTATCTGTATTAACTGAGTTATAGGGAAAGTATCTTCTGTTGGGGACAGCAGTGTTTCTGCAGCTGAACACCTTTTCCATTTGAAGGGTACAACTGTGGTATCTGGAGGGCACTGGCCATGGCAACTCAGCCCGCATCCCTCTTGCGTATTTCTTGGAAAAACCTGGCTAGACAGGACCCACGCAAGGTTAGTTCAAGGTGCCTGCGATAAGATCTTTTTTCTGTGTTTTCTTTTATGTCAGTGCAGTGCTTGTGAAATGTGCTGGCTTTAACAGCAGCCAGGGCACAGAATTCCCCTCAGTAGCCACAAATAGGGAGCCCCAACCCTGGACCCTCCCAGCCAGGCTGGTGCTGCTGGTGCCAGCTGGGATGGGGCTCACGTGAGGTGGATGCGGCGAGCATCGTGCGGCATTGTTCACACAGGTTATGGCAGGTGTTTGGTGGCAAGGACTTTGCAGCGTGACAGGTGTTTAATGGATTTGAACACGTGTCCGAATGCCGTGACAATGACCGTGGCGCAAAGAGTGCAGTTTTCCCAGAAATGTCTACTTGCTTACTAAGAAACTGTGGTTTTGGGAAAAGTGCTTGTTCTTGCCCTTTGTTGCTGTAGCTGGGAGCACACACCAGGCTCCTCCGTGCACCTTCGGGGCTGCCTGTCTGCTACTGCTCATTCCTCTGCCACATGGGGACATTTTGGGATTCAGCCTTTGTCCTCTCCAGCAGCTGTCCTGAAGCCTCAGGCTCCATCCCCAACCTCATGTTGGTATTGTCCACCTCAAATCCTTCCTGCGCTCTGCCTTGCCTTTCTGATCTTTCCTTTGCTGAGAGACAGAATCCATCCAAGTTGTGGAGAGCTGCAAGCCAAGAGAGTTGTCTCACAGCAGGCTGAGGTGAGCTCCTGGTTCCTGCCACAGTCCCCAGCTGTGTGTCCAGTATGGGCTTTTCGCATGCCAGCCCATTCACCCCCTTCAATCCAGCCTCTCCCACTGTCTGAAGCTATAAATGCAACAGCCTGGGGCTTTTCTTGCTGACATCCCAATAGCTGGAACTTATCTCTCCTTAAAACAGAAGTTTAAGCTTCAGGAAACAGAAGTTTAAACTGCAATATGATGGGTCAGGAAATTGTAGTCTTTCTCCCTTGAACTCTGAGAGTCCACCTAGTGAAAAAGAAGCCACTGCTGTACTTTGATATTTCCTGCAGATTTGAATGAGGAGACAGATGGTTAAAATTCATGGCTCTATTTTGGAGTATATTAAGAAAGGAGTGGTTCCCAAGGCTGTTGTATTTTGGGGGTGTCTGTGTGTGTTCATTTGTATATGTATTATATAAGTATATATTTTTTTTTATACCTGATTTTTGTTTGATGTAAAATTATAAGTAACGTTGGAACCATTTTTGACCAAATCCCTGCTCACGTGGTTAATGGGAGGAGCAGCAATTGTTTCATAAACAGTGCTCTGCAAAGTTCATTTTATGCCAGAGCAGCTTTTCTAGAACCGGTTTTAAAGTTAATTATCAAAGGCAGGCATCTCCCACCCACCGCCGGTGGCCCCCCGCTGGGTTTGTTGTTCAGCTTTCCTTGGGAAAGAGTTGCTCTACAGAAGATCATCTTCATGGTGTCACAGTCCAGGGAGCCGAACACGTCCGAGCTAATCAGCTTAGAACATCAGTACCATCTTAATGTGGGATTTGGGACCTTCTAGATGCAGGGTGAGAAGCCGAACTAGTCTGCAAGCACATCACTTTATTCCTTTTGCTTTAAGCAAGAATAATTTGCCTTTTTCCTCTCATCTTTCTTCCTTGTTGTTTTGCCCCTGAAAACTGTGCGGCAAAAGCAACCTCCAGGGTGGACACTAAATCTTCTGATGCAGGCAGAGCAGTGATAACATCTGAACTGAGGGTGCTTTTCCAGGGCATGCTTGACAGATGTAGCAGGGCCTTTTAGGATTTAGTACTGGAGCATATCTATTACCCGCGCTGCAGCACAGCTTGGCAGGAGCTGTGTGGTAATCTCCCATGAATTCTGTCTGACTTATCAGAGCATCTGAACAGGTTCCTGCAGGATGCAGAGTCACTGCACCAAGTTGGGGAGAAACAGACCATACTCTTCCAACTCCTTTAACTCTTGCTGGCCCAAAGCCTTCCCTCCTCTCTGGGAGGAATCGATGCCTTTCTGCCTTTCCTCCTCGTACTTCCCCTCACTTGCTCTTCACTTCCCCCAGCGCACAACTCCAAGGAGCAGAATCTAATTCCTACGTATCTGAGAGGGTAAGAGTAATTGCTTTAATGGCATGGCAGCCTGCCTATTTCTTTGGCAGAACGTAGTAAATATGATACATGTGGTGGAATTTAAGCTTTCACTGGTTGCAAGTTCAGGACTCTGTTACACACAGCAGTGTGTGCTTAACAGCTTTATTCCCTCCCTTCACTGTGTGTATTTTATCTTGGTCTTACTGAGCAGGGTATTTAATGTTCGGTCTTCATCCGCGATAACAATTATCTGAGCGTTTTGTATCTTTATACACACACATATACACACACACGCCCACACCCACGCACACACACTCATATATATTAAAATCCACTCTGCCAAGATTGATCACAAACACAAAATTGTTTAGATCACAGATTAAAGTTTAATTTTGGAGTTTTGCTTTAGGGTTAGAATTAGCTTCAGAGTGTGAGTTGCATAGGAGGCGCTGTAATTTGTTTTAAGGATAAGGCCTTCAGGCTGCTGTGCATAAAATGAGCATGATTCCTTATTCCCACGGTTGATTTTTGAATGGAAGTGCAATTAGAATTTTTTCACCCAGAAGCGCATACAGTACAGAGCAAAGATAATACCTTGAATGCTTATCAGCTTGGGGAACTTCTCCTGGAATTTTATTTATTGTTCACCTACCACTAATTCAAAAAAGATCCATGCAAACCCTAACAATACACTTGCTCTTTAATTTGGAGTCTAGTGTGTTTGTAGAGACTCTTGCAGGGGCTTTATTATTACCAAGTGAGATTTCAATGGTGAATTTTAATGTCAGACACAGAAATGTGCAACCAGTTATTTCTGATAGAATGGGAGCTATTACAAACAAAACACTGATGTAGCAATGGCCTCTGTTAATCCTCAATTGCTGCAGATATTTTCCTGTCACACCAGGAAGCTGCACTGCCGACTGGTATTGAACAGCCACCATCTGCATATGAGAGGTATGTAGATGATATTTTTTCTGATTATTGATGCTGATCACATTCATCTTCCACTGGAAGAACTCAACAATCGATACTCTCAGAATATTCATTTAACCTGTGAGAGAGAGGTGAAGTCCTGCATCCAATTTTTGGATGTCATGGTCACTAAAGAGCCAGATTCTGCCATTTCCACTGCATGATATCAAAAAGACATTGCCTCGGGTAGACACATGTTAGGCATCACCTCAGTCACCATGAAAAGAAAGCAGGAATTGATATCATGGTTTGGGAAGCCCATTATCTTAGAATATCTCTTTTTTCTTAGGAGAATTTTTCAGAACATTATGTGTGAGTGTACCTGTGTGCATGAATACAGGAGAGAATTTAATAATGCCCGAGATAGGCTGAATTTGGGCTACTTATACCACATGCCTGGCCTATGTGGGAATCCAGATGGGCCTGGGTGTGTGTACAAAAATCCCAACACAGCACTCCTGAAGAGCTGGGCTGCATTAGGATTTTCAGAGTCCAAGAAATGCCAAGGGAAAGAACGATTTAGGCAAATTGCTCCAAATGGATGTTTTTAAAAGCAAGGATTTTCTTCCCAAACCTGCTTTTTTGGAAGGGTCTCACCGCACCTTGCAAAGAGAGCTCTGTTCCCTCAAGGATTTCCCCCACTCTGGGTGAGCAACCCAAACCCCAGGAAAAAGGTTTGAGCCTTCCTTGCTACAGGGAACAGGTACTGGGACAAACCTTGGAGGAAACTGTGTCCTTGTGTGCATCATTCCTAGGGCTGGAGGTCTCCACAGAGCTCCCTGCAACACCAAAACCCTGCCCATAACTGTTTCTTTCATTTGAAAAAGGCTGTTTTTCTCCCTTATTGAGCAATCAAAGAACTTTCTGACATTTATTTTGATGGGAAAAAGAAGCAAAAAAAAAAAAAAAGAAATCTATTATTACAAGGACCAGGAAGCATAAATCCAGGTTGGCTCTCAGGCACCTTCCACATAAATTGTATTCAGGTAAATGGTCCCTAAAAATGCCTTGATAGTACAGTGTACATCATAGTTGCTAGAAAAGAAATGTAAAGCTTCCCATTATGAAGGATAATACAAAGAAAGAAATGTATTTTCATTATCCTCCCATAGTTTCAAAGTCTCTCAAGATTTGATTCAGGTCCTAAAGATATTATGAGGCAATATCTATGTTACCTTTGAGTCAACTACCATGTCTTGACACTTGATCAGTCTGCAAAAGCTGCTGGAAGAATCAGAAATAAACAATTTTATTCCCCAAACAGGAACTCATGTGGCAGCGTGAGCAAGAATGCTTTTTTCTCCTCTAAATATGACTCCAGGTCCTGTAATGCATTTAATCAGAACACAACACTTTTGTACAATCCCTTTTAGAAATACAACCT
>VZTZ01044194.1:763046-1024224 GCA_013400955.1 Drymodes brunneopygia | reverse complement strand
AAATTGTAGTCTTTCTCCCTTGAACTCTGAGAGTCCACCTAGTGAAAAAGAAGCCACTGCTGTACTTTGATATTTCCTGCAGATTTGAATGAGGAGACAGATGGTTAAAATTCATGGCTCTATTTTGGAGTATATTAAGAAAGGAGTGGTTCCCAAGGCTGTTGTATTTTGGGGGTGTCTGTGTGTGTTCATTTGTATATGTATTATATAAGTATATATTTTTTTTTATACCTGATTTTTGTTTGATGTAAAATTATAAGTAACGTTGGAACCATTTTTGACCAAATCCCTGCTCACGTGGTTAATGGGAGGAGCAGCAATTGTTTCATAAACAGTGCTCTGCAAAGTTCTTTTTATGCCAGAGCAGCTTTTCTAGAACCGGTTTTAAAGTTAATTATCAAAGGCAGGCATCTCCCACCCACCGCCGGTGGCCCCCCGCTGGGTTTGTTGTTCAGCTTTCCTTGGGAAAGAGTTGCTCTACAGAAGATCATCTTCATGGTGTCACAGTCCAGGGAGCCGAACACGTCCGAGCTAATCAGCTTAGAACATCAGTACCATCTTAATGTGGGATTTGGGACCTTCTAGATGCAGGGTGAGAAGCCGAACTAGTCTGCAAGCACATCACTTTATTCCTTTTGCTTTAAGCAAGAATAATTTGCCTTTTTCCTCTCATCTTTCTTCCTTGTTGTTTTGCCCCTGAAAACTGTGCGGCAAAAGCAACCTCCAGGGTGGACACTAAATCTTCTGATGCAGGCAGAGCAGTGATAACATCTGAACTGAGGGTGCTTTTCCAGGGCATGCTTGACAGATGTAGCAGGGCCTTTTAGGATTTAGTACTGGAGCATATCTATTACCCGCGCTGCAGCACAGCTTGGCAGGAGCTGTGTGGTAATCTCCCATGAATTCTGTCTGACTTATCAGAGCATCTGAACAGGTTCCTGCAGGATGCAGAGTCACTGCACCAAGTTGGGGAGAAACAGACCATACTCTTCCAACTCCTTTAACTCTTGCTGGCCCAAAGCCTTCCCTCCTCTCTGGGAGGAATCGATGCCTTTCTGCCTTTCCTCCTCGTACTTCCCCTCACTTGCTCTTCACTTCCCCCAGCGCACAACTCCAAGGAGCAGAATCTAATTCCTACGTATCTGAGAGGGTAAGAGTAATTGCTTTAATGGCATGGCAGCCTGCCTATTTCTTTGGCAGAACGTAGTAAATATGATACATGTGGTGGAATTTAAGCTTTCACTGGTTGCAAGTTCAGGACTCTGTTACACACAGCAGTGTGTGCTTAACAGCTTTATTCCCTCCCTTCACTGTGTGTATTTTATCTTGGTCTTACTGAGCAGGGTATTTAATGTTCGGTCTTCATCCGCGATAACAATTATCTGAGCGTTTTGTATCTTTATACACACACATATACACACACACGCCCACACCCACGCACACACACTCATATATATTAAAATCCACTCTGCCAAGATTGATCACAAACACAAAATTGTTTAGATCACAGATTAAAGTTTAATTTTGGAGTTTTGCTTTAGGGTTAGAATTAGCTTCAGAGTGTGAGTTGCATAGGAGGCGCTGTAATTTGTTTTAAGGATAAGGCCTTCAGGCTGCTGTGCATAAAATGAGCATGATTCCTTATTCCCACGGTTGATTTTTGAATGGAAGTGCAATTAGAATTTTTTCACCCAGAAGCGCATACAGTACAGAGCAAAGATAATACCTTGAATGCTTATCAGCTTGGGGAACTTCTCCTGGAATTTTATTTATTGTTCACCTACCACTAATTCAAAAAAGATCCATGCAAACCCTAACAATACACTTGCTCTTTAATTTGGAGTCTAGTGTGTTTGTAGAGACTCTTGCAGGGGCTTTATTATTACCAAGTGAGATTTCAATGGTGAATTTTAATGTCAGACACAGAAATGTGCAACCAGTTATTTCTGATAGAATGGGAGCTATTACAAACAAAACACTGATGTAGCAATGGCCTCTGTTAATCCTCAATTGCTGCAGATATTTTCCTGTCACACCAGGAAGCTGCACTGCCGACTGGTATTGAACAGCCACCATCTGCATATGAGAGGTATGTAGATGATATTTTTTCTGATTATTGATGCTGATCACATTCATCTTCCACTGGAAGAACTCAACAATCGATACTCTCAGAATATTCATTTAACCTGTGAGAGAGAGGTGAAGTCCTGCATCCAATTTTTGGATGTCATGGTCACTAAAGAGCCAGATTCTGCCATTTCCACTGCATGATATCAAAAAGACATTGCCTCGGGTAGACACATGTTAGGCATCACCTCAGTCACCATGAAAAGAAAGCAGGAATTGATATCATGGTTTGGGAAGCCCATTATCTTAGAATATCTCTTTTTTCTTAGGAGAATTTTTCAGAACATTATGTGTGAGTGTACCTGTGTGCATGAATACAGGAGAGAATTTAATAATGCCCGAGATAGGCTGAATTTGGGCTACTTATACCACATGCCTGGCCTATGTGGGAATCCAGATGGGCCTGGGTGTGTGTACAAAAATCCCAACACAGCACTCCTGAAGAGCTGGGCTGCATTAGGATTTTCAGAGTCCAAGAAATGCCAGGGGAAAGAACGATTTAGGCAAATTGCTCCAAATGGATGTTTTTAAAAGCAAGGATTTTCTTCCCAAACCTGCTTTTTTGGAAGGGTCTCACCGCACCTTGCAAAGAGAGCTCTGTTGCCTCAAGGATTTCCCCCACTTTGGGTGAGCAACCCAAACCCCAGGAAAAAGGTTTGAGCCTTCCTTGCTACAGGGAACAGGTACTGGGACAAACCTTGGAGGAAAATGTGTCCTTGTGTGCATCATTCCTAGGGCTGGAGGTCTCCACAGAGCTCCCTGCAACACCAAAACCCTGCCCATAACTGTTTCTTTCATTTGAAAAAGGCTGTTTTTCTCCCTTATTGAGCAATCAAAGAACTTTCTGACATTTATTTTGATGGGTAAAAGAAGCAAAAAAAAAAAAAAAAGAAATCTATTATTACAAGGACCAGGAAGCATAAATCCAGGTTGGCTCTCAGGCACCTTCCACATAAATTGTATTCAGGTAAATGGTCCCTAAAAATGCCTTGATAGTACAGTGTACATCATAGTTGCTAGAAAAGAAATGTAAAGCTTCCCATTATGAAGGATAATACAAAGAAAGAAATGTATTTTCATTATCCTCCCATAGTTTCAAAGTCTCTCAAGATTTGATTCAGGTCCTAAAGATATTATGAGGCAATATCTATGTTACCTTTGAGTCAACTACCATGTCTTGACACTTGATCAGTCTGCAAAAGCTGCTGGAAGAATCAGAAATAAACAATTTTATTCCCCAAACAGGAACTCATGTGGCAGCGTGAGCAAGAATGCTTTTTTCTCCTCTAAATATGACTCCAGGTCCTGTAATACATTTAATCAGAACACAACACTTTTGTACAATCCCTTTTAGAAATACAACCTAGATTAAAAAAAAAAGAAATAAAAGAAAATTCACAATAAGGACACATTTTAAAAATTCCAAGAAAGAAACTGTGTGTGTTGAGAGCACCTCAGCCATGCGAGGTAGGAGTGAGAAGCATATTTAAACTGAGGTGCTGAATAGGTCTATAACTTTATGCCCTTACATTTGCATATGCAAATTCAGGGGTATAAAGGCTGTTGTTGTTTTTCCTACCAATTTCTATGTGGTCTTTCATCTTCTACTTACACTAGAAGAGCTCCATTTCCAGGAATGGCATTATTGATTGCCATACCCATGCAGGTTTATTTGGTTTGGTCCTAAATAGAGGTTTTAAGCCACAATTTTAAAACACAAACGTACCTATGGAAGCTTCTGGAACAACAGTGGAGAGCTATGAAATAGCACTACTCACCATTTGCTTAGAAAATTGAAAGACTTTTTCTGGTTTTGCTAAATACTGACAGCTTGGGTCCAAAGGGGAAATCTTGTATCTTGTTCTCTTTAGGGCAGATGTTCTTGTCGGGATTTTGTTTTGATTTTTAAATGACAAGTGATTCTCTTTCATTCTGTGTTTCCTCAAGCACCCAAATAGAGTGAATGACTTCTTCCTCTGGCCTGATACCTCAGGAGGAAAACATTACCTGTGGCAGGACAAAATCAATCTAGTTTAACTAGAGAAAAGAAAAATAAAATGAAAAGGTAGAAGAATGGCCAGGTGATTCTAAGCATGTTTTGAACCAGCATTGCTTTAGAGTAGCCTCTGGGTGCATGAAAGAGTAAAAGGAGCCCGATGGACCCTCTGGTCCCTTAGGAGGGCCTGCCCTGGCTGAGGAGAGACTGGATGCTCACCCCAGCCACAACATGGAGGGCTCAACGACTGATGAACCCTATCTTTGCCTGAGCTGCTCCAGGAGCCATTGCTCCTCAGTTTCCCACTTACTGCCTTCAGTTAAGGACTGAAATATGCTAAGACTGTGTTAAGTAGCTGCCCTGGACCATAGCATGGAAAGTGAGCTTTAAAAACCTGGAGAGGAGAAACACTACATTGGAAAGAATCCGTTTATTAAAATTTCTGCTATCAGAAATTAGAGCATAACACCCTGCAGGAAACAGCCCCACACATTCCAACCCAGCAGAGCACATCTTCCTTTCCAAACCCTCCATCTACCTGGTGAATTAAAGGACTAGCTTAATTAATGCTGCCAGTAGAGGGAACTGATGTACGTGTGAGTAGATGCGGCAGCATTTCTTCAGGGGAAAAGAAAAAAACAACTTTAAAAGTATAAACACAAGCAGATCCTCTGCACTTGGAGAGGGGTCAGAGGTACCATTCCCAGAGCACAGCAGTCAATGGCTGGGGAGCAAGAAGGGAAGGCCTGGTGCTGTGTCCTTGTTCCTCACTTAAGAGTCCCACCTACAACAGCATGAGTAGGGTACAAAGGTGGCAGAACTTGGCAGGATGTGCACGTGAACCTGTGGGGCATTAGGAAAAGAGATTTTGGATCATTTGGGGGTTTTAAGACTGGTAGGCACAGCTTGAAATGGGCTATTTGAGCCAAAGCAGCAGGGAAATTTTTTTTTGTTTGTTTCTGGATTTGGTTCTTTTTGAGTTCATTTGCTACAGATTTATGTAGTGTTCATCTTAAAACCCCAAAAGGGTTAAGGTATTGAGGTGAGCTGCTAACAAAGTCACTGATGTTACAGTCTTGACCATTCTGTTTCCCCCTAGTGTGGGCAGCGGAAAATCATGAAGCAAGAAGTACGGCTGGGAGGGCTGAGAGAAAGCATCAGAGGGTATTGAGAACAAAATGCAGATGCTTTCAATGGCAGTAAAAAAACCAGAAAAAGGCTGATACTAAATAACCCCCTGTAACAGAAATCAATGAGCAGGGCTGAATGTAACTTTGGAAAGGTTCTGCTCCAAGTCATTATTGCTGAAGTTATTACTTACAGAAGCATCTGCCAATCTAGAGGGAGTGGCAAAGCGGGGTAAATGAGTAAAAAATGGACTGCAGGAAATGTGGTGAATTCATTTACCACATTTAATTCACTCATTTTTGACTGGCAAAAAGCCTGACTTTGGCTGTAGTCATGGATAACCACTTTGAAATTGTTTTTTTCAGAAGTTCTGATGAATGGCTTTATTTTTGGGTATCTGATATTCACTTGTGCATAGAAAGGAGCAAAGTCATCTGTGTGAAGCCCAAATCTTTTTTGGGGTAGCATCCATACTTATTTTCAGGTGGATGGTCATTTCTAGTTTTGATAGCCGAGCACTCTGGTATTTCTTTTTGTGGATGTGTGAAATTGGGAGTAAGCAAAGAAAAATCACTGAAGATAAAACCAAAAATATTGCCTCCTCCTTCCTAATATTAAAATCTACCTCAAATGATCTAATTTTCTTCAGGTTCTGAAATACTGAGACAAACATTTGATGCTTTTTGGTTTGTGTGGAGGTTTTTTCTTTTTTTTTTCTCCTTTCCCTTCCCAATTCAGGTTTCCGGATAGAATTGGAACTGAGTGTGCCAAAAATACCAGGATAGAAGCTGTTCTCATGGGTGTTTCCATCTGGAATCTAATGTAGAAATGCCAGAAATCCTGTAGGAAAACCTGTTCTCATGTGGTTTCCTGCCCGGTTCAACGTTTTTGATATGTTGGGAGAGTTTGGATTAGCAGCAGATAAGCAGAGAAACTGGATCTGAATGCCAAACTTTTTTTGAAGTTTTTCCATCCCCACTGGAAGCATTATGAGGCCCATAGGCATAAGGTATAGAGTCTCTCCCCTGCTGGGAAGGGTTTAAAGCTGGCTGCATAGTAATAAACAAATACATAAATTTATTCATGAATGAGTAGGTCTTTGCTCTTTGCTTCTTTGCAAGGCTATTTTAACCACTCTGCTGTTTGAGATAATCTTTTGGTTATTTGTGCAAATATTTGTGTATTCAGAAAGTCTTATGCCTCTTAGCAAGAACGTGCACCTGGAAAGTTACTTTTCAAGTGATTAGTTTCCATCACTTCCTATTTGTTATTCTTCATTTAGATTTCTTTGGGGTGGTTGCTGGTGATCTGATTAGCTCAAAGAGACCAGCAGCAGGTTTCTTTGGGAAAGGTGCTGAGCCCTAGCCTAAGAGGTGCAGCAGATTGGATTTTCCTTTCCCAAATCCTGGTCTAAGTGTACTAGCAGGTAGTATCCAGATCCTGGAGATGCTGATCCTTTCAAGAGATGAAAGGATCTTGGGCAACCCAGTGGTCTTGTCTTGCCTCTACGAGATGGGGCTCATGGAGGCATTCACACTTTCCCCCCACCTCATGCTTTTCCCTCTTGTGCATTTTCCTGTCATGCTTTTCCCTTCATGTTTTTTCCCACAGCCTTTCCCCCTCTCACTTTTCCCCCCTTTGCACTCTTTGTCCTGCACACACTTTCCCACTTGCACTTTCCCCCTTACACTTTTTC
Organism: Drymodes brunneopygia; assembly: GCA_013400955.1. Taxonomy (NCBI): domain Eukaryota; kingdom Metazoa; phylum Chordata; class Aves; order Passeriformes; family Petroicidae; genus Drymodes; species Drymodes brunneopygia. Next base: position 1,017,277 of record VZTZ01044194.1, on the reverse strand, counting down.
CCCACCATGTTTTCTCCCCTCACGCTTTTTCCTGCCTGCACTTTCCTGTTTGCAATTTTCCTGCTCACATTTTCCCGCTCTTTTTTCTCCCTCACAATTTTTCCCACTTGCACCTTTCCCCTCATACTTTCCTGCTTGCATTTTTCCCCACTTGCACTTTTTCCTGCTCTCACTTTTTCTCCCTCACACTTTTTTCTGCTTGCACTTCTCCCCTCCCCCTTTCCCGCCTGCACTCTTCCCGTTTGCTCTTATTCCTGCTCTTTTTCTCCCTCACGCTTTTCCCGCTCCCACTTTTTGCCCTCACACTTTCCCACTTGCAGTTTTTCCTCTTCATGCTTCTCCCCTCATGCTTCTCCCCTCACACTTTTTCCCCCTCACGCTTTTTCCTGCTTGCACTTTTCCCCTCATACTTTCCTGCTTGTGCTCTTTCCCACTCTCACTTTTCCCCTCATGATTTCTACCCCTCGGACTTTTTGCCCTCATACTTTTCCCCTTGAGTTTTTCCTCTACACACTTCTCCCCTCACGCTTTCCCCCTCACGCCTTCCCCCTCACGCTTTCCCACTCGCACTTTTCCCCTCACACTTTTTCCCACCCACACTTCTCTTCTCATACATTCCCAGTTGCACTTTTCCCCACTCTCACTTTTTCTCCCTCACACTTTTTCCCTCTCACACTTTTCCCGCTTGCACTTTTCTCCTCTTCCTTTCCCGCTTGCACTTTTTCCTGCTCGCATGTTTTCCCGCTCGTGCTTTTCCCCTCATGCTTTCTACCCCTCACACTTTTTGCCCTCACACTTTTCCCCTTACACTTTTCCCCCCCCACACTTCCCCCCTTCTAGCTTTTTCCCCTCACATTTTTTCCCTTCACACTTTTCCCCTCCATGCCTTTTCCCCTCACGTTTTTCCCCTCACGTTTTCCCTCAGTGCCAGGCGCCATTTTGCCCTCTCATGCCCTGCTCCCCTGAGGGGTCTGGCTGTGCCCGGCAGTGCAGCCCTTGGAATTGGCAGGAGCTGGTCATGCCCAGGACAGGACAATTGCAGCTTCTCCTCACAGCATGGCTGACACCTGGACACCCACATGCAGTATGATCAGAGGTGACTTTGGGGGTGGCAGAGTGTCCATCCCAGTTATCTGAGGAGCCATGCAGGAAAAGAGCGGATCCTGGGAGAGGTGACCCTCAGGGCCAGTGCCATGGCCCCCCACCCCAAGGTGCAGTAAAGCTGTGGTGGTGAAGTGAGGTGGCTTCTTCAGGCAGGCCCTGGCTGCAGATGATGTGCTGAGGAGTGAAATATTCCAAACCAAAGCAGCAAGTTTACTTTTTTTCACCTGATCAGTTCAGCTCCAACTGTGTTTCCCAGGTAAGAGGCGACTTTGGCAGGATGTAGGAGAGGTGCTAGTTTGCCACAGACACCAGGTGCACATGACCTTTGGGAGGAAACAGAGGGGCCCTTTTTTATTTTGTGTGTTGTGCTATTTTATCTGGTGAATCAGGTTTTGCCTCTTTTTGTCAGAGTGTGGAATCCTGCAGATTCCCCACTTCTGGCACCTTCGGAAATTGAATTTTGGAGATTCAGTCCAGTGTACAAAAGCCCCTTTCACCAAGGCATGTGTTGGTGAATGCCCACTGAGGGGCTTTCCTTCTGCTTAATGCAGATTTCCAGACTTAGAAATCTTCCCCTTCCCTCACACATGGCATCCACGCACACTTGAGCACAGGTATTGTATTTGCACAGCACTTACTTGCCAGAAAGTTGCTTATTTTTGCAGCTCCCTCTCTCCTTGTACTGCTGCCTTCCCTGCTAGGGACACGCATTAGCTCCCTGTATCAGCTGTCGGGAGTGATCTGTGCAGAACAAACATCTGTATTAAGTTTGCAGAGCTGGTCAAAATGTTTACCAGGACTATTTAATAGGGAGATCAATAGCAAGTGCCTCTCTGTTTGTTTTAACGAAACAAAATTGGTTGCAGAGCAAAACCTTTTTGGAACAACAACAACAACAACAATAACAACCCTGGCATCACTCCAGCTCCAGTGTAGCAACACAGGAGAAAAGGGCATTCCTGAGCACTTGCTCAGATTTATTTTCATTATGCAGTTATTAGGGTAAGGCAGCATTAGGTGGCTGTTGTCACTGGGAGACCCTCTCCCTATAAAGCTTGGCAGTTTGTTTGGAGCTGCGCTGATTTACTGCTGTCAGCTCCTGCCTGACAGTGTCCTGACAAGTTCTGCTGGTAGAAACTTGTTCAAGCTTGAAGTGACACTTCTGTGCTGCTGGTTTTCCTTCCCCAGAGAGGAAACTGCTCCCGACCATCCCGGTTTCGGTGTCACGCTGAATTCCCTCTAAGTGTGTTTCCTTGCCTGGGGTCTGACTTGCTACTGGAAGCCAATACATTAAATCACTTCCCCAAATTACCATACTGGCTCCTCGCTTGGGGGCTGTTTACAGTAGGTTTCAGACCACTGGTTGGCCCATGTAATGCCTGATTTGGAAACTGGTAGCATCTCCAGTTGGTAGCTGACAAATTCTGTCAGTTTGAGTCTGGCACGAGACATCAATGGAACGTGGGGAAAAGGGGGAAAAGGATTATTTTCCATTTTCCGGAAGATAGCTGCAAAAGACTGTTTTGTTACATGCATGCAAAATAGGTATTAGCTGTTTTTTTGTGAAAAAAAAAATTGGATTGGGAAATCATGGCTTGTAATTAAGAGTGGCAACCCTACCCTGCCCATGTCTGTACTCCTGGATCTTGCTAAAATATATCCACACACTTGAATTTAAGCACTTGTGTTTAAACATGCCCCTTTAATAATTAGAAGACTAGATTTATACCCTAACTTTTCAGACAGCTGGTAGATTTTTTTTCCCATCATCTTCACCTCCTAAAATGTTGTGATGTAGCAAATTAGCCATTTCTCACCATTTATTCTGACGAACAGAAATAAGTGAAATCTGTCTCCGAACATTAGTGTTGCAGGCACGTGAAATACATGGTAGTCTACATGGCAGCAACCAAATAAATATGTTTTGCAGCTTTTAGGTGAGAAGGTGGTAAGGAAAATAGAAAAGGAGGAGCTAAATATTCTGGCAAATATTATGTGTGAACCATGGGGAAGGCTCCAGAAAAAAAGTTAGGAGATCCAAATCATCCCCCATGGAAAAGGGAGAGAAACATGTCAGAAGCCTTTGAGTGCATTTATCCCATTTTGAGCGCTTTGTATCTTTAAAAATGCAAACCAGTTGCAGTACTTGAGTTTTCCTGTGCTATAAAATTCACCACAATCCCTTCAGTAAATAGTTCCAATGATAAATTAACTCTCCACCCAAGTTGTGCTTTCAGCTTCTAGCATTGGGTCTTCTGACAACTTTGTCTCTCAGAAGGAAGTGTCCCATTGTATTTATTTTTTGTGACCTGTGCCACCATAAACTGTGATCGAGGCCCTCTGTCACCTTTCCTTTGATAAGCTGAAGGGACAGAGGGCTGTGAGTTGTTCATGATGAGGCATGTTTTCTAGTGCTTTCCCCATTCTTGTTCCTCTTTGAATCCTTCACAATTAACCAATTTCCTGCTTGAACTTTTGCCTCCGGGGCTGTCTCTGTATTCCTGCAGCAGTTGCACCTTTGCCAAAGGCACAGGCAGGGTAACGTCTCTATTCTTCCTTGAAAACTCCTCTCCAGCCCTGAGTCTGCACTGGGCTTCGTGGCTGTGAATGGAGATTTTGTGATCAGCTAATATAGCCACGATTTTGGTGTGGTTTGGGGTAGGGGTGGTGGGTCCCCTCTTGGTTCCTGGCTGGATGAAAGTGTTTTGTCGGGGTGGATATTGTTCAGTTTACAGTTTGCCAAGTGATTCAGAGTGCTTTGTGTGCTCTTTGATCGAGCTCTCCTGCAGTCTCGCTGTCACCTGCAGACTTTATTAATAATGATTTTATTCCAGGGTTTTTTCAATCATTGATTTAATATGTTAAATAGCATGAGACTGAGGACTGGTGCTGCTGGCCCAGTTAAAACTATTCCTATTCAATTTTTAGACTTCTATTCACAGCTACATTTTTCAATCTGAGGTGCCAGTTTTAATCCATTTTAATTTGTGCCTTGTTTAGATTATATCATCCTACCTACTGAGTCAAAACAGTGTGGAGAATCTGATCGCATGCTTTGCAGAAATCTAAGTGCAGCATACCACCATTATCACCCCTATCAAGCTGATCTGTGCTCTCAGTAAAAAAAAATCCCAATTAAAATCTATTTCCTGTAAACCCACACTACTGGAAGGTATTTGTATTTGCTCCTTTTGCATTGTAATATATAATTTTTGGATTAATTTCCCATTACCTTACCCAAGATGAGAATGACAGTCCTCACAGTACCTGGAGGAACCCATCTGTTTGTTTTAAATTTTGGAGAAATATTACTTTGCATTGGTCTTCTGGAGTGTTGTAAATCCCATCGTGTCCCTGTAGGGTGGAGAGCTTCCCTGCCCGTTCTTTGCACATTTTCCAACTGACTGACTTCAAAATCTCTCCCTTTTCTAGCTGCTGTTTTAAAGTCCTTTCACTCATTGCTGAGATTGAGTGTGATTAATTGTTTTGAGACAATATGCATATAAAATCTATTTCCCAAATACGGAAGACAGGTATTCATTGAATTCTTATATGTTTTCCTCATTATTACAAAATTTTTACAAAATTCTCCAGTAACAGATGACAACATTTTTGTTCTCAATATGCTTTTAAAAGTCCCAGATATCCTTTCCTCATTGATTTTTTTTTTCTCCCTTTCTGGCTCCCTTTGTTAAATTCCTACAGTTATTAGCATTTGGTTTATAATTGTTATTATCAGTATTCCTTTGCATCATTAGTGCTTTGTGTTGAAACAAATGTGTTTTCATTCTATGTCTGCTTTTAAACTGAGAGAAATTTTTAAATACTGTCAGTTTGTCTCTTGGTTGTGAAATTGCGGCCTTTGAAATCTACGAATGTATTCTTAACACTTTTCTGATTACCATGAAAAGGCCCCTCTGTGGCTGATATTGCTCATAATTATTTCAGTATTGTGAGAATGATTTTGGTCCAACAGCAGCTCTGTGAATGTACATGCTAGAATGCCCATAAACACACACATTGCTTTGGAGTTGAGTCTAGATGTTGACAACAAATATGATCGAGTCATGATCACTGGCATTTGAGTAACCATTAATTTTTAACATCTGGGATCAGTTCCTCTGGATCTGTCACTAGGCACTCTACCCCAAGCTGGGTTGAGTTAAGAAATTGGCTGCCTGTAATTTTTTAAATTCTGAGGACTTTTTAGTGCTAGTAGCCTGAGAACACCAGCATATGCCATTCAGATTGAAGTCCCATATGTTAACACAGCTTTTTTTACCAACACATGATAAATAAGTCTTTAAGGAAGCTGGTCATCGTGTTTTTTATGCTGTTTTGGTGGGGTGTAGCAGGCACCAAGCAGCTCACTGCTTCCAGTGTGTTTGTAAGAACACAGATCCACCGGCTATTTTCAGCTGAAATCTTTTTATGTCTTATTTGCACAGACTTGCAGAGGTGATGAGATTCTGAGATGGTGCACTGCACCTCTTCTTTTTTGCACACCTGAGACCACTTGAGGTGGCTTATGCATGTCCTGATCATGTGAGTTTTCCTAATAATACTAAGCAAGTAAAATTTGTGCTCATAAATCAGCCATTCTAATTCCTCTCGTTTATTATCCAGCTTCTAACAGACGTGCATAAGCAATTAAATGATTTCATCCCTTTGTGTAAGTGGATGCTTTTGTAATTTTGTTCTCAACAACATGATTTTTGAACTACAACCAAAAGCCTCACACCATTTGCCCAGGTAGTGGTTACACATGCAGAATTTTCTGACTTTTTCTATCCATCGGGCAGGAGGAGCCTTATAAGATCACACATCTGTGCTGACTTCTGCTCAATTTGACCAACTACCTCTGCAGAGAGATTTCCTACAACTTCCTTGACAGGGGTGCACTGTCTTTCTAGCTCCACAATCTTGTCTTGGTCCTTCACATAAACTCCCAAATCTGTAGTTAGTATTTCCCCAAGTTTCTGCCTTTTCTAGTTCCTGTGGGGCCGTTCTCATGCTTTTCCACAGGGAGTAGCTATGTTTCTTATGAAGGATTGTTCAAAACCGCTGTACTTTATTCTTTGTTACATCTGTGATTGCACCTCCAAACCACACTTTTGTTTCTTTTACCTTCACTACCGCTCGCACATCACTCTGAAGAAATCTTTTCAGAAGGTGAGAAAACAGGGCCCATCCACTCCAGCTCAGAGCCACGCTCACACTGCCAGCCAGCCCTGCCTGCAAGTCCTCTGAAAATGGAAGTTTCTCAGATGCCTTCTTCAGCCTTGCTCTGAAATTACTTTGTTTGCTGCTTCTCTTGGCCTGCTCCAAACTTTGCCTGGCAGCTGATGGATGGATTAAGAAGAGCTGCTGAATGCTGGCCTGCCCCTCAAAGCAAGGGGTAAATCAAGTCTGACTGATTAAAATGACCCAAGGATTTGAAAAAAACCGGAACAGTAAGTAGGCATCTCTTACCTGGCACACTTGAAGGTCCCAAAATCGCTGTCTTAGGGCCAAACTGAATAATCAGCAGGATCAGGCAGATGGCTTACCACAATTTTTAACCTAGAGCCAGTTCTGCCTTCTCTGAAACACCCCTGAGTCAGCAGGAGACATGGAGTTTGCCTTGTCCAACTGAAGTGGCCCTTTCCAAGTAATTCACGGCCGGGATGCTGAGGGAAAAAGAGCGATTTTGCATCCGCCCCTCTGAAATACCATTCTCTCACAGTTAGCCTGGCGGATGACTTCCCAAGAGCTCTCTTCAAATGGTAAATCGAGCTGTCGCCAACTTCAACAGCCTAAAGAGGGATGGGACCGGTGACAAACACCTTACAAAGGGCCAAGTTAAGTCTAATCGTGCTTTGTTTAATGGGATAATTAAAGCAGCGTAAGTTTGTGGGGGTGCCACCGGCCAAACACGGCCCTGCTGAAGGACCGCGGTGGCCCCCCTTCCGCGGGGATGAGCTCGGGGTTGCACCTTTCTGATGCTGAGCTCTGCCTTTCCCACCAGGTTTCCTGTAAACCGTGAGGATCAGGCACGTCACAGGGAGGTTTTCCCCCGCACCTGGATCCCACTTGCTCATGTGCCTTTTTAGGATGAGCCTGTCAGACCCCCGGGAGCAGCCGAGGCTGGGCTTTCCATCGAGGCGCGGTGCACTGGCTCCTTGAAATGCCAGCGCAGCCGTAAGGGCACATTAAAAACAGAGAGAAAGACAACAGCTTGGCGTCATCCTATTCCCTAATAGGATTGCTCTCCGCACTGCCCGCCTTTCCAGTAGGCATTGGCAGGGTGACATGAGAGCTGCTGCCCTTCAGCTGCATTGCTGGGGCACCCGCTGGCCTCTTGAGGTACGGCCAGTCTCCAGGTGTCCTACGCCTTTTTCCCCCTACATATTCACTTCTCTCTCTTTTTTTTTTTTTTTTTCTCCTTTTCCCTTCCTTTTCATCCTTTTCTCCCCTCTTTCTTTTTGTGTCCCTACCTATACTTTTTTTTAATCTTTGTCTGCACCAGTGATGCCTGCAGGCAAAGCCTCCAGGGTTAGGCACAGCGGGAAGAGGTGTGACCAGTAATCCCTTTGCGAAGGGCGTTCCTGCTGGAGCCAGAGGCACGAACGCCACTGGCTGAGGAAGTCCCGGAGGGCAAACCCGGTTTGATTCTCAGGGTGCTGCTGACAGATGCTGTGAAGCCAGGTACACTCCTCTCTTCCTCTCCTGGGCACATTGCTTCCCCTCCCGAGGTGATGATTGTGTTTGGACCCGTGCTGCAGGGAATATGTCTCGGTATAAAAATATCCATCCCTTTGAAAAGACAGAGGATCATATTTCTTTTAAACCGTACCTCCATCAACTCGTGAAAACCTGAAATATATCCGGACAAATCAGATTTATATGAAACAAGGAAAAATATAGCAATTTTGGGGATATTAAATTGAAGGTTCAATGTAGTTGTTCTTGGGCTAACTGGTGCTTGGGAAAATGGGGTTTAGATCGTTTTCAGAGATTCCCCTTTCTTTGCTGACAGAGAAAAGGAGCAAGAGGCTATTGCTTGTGTTTGTTCCTAAAGCAAATCACAGTTGATAGGTCCAACTTTAGACCGACCGGCCTTGACAAGTTTCTCTGCAATTCTTTCTTGTGTGCAGTTTTTAGAAATCTTTGAACAGTGAGAAGCACAAAAGGTAGAAAGTTAACAAGACTCCACGGGGCTGTGAGATGGTACCTGACAAGGGAGGAGAGGTGCTCCTGCAACTAAAATAGGTGACACAGAAGGTGGTTTTGTGCTTGTCTGAGAAATTGGGAATCTTGTTACAGGCTAGGAAGGTCTGGTCTGCTCAGACATACAGTGTTCACAACAAAAGCTTTGGTTTCATTAGCAGAATGTTTTCAGGAGGTTTCTTATAATTTTCAAATGTGTAATTTTTAAGTGAGTTTATTCTGAGAAGTCAGTGCTACAACTCTGGTATTTTGCTGGGGAGTTGAGAGTTGGTTTTGGCTGTATTTGTGGTTATGAAATGATTTCTGGGGTGGGGGGGGAAGAAAAGCCTTTGCTTTGGCATACTGAAGAAAAGACGTCCTTTTCCACTCTCTATCTCCCTTGAAAGAACTTGAGGTTGCTGCTTTCACTCTCCAAACCTGTGCAGGTAATTAACATCAATGATTTGTCCTTAAGAAGCAGCTTTGGCCTTGCATTTCAGAGGGAAATGTGGTTATTTCAGACTTAGCAAGTGTGCTTTAGGTTTTAATCCTCAGCTTTGGTTTTCTTGTTATTCATATTGATTGTTCCACTTTTTGCTCTGTGAGTTGTTGATCTGTTTTTTTTCTAGTCTGTTTTTCAATGGACACAGGTTTCTAATTTTCTGTTTTCTTCTTAAACTTTCAGGTTTTAATTCAATGCTTGTTTTCCAGGATATTTCTCTCTCACTATGGCAAAGCTGTTGTATGATTGTGTTGCTTGCCTCTTCCTTCCTAGAGACAATGTTAACAGATATCATGGGAGGGATATCACCCTCCTCCCCCTAAATTTTATATAGAGCATTGCACTTAAGTCAGAAGCCGTATTCCCTTGCCTGTGGATTTTCCTTTGCTGGAAGGGCCAATTCGTAAAGCAGATGGGAACTGTCAGCTTTGTGTTCCTTGGGAATATGTTCCAAAATATATCCTTTACCATGGTATCTTTTGCAAGGCTCTGATGTAGTAAAAAGCACTGGGATATTAAAGTTCCCAGTTAATGGAAAACCATTAACACTCAGCCTGGAAAGAGTGGAAAAACCTTTGAAAACCCTGCTGGCTAATAATCCCTTGGTGAGAGGCCAGTGCAAGGGGGCTTCCCTGCTCTCCTCTGCATCCCTGGCATCATTCCTGGTACCTCCAGAGAAGGTTTACTTGTTGGGAATGCTGCATATGTTGGGGAAGAAAAAGTCTGGAAGACAACACATGCAGGTCTGAAGGAGAAAGAGTTTGAAAGAAGAGGAAAAAGCCCCTCGAGCATGGGGTCATTGGCTGTTGCTCTGATGTTCCCATTCCTCTCTCTTCTCCTCAACTGTTTTTAAACTCCCCAAATCCCCCAGGGGGTGCAAAGCAAATGGCATTACCTCTGCCAGTGTACAATTCAGAACCTGTTTAAACCAGTGTTTGTTAAAAAAAAAGGCCTGGTCCTTTTAGGGTCTGTTATCCTGCACATTGGCAGAAAGGTAGACAGCTTTTGCAGCCTGCCTACTGCATCAGAATTTGTGCTCTCTGGCCATGAATTTAAGAAAGATGTGCCAGAACTGACATTATCCTACTGGAACCAAAGGGCTTGGGGAATACTTTAAAAACTGGTGAAAACATGGAAGCTGCAGGTCTCCAGCGAATGCCTGTTAGCCAGAGGAACTGTGTGTGTGCTTGTGCATGTGCGTGTGCATGGATGGGCTCTCTTCTCTTTAAAAACCTTTGGAGTGAGTTTTTTGGATACTTCAGGCGTCCCTTTTTCTCACCCTCAGATTGTTCACCGCCTCCCCAGCAGAGTGACATATTGTTTGCAGTGGAATTTGACAGGCTCAGATGGCAGTAGCTGCTGCAAGATTTTTTAGTTCTTGTTGGTGCTACGACAGGTCTCAACAAATTCCCTCGCCCACTCGCCCGTGGTGCATAAGAAACTTTCTCTAGTGTTAGGGGAGCTTGCCCATCAGTTTTGTCAAAATCTCAGCTTTCCTTTAAGCATGATGCAGAAATTCTGGCTTTCTGCATGTGACACAGATCTGCTCTACGGCAGTGATGTTTGCAGATTCAGGAAGGCAGACAGACAAAGGCGAGTGAAATGTGAGCTCCCAAATAACCCTGTTTTGGCTTCGTGGTGGAAGTGAGCTGCCTGGGGTATGTAGTGGAAAGGGGCTGTGGGTTTCTGCCAAGGGGATGTGGCCCCATTCCTTGTGCTGTGTTCAGTGCCTCTGTGTAAGTCCATTCCCTCTCTTTCTGTGTCTTTGTCATCTACACAGGTGACAGACCTGCAAACCCATCCATCCTACCCTAAATACCAGGAACAGACATGAGTGCCTACAATATAAACCTGTGAGCTGGTCACCCACTTCTGTGCTTGATGCTGGCCACCTCTAGGCATCTTGTTTAGGATGAGCTGAAATTTGCCCTGAAAGACCCTGTTTTTGTCTGCTGTGTCTGCAGGGGAGCCCCCACTGCCTGGCTCATGGGGCTGGGTGAGGCCTCCTGTGCAGCTTCTGTGTAAGAGAAGCACCCTGGGCTTGGTATCCCTGTGGAGTGGGACTGCTCAGGGTGACAGTGACAGGCACGGGTATTTTACTGAGAAGAGATGTTTATTCTGAGGCTGAGGACATCTCCCTGTCCCACGTATTCCTGCAAGAGTGAGGGCTTTGGAAAACTAGGGGAGATGTTTTCTGATGCCATGAGCCCCTTTTCTCCCATGAGCCATGGACTTCTGGAGTGCGGCATTCACACCAAGCCATAAGCATTTCATGTTTGATTTAGGCTCAGCCTCACACGATTATTTTCAAGCAGTGGTCCTGGGGCTGTCCCATTCTCAGGCTTTTCCTTGGCATAAACAGCACTAGCCCGAGGGTGGCCCTCATCTGTGCCAGATGCCCACAGCCACGGCAGCAGGAAATCAATGGGGCGTGGGGATATTCCCCGCCACTGCTTGCCGCCGCTAATAGCTGTGGTGGTGTAGGAGTCCCTGTGGCATTTCCACATTACCTGGAGATTTCCCAAGGCAGGAGAAATCCTAAGGATAATTAAGCCTGTTTTATTTAGGGCTGAGCTGAGCCATCAAAGTGGCATAAAGCAGCCTAAATGGACCAGAGGATCTGGCACCTTATGTGAAAACTAATCATTTTCTGAGGTGGTCTGATAATTTCTGAGGAGGATATAAAATAATTCACACCCACATGTAGCTTTTAATGAGTAGAAAGGCCTCTCTGCTGCATGTTCTGGAACCGTACTCTTTTTTGTTTTGAAAAAAAATAAAAAGGCAACCCAATGATGTTTGTATGCAACAAAGCGAGAGGGAGGCTGTGGCAGGAGCAGGAGCTTGGGGCAGTCTTTGTTGCTGTTTTCATCAGGGTTAAGGGCTCAGTGACCATTTGGAAACCTTTTATGGGCAAACTGGCTAGCAGCCAGTACTGCAAATTTGCACTCCTGACTTTTTGATTAGTCAGTAGTCCATCAACAGCAGTAGAAACCTGAGAAACATTTGCAGCTAACCACGTGAAAAGCAGGTGTAATAAATCAGGTTGTTCAGGTTTAGTCCCAACTGGGAAATGTGTGGATGGAGGTAGAGATCCTTCCCTACTCCTCTGGTGATGTAGCAGAATACCTGCTGCCTTGCCCCAACAAGGTTTCAGCTTATAACAGTGATTGCATTCCCATTGGGAAATCGCAAATTTCCAACAATTTCTTTTAAGATCTGCAGTGAAATTGCATGAACGACAATCATTCATCCATCTCATTGCAGGATCAGGACCACAGCATGGACTTTTTAAGCTTAAGGAGCGAGCCCTTAATTGCTCTGACTGTGCTAAGTGGAAGGAGCTCCCTCTGTGCCAGTGCCCCGATGGCAGCAGAGGCATCTTTTCTATTTATTTGTCTCTGTCCCATGGGAAGCTGGAATGTGTCTGCATGTGTGGGGAGGGGGGACCTGAGCTCTGCTCCCTGGCTCCTGCCATGTCTGTGCCCAGGCTTTTCCCGGGAGCAAATCACCAGAGCTGGTGACATGACAGCAGAAGCCATGAAAAGACTGTGGCAGATGTGAGCCTGCTCTCTAATACTTTATGAATACTGAATCTGCTTTTTTGCAGGAGGAGGGTGGCTCTCTGTCTGTGTTGTTGCTCATTATTTATCACATGTAGAGTATACACAACATCAGAATGGTGTGTTGTTCATAAAAGTACCAAAGTTTTATCCTGGAAAATATATTCTGGCAGGGGAGATACAAGAGAGGACAATGAAGTAGGAGGGAAGTGTTGGTGCCATGAAGACAGATCCATGTTGCAGACCATGGAAGAGCTTCAGGAGCATGTTTTCATGGCATTTTTCTTTTTTTTTTCCCCTTTTGGAGGGACTACTGAACCAAAATGGTCTGGTAATTGTGGGCCATAATTTTATAACAGCTGCACAGGAATTCTCTCTCCCAAGTTATGACATTTTAGGATTAAGCAAAACCTCCTGTATCCCTCAAGATGAATATATGGATTTTAATCTCAGGAAAAATTCAGGGGATGTGTCTGCCAATCCCAGGAAATGGCAATTTACAGTCCTTAGAGAAGAAGGGTGGATGGGACAGGTTTCTCAAAGGGGACACATTGCACTGAGTCCTCCTCCCCATCAAGTGACATCCAGCCTGAACCCTCACACACAATAATTTAGTACTGCCATTGCCTTGGCTGTAGTTAAACAGAGATCTTCAGGCTCTAGCCCAGCAGTTCAATTGCTTTCCCAGGTATTAAAATAACAAAAGAAACAGAAACTACTGAAATAGGCAGAAGAAAGCAGAGCTCTTCAACACCCCAGCATCAGGCAGGAAGCAAGAGAAGGCACATCCAGGGATGGTTTGTGCACTCAGTGTTGTGAGGAGTTGTCAGTGGTGGATATTTGACAAAACCCCCTTTTTATAGCAGTTTTAAGAAAAAATTAGTAATAACTAAGGAAACCGCTGAAACCAACTGAGCTGAACAAGGGAATAACAACAAAACAAAAAGCCCAGTGTGTGTCTGTTGCCTGGGGCAAGCTACAGCTGATGGATAAAGTGACAGACGAATCCTTCCCTCATTTCCATTTTAATCTCTGTCTACTAATTGTCATCAATATCATCAGGGTCACTAGACCACTAGTGCGAGTCTACAGCCTTCCACAGGAACCACAGCTTTATGCCTGCCTGGCCCCCAGGGCTTTGCCCCTTTGCTAACCTGGGCTGTTCCAGGGATGCCTTGGACGGGGAGAAAGGGCCCTTGGAGGTGAGGTGGGGTGGGTGATATTTCCCAGTGTCACACAGAAGAGGCTGCTTGGAGTGTCCAGCATTAAAACACAGGACAATTGCAGCCCTCTTTGAAATTAAAATTATTTATACTCCCTTTATGCCCAGGCCAGTATTTGAAAAAAGGGCAGCTGGGAATCCAGCTCCCATTGGAAGAAAGGGCTCATTCCGACTCTTAAATCAATGACTGTGTGATGAAAGCACACTTTGGATCAGACCCAAGGAGGACAGAGTCGAATCTATTTGTCAGTTCTCTGCCTGGTGCTTTCTCTTCCCTTCCTTACTCTGGTGTGTGTAACACACGTGAGGTGCCACACGAGTGCTCAAGGGGGTCTCTGCTGGTGACCAATCAGGTAGTCCCTCAGAATTTTGTCCCTTCACCCCCCTGCCCAGAAAAGGTGCCGCACAGCGTTGTGAAGGTAATGTTTAACCCAGGGGCTCCAAGCCAAATCCCGGCCTCTGTGCGCAGCTTGAGCACAAATTGTGCCCATGGCAACTACGCAGCAACTTTCTGGGTTGGAAACCTCCCATCCCACTTGGAGGCAGTCATGTGGTCCTCTGCTTCTGCTGCTAAAAAGTAATAGATTTTTGGCATTTACCCTGCACCTTTACCCTGCGCCCAGTCCTCCCTGCTTTATAGACATAGTGTGTTCAGGTGATTTGGACAAGACTCTGGGCTGGGTCTGTTGGAAGTGCTCCCTCATAACAGTTTTCAACCCTTTTCTCTTTCTTTTGACCCTGTAGATTCTCCTTCTTCTCTTACTAACTCACTTTTTCCACTTTATTCCCATTCCTTTGTGTTGCCCTCCCAAAGGCTCAACATTCCTTTGGTGGTACCCTCTTCATCTCTTCTCCAAATCTCCCTCATTTCTCCTGAGCAGCACTTTTACTTAAACTTTCCAAATACTTTCTCTGCAATCATTCCTTGGCAGAGCTGCTTCTTATTCCTTCTCCCACCTGGTAACCGTTTCTTGAACAGGAGACGTGAGGATAAGAAATGGACTTTTCTTAGTTCTGCTGTTGATTTGGGACCAAAGGAGCTCACAGTAGCTGCAGTCATCTCCTCTGTTCATGCATCTGTAGCCGGTGACAAGGACTCTGCAGGCTCTGAAGCACATCCATCTGTTCACTTAAGATTGTGACCCTGTTTTAGGATGTTGTGTGGTTTTGAGGTACCACATTTGCAAGGTGGCACCTCTGTTGCCTGAGGGGAGGCAGTGGTGATCCTGGAGAGGGTCATCTGGGCCCCAAGGTGGTCCTCTTTGGCTTGCTACTCCATTGCTCATGCATTTCTAGTTATCCAGTGAATTAGGAAGGGACTGCTGCAATATTATAATGCCCCTGTGTGTGTGTCCCTGTGGCTGTGTAGGATTTTACCACTGCAAAACTGTAAGGAATGGCTGATGCCACCTCCTTGTTTGTGTCCCCCTGAGTGATTCGCCACCAGCAGTGTGACCAGGATAGGGAGAGGCAGAGAGGCACTGTAAAAATTACCCTGTGAAGCCATCTGCTGCAAATCTTCCCAGAGGAAGATTTGGAATCCCCCTGCTCCCACGATGGAAATCTTCAGGGGCCCATGCCCTGTAAGCCGCCGTCCCCGCGGCTGCAGCTCCAGATCTTTGGAGCTTATTGGTAACATATTTGCAAAGCTGCCCTGCTGTGATCACTGATCTCTGCCAGCTTAAATTTGGGAAAATGCTTTACACAGCCTTTCCTCTCCCCTCCTTCAACCCCTGCAGGTCTATACACAAGGAAAGAAAGATTTAGTGTTCGAGCATAAGCACTGGTCAGCCAATCTGCAGCGTATCTTCTTGAAAACCCAAAACAGGTGCTCTTGGGCCATCAAAGTCTTGAAGCAGTTAAACTTCCTTTCACCTCTGTTGCAGTTCCTTTAAAAGAAATAGAGAGATCTTCAAAAGGTGGAAGGGTGGCAGGCCAGAAACGTAAAGCGTGTGCAATCACTCAGATACAAGTGGCACCACTAAAAATTGCCTTCATATATCAGCTTATGGTTTACACACTGTGGCAGAAAGGACGCTAAAAGGTCAGCAGAAAAAAAATATATATGTCAAGCCTGGAGCTGTGACTCCAAAGGTGTGGAAAGACATGATCTGAGAAGGGTTCTAGAGGGACTGGATAAGTGCTTGATATGGCAGGATTTTTTATTTTATTTTATTTTATTTTTTGCAAGGGAGCTGCTTGCAAACGTCAGCACAGAAGCCAAGGTATATACTGGCAGTAACCTCTTGCTACGACCCCTGGTGACAAGACGGATAGTTCCATTCATCTGTGGGTGAACAGCACAGGCTCTCTGCATTTTTTACTTGAAGCCCTGGATGAATTTGTTTGCGGAGGGGAATGTCACCGTTGTGAATGCTCTGATCACTCATGTGCCCATACTGAAGTCAGTGGTAGAGAAGGAGAGGGGGGGAAGGAGGGGGGCAGAGCAGGGAGGAAAGCAAGCTTCTCTCTGGGGGTCTGGGGGATGCCAGCTTATATCCAGCAAAACATCTCCAACCAAACATTAATGGAGGATGTGACTTCGAAACAGAGGGATCAGCACATATGCTGTAAATTAATAATGTGCCCTTTTAGTAGCAATTGCTTTATGAAAATCGGTAGGGCTTTTTTTCCCCCCTCCTTGTAGAAACAGCTCTGAAATAAGTGGGTCTCACTGGAGTTTTGTTTAAGACTGACCCCTTACTTTATTAACCGTGTAACATTTTAAGGTTGTTTTTTCCTCTCTGTCTCCTCCAGCAAGTCTCTATTGATCACTGTTTACAGTTATAATCCCTTTCAAATTTATCATCCATGACTAACACCACATGTATTGATTGGTGCTGACGGATGTCCCTGTATGGTGTATACCCACAGTGATTCTGGCTAGTGAAGTACAGTAGATATATTTTTTTCTCTCCTTCATTTGCTTTTTATAGCTTTCTGCTCCCTCCCTTTTGTTCTCAGTCTGACTAACCTATTTCATACAAACACCGTGGGATTAACATGTCTAAATTTAGGACAGTTTCTTTATTCTTGATGAGGTCTTTGGAAGAGGAAGGAAAAGAATGGGTAGTGGCAGGGTTTGGGTTTTGTTGTTGTTTTTTCCCTCAACTGGGAAGCTACTGGAAGGAGACAGGCCCTATAGGAGACCAGATTTATGAGGGACATCCACACGTCTTAACCTAAAGCCTAAAGTAACAAAGATGTAAGGGCTAGTTTTTTTAGGGACAAATTAGATGTCACTGGTGACTAAGGACAAGGTGTCCGAAATCTGGACTATAAATGGAGTCATTTGTCAACAATGCATTTTTGCTTGCCTGCTGCAACATTTCCTCCATCTCTTGTTGGCCAGAAATAGAGCTTAAGGTTAATCTCTTTTCTGAGCCACCTTGAATTTACAAACTTTAACTTGAATTTACAAACCTAAACCCAAATAACTAAACAAACCAAAAGCCCCCAGCCTCAAATGTCCTCAAGGATTTTGCTACAGTAGCACCATAGAATTTCTGTCACTTAAGCTATTGTTTTGTTCTTGTTAACCCAAACTCTGAACTTTACCTTTCAAAGGCTGGGTTCCTTCCAGATTTGAATAATCCATTTGTAACTTTTTTTGGTGTGCTTTATGGAATGGTTTAAGTATGTGTTCTTGTACATGCATTTTATTTGGGGGTAATAAGGCAGCAAGTATAAGACAGAGTTGTTAAACCTCAGTAAAAACATTTTTTAATAATAATTTGGCATTTATTTAATATACAACCACTGTCTTATTAAATCTAACTCTTTAGATTTAATAGGATAGTTTATTGTATTATAGTATTACTACTACAATGCTCTAGTTATGGTTGAAAAGGCATTTTCATTATAAACTCCTGTTTGCAGGTGCTTATAACTTCCTGAAGTACAGCATCTCTTTTATTTGAATGTGAAATCACTCACTGCACTTCTCAGTTTTTTAATCTCCATCTCCTTCTCAGAAACAAGGACGTTTGGATGTCAAAAATGAAAAAAAAAAAAAGAAAAGCAGCAGTTACTGAGGAGCAGCATTAGAGTTGAGAATCAAGATTCACCAAAGTAAGGGTTCAGAGTTAGAGCTCAGGAAACTCTGGACCTTGATCAAGCTGCTGTGCCCATGTCTGGTAAAGCACAAAGTTGGCAATTTGCTCAATAATGTGCAGTGCCATTAAAAAAATAATAAAAAATTCTCTTCTGTGTGTGTGTTTCTCCCTCCCCTTGAAAGCAAACAGATTTGTCTGGTGAGGTGCTCAGGACTGGACCAGGGGTCAGTGTGCTTACTGATGAACCGGGTTCATGACCAGGTTTTATGATGAGCAAACAGGACCTGCCCTCAGGAAATGGGCACTTTCCTGTGCCCTGTCCCGGCCATGCCTCTGAAAGGGTGGGCACACACCGTGGTGACAGCCACAGTGGACACTCTTCTTTGCTCTGCTGTCACTGTGGTTGACCCTTACAGCATTACTCAGCTTTAGTAAATGTATTATTTAATTGCTTTCTGGGCTGGGAACCACTTGTAAACAAACCTTAGCCTCAATGGAGACTTCATAGTTAAATAAATAAACGCTGACAAAGAAAGACTGGAGACACAAAAAACCCAAACAGGAGCACAGCACTAAACTGCCCCATAAAACCTGTGTAAAGAGAGTGTTTCATGGTGTCTCAACAGCAGACTTTTTGATTTTCCACAGGCTGAGTTTGCACGTGGCATTATTTTCCCTTGTTTCAATCCTGGCCCAGAAACTCCTGCTGGAGTGGCACTGAGCAGAGGGTTGGTTTGTTTGTTTGTTTTTTTAATTACCACCAGGCTTAGATGAATTTCTCTTTTAGTGGTGGGAAGATCAATGCAGGAAGAGCGACATGTGCCACTGTTAGAAAGGGTGCAGCCTGTTCTTGCTGCTGTAGAACTGGAGCTGAGCAGAAAGCAGAAAACAATTCTTTTAAGCACAGGATTTTCGTAAATCTCTTCTTGATCTATGCAGCAATGCAATCCTTTTACTTAGCTCTGAACATCAAGTCTTTCCTGAGAATGCAAGTAGAGATAGGTGTGAATTCATCAAGACAGGGCTGTTGTCTTCTGCTCTGGTATAATCCATTGTGGGTTTAGGAATACGAATAATTTCCTCAAATAAACATCCTCAACTCCACTCAAAATAAAAAGGTTTGTAGCTCCAAGCCTTCTGCCCTGAAAGTCCTCACTGCAGCCATGGCAAGGCTGAAAATTTTCTAGGAAAAACAGATAAATTAGGCAAACTTTTATGGCAGGACTGAATTTTTTGCAGGTTCTTCTCCCCCCAGAATTTTCTATTGCTGAAAAACCTCATGCAAGGTCCTTTCAGTGTTCCTCAGGTGCACATCCAGTGACCACAGTGATAACCACTGCCTCTGTCCAAAAGAGAAAAAATGCAATTATTTAAAAGCAGTAGCTACAAATAAATTTGTTAAATGGAAGATGATTATATAGACAGCTCTGAGCAGCTCCTGAATTTCCAGAGAACTTGTACTGCATTACCACTGTTTCAGCCTATTCTGCTAGGGTTTTTTGCTGTACAGGTAGGCTTGACCTCTCTTTGCCAGTTTTAATTTTCCTGCTGTTTTTCAGCAGCTCTGTGGTCATGTTGCTAGCAAAGGAGCACTATAAATGGATTAATGAGTGTCATGAGGAAATAGGAAACTGTCTCCTTGATTTTTTTTTTTTTTTTGACTGTTTTAGTAATAACAAGTATTTTAAAAATCTTGAAGGTACAAGAACTGGGAATTTTCTATTTTTATTTTTTCTTGTTTGTGAGGATCATTTAAAAATACCCACAGGTTCATTTTTGTGTAATGCCACGCGACTTGGCATGCTTCAGATTGCAGTTAGTCACTTTTTGGTAGAATCCTCTTATGGAAAAATGTGTGCATGCCATTTTAAAATCATATTCAAACATATGGAAAATCCTTTGTGCTTGCAAAATGTGGAAATCTGGTCAGAAATGGGCTAGCTTTATCTTAAATCCAGTCAATTTTGTTGTAAATGTAACTGGAGCAGAGCTTGGTTTTTGGAGAGAGAAATTCATCTAGAAGGGTGACATTTCCTGGCTGGGCAGACCCATTTTGAAATTTGAAATAAAACACAAGAAAGAGGTGAAGTGAAACACCTGTCTTGGATTTGCTTTTCTGATAATGAAGTCAGCCCTGGACTTTTCATGGGCCTGGATTGTCCTGTCACTGAGCCCAGAAATCTCCCAGGATTTTGGGCCAGTTCCAGCCAAGGGAGGGTTTGGAAATACATATATTAAACTGCAGATCACTGGGGATAGTGCAAATGTTGATTGGGAAAAGTCTATGGAAACTTCCTTGGAAGAAGGAATGATTGTCAAGTAATTAATATAAAGATATCTTGAACTCACTTGATTAAACTGGAGCACCAGGAGGAAAAAGTATTCTTCTCCACATTAAAAAAAAAAAATTAAATAACCATAATAATGTAG
The DNA here is from genome assembly GCA_013400955.1 of Drymodes brunneopygia. NCBI lineage: Eukaryota > Metazoa > Chordata > Aves > Passeriformes > Petroicidae > Drymodes > Drymodes brunneopygia. The sequence goes on along the minus strand of VZTZ01044194.1, from coordinate 997,213 downwards.
ATTTTTAGATCTTCTAAATTTGAAACATTTTTATTATTTCAGATACAAGCCTTTTCAGCTCATTGCTTCTCCACATGGTCAGAAGATTGTTGTGACCTCCACGCAGTTCAGCCTTAGATGGAACTTCATACAGGTCCTTATTTTTTACTCTCTTGGGAAATGCATTTTCACATATTTGTTGCATGTATCTTTTCCATTCTTTTCTTCCTTTTTTTTGTCTTTGCTATTTTTTCTAACCTCAGAGGTAGCAATCCTACTGCTATTAGCAAGATGTCTATTATAGTGTCATTAAAAAAGCTATAGTCAGAGCATGGAATGACTCACATCATGGAGGAGTTAATAATTCACTGTAATAAAAGTATAAAGTTTTATGATAAACCACTCTCAGGGGAGTTAAATATAATCCTTAGCGGGTCACACACTGACTACAAAGCTTACATTTGTAATGGTAATTTGAATTTACTACATCGCCTTTAGTTTTTAAGCGTTTGTATGTCATTAGACCTTATAAATTGATTTATATATTCAACTCCAGTATAATTCTACATAAAGGTACAATAAATTTTATGGATTATAGATATGGCATCTAAAACAGTTTAGAAAAATAATTTTATTAAATTCACTTAAACGGTGGTGATGAACAGTGGGGAGGATGCCAGCCTGGCTCAACTTCTGAGAGCTGCACGAGGCAGGCAGGGAGCTGCCAGTGGTGGTGGGGACAAAGGGAGGGGACAGGGCCATAGCTGGGCACCCAGCTTCTCATTAAGGTGACAATGCTTCACACAGCCACAACTGTCAATGAGCAAGACCCCCGTGCTGCTCCAAAATTCAATCTCCTACTGGGACGTGTGGAGTCCCCATGGCCAGGGCCATCCTTAATACTTGGTTGGTGACAGCGTTGGTAAAGGTACAAGATAATCTGCAGGAAAGGATTGTGTTTGTGCCATAAACAAGTCACTTCTTCCCAAAATCAGGCTGCTAGGGTGCACCTTAGGTTGGCTTCAGTGGGATATCTTTCCTCAGCACTTTGCCTCCTCTGCACTCTTTATCAGAAATAGCTTGTGAACAATGAAAAGATCTTTTCTTTCTTCCCCCATGCTTGGATTCAGCAAATATATTCATAAGAAGAGCCATTAAAAATGTTCATCTTGAGCATTCTTTATTGATGTAATTTCAGCAGAGCTGACTGTGAGGAAGTCACTGTTGGTATTTTGCTCCTGACATTGCAGATCCTGCTCAGAGCCCTCATCCTGTGAAAACTTCTGTTTGCATTCCCAAGCAATGTGGAGCAGTCCCTGAAAGCAGCGCAGGACATAGCTCAGAAACACTTGATAAACTTCACCGTCTGTTTCTTAAGTGGTTTTAAATAATCAAGCAGCTTTTTAATGCTGCTTTTCCTAAAGTCGGTGTAATTTCAGTGCTGATCTTCAACCCCCTTTGTCTAATCCGCTGTGTAATCTTTCCCATAACAAACCTAAAAAAGATCCTTGTACTCCCTGGTGGGCAGTTATCAGTGTATTCCCCATCGCACTCACACATTAGCAAAGCTTTATCCCATCATCGCTTTGGTTTTGAAAGCATTGAGGTAAATCTCAGGTGGCATCCTGCACTCAGTGGGTGTGTCACTGATGAAATGACCCAGCCAGCTGGACAGGTTTATGTACAATTTACTGGAAATGTATTAAATGTGTCTCGGGAAATGATTCTTTAAAACGTTCTCACTGCCGGTGCAGTAAAGATTAAGACCTTGGCATGAAACAGGGAAAAAAATTAAATAATTTTCAGAGGCTTGATGTAAAATAATGATACTAAATGTAACTTAAAGTCACCAAAGGATGAGCATTTAGGTTAAATTCCTACTCCTCCCCTGACTAATTCCCATAATAATTCAGGGGTCTCCGAAACTTGCAGGCTGAATTTGAGTCCTGCCACAAGCACACTGAGTCCTGCTTTAATCCCTCTCAGGCAGTTTGCTCAGACAAATGCAGGATTACATGGGCAAAACCAGAGCTTGCAGGTGGGCAAGTTCTTGGGAAAATAAACACTGTTATTTTCATGTAATTATTTTTGATATTCCAATTCCTCTTCTTATATTCATTGGCTTAAATATTGTGAGGGCAGCACTTAGGTTGCCTCCCAGATTTTGTTTGCGCCTGAATTTCCAAAGCCACTCAGGAGGACTTTACAATCTCCTTGCTTAACATGCAGTTAGCTTTAGATGTTACTGCATGCAAACTTTTATTATTATTATTATTATTATTATTATTATCATCATTATTTGTGCCTTTTTTATCCATCTCTACTTCACCACGACTGCCTTGTTTGGTTGCGTGGGGCAGCATGGCTGGAGTTTTCCACGGCATGGAGAGGTAGAAAAGGGGCTTGTCTGCCACAGTCAGGGGCTTGCCTGGCTTTTGAGGTGCCCCCAGGGCTGCTGGCATGGAGAAGAGTGATCAGGATAAATGCAAAAAGTGGGTGGGATGCCCCTCTGTCCCCAACACTGGGGTTGCAATGGGTGGGAAGTGGCAGCGGGTGCCACAAGCTGCACAAGATGCCAAGGGGACGGCAGCCAAGGGGCTTGGAGCACCTTCCAGTCTCAGCATCTGAAATTATGCCGGGATAAACTGCTTTCTGCAGTACCCTTGAACATTTGCTCTGCAGCAAATAAAGGCATTAAGTCCTTCCTCCTCTTCCAAATACACAATTTAGAAATAAGAGGTAATAACTGACGATATACAAACACTGAAATTTCCATTCTTCACAGATTAAATGATCCTTGCTGCAGATCATGAAAAGAGCCATTAGTGGGAGAGGGGGGGAGGCGGGGGGACACTTTGTGTAGCAACAAGCAGTATATTCTGTGCTTTAATAAGAGGGAAGCTGATGGAGAACTGCAGCGTTTAAAATCACAGCGAACACAGCAGGCTGATTTTTGCCAGAGCAGGATGAGTGCAGGGGAACAGAGGTGGGAGAGATGAGGAGCAGAGCTGGCAGTGACCAGGTGCCCTTCTTAGAGTTTCACAAGTTTGTAATGTCAGGATTTTTTTTTTTAAGAACATTTTAGCTCTCCCAGACAGGTTCTTGGGCTTCCTCTTCTCATGAATTCAGGCATATTTTAAACAAAATATTTCAACTCCTGTTCAAGTCAATAGTAATTGTTGCTTAGTATTGGATTATATAAAGCTATTTCATAGGGTTATGGAATTAAAAAGAGTTGTTAGGAGGTCTTTACAGCAGCCAAAGAGTTAATGGCTTCAAGTTGAGATGGAATAATTACTGTCTGGACTGATTTACTATTTTATTTCCATGATGTTTGAAAATCTAATAAATCATTTCACTTTTATCTTGATAGATAATACTTTCANTGTCTCGGGAAATGATTCTTTAAAACGTTCTCACTGCCGGTGCAGTAAAGATTAAGACCTTGGCATGAAACAGGGAAAAAAATTAAATAATTTTCAGAGGCTTGATGTAAAATAATGATACTAAATGTAACTTAAAGTCACCAAAGGATGAGCATTTAGGTTAAATTCCTACTCCTCCCCTGACTAATTCCCATAATAATTCAGGGGTCTCCGAAACTTGCAGGCTGAATTTGAGTCCTGCCACAAGCACACTGAGTCCTGCTTTAATCCCTCTCAGGCAGTTTGCTCAGACAAATGCAGGATTACATGGGCAAAACCAGAGCTTGCAGGTGGGCAAGTTCTTGGGAAAATAAACACTGTTATTTTCATGTAATTATTTTTGATATTCCAATTCCTCTTCTTATATTCATTGGCTTAAATATTGTGAGGGCAGCACTTAGGTTGCCTCCCAGATTTTGTTTGCGCCTGAATTTCCAAAGCCACTCAGGAGGACTTTACAATCTCCTTGCTTAACATGCAGTTAGCTTTAGATGTTACTGCNAATAAGAGGGAAGCTGATGGAGAACTGCAGCGTTTAAAATCACAGCGAACACAGCAGGCTGATTTTTGCCAGAGCAGGATGAGTGCAGGGGAACAGAGGTGGGAGAGATGAGGAGCAGAGCTGGCAGTGACCAGGTGCCCTTCTTAGAGTTTCACAAGTTTGTAATGTCAGGATTTTTTTTTTTAAGAACATTTTAGCTCTCCCAGACAGGTTCTTGGGCTTCCTCTTCTCATGAATTCAGGCATATTTTAAACAAAATATTTCAACTCCTGTTCAAGTCAATAGTAATTGTTGCTTAGTATTGGATTATATAAAGCTATTTCATAGGGTTATGGAATTAAAAAGAGTTGTTAGGAGGTCTTTACAGCAGCCAAAGAGTTAATGGCTTCAAGTTGAGATGGAATAATTACTGTCTGGACTGATTTACTATTTTATTTCCATGATGTTTGAAAATCTAATAAATCATTTCACTTTTATCTTGATAGATAATACTTTCATTAGGAAAATTAGAGGCTTCATTATAATGTTTATCATGAGCTGGAAGCTTTTTTCCAATTTTTTTTTCTTCTTTTTTTTAAAGTTTTAGGATTCCACCGTTCACTTTTGCCAGGTTTTAATTTTCTTTATCAAGTTTTTATTTTCTTTGTCATTCCTAAGTGAATGCAGCAGCAGAACAGTGGGCTGGATCAGACCTGGGGCCTCTTTTGGAGGTGCCACCCACGCTATTCACCTTGACTTCCTGGGGAGCTGTAGATGTTTTGGAAAATCAGGCTGGAAGCTCTTTAGACTCTTAGGTGCACAGATACGGAGACTGGAGGGGGTTGTAAAGATCTTTTACTCTCAGTTTCTGGAAAATACAGATTAAAAGACCCCTCCCAGCAGCAGGTGAGAGCCCTTTATTCCCGCCAACGCAGTGCTGACCACTTGCTTGATAAGATCCAATTTGACTTGAATGTGCAAATTTTTAACCTTTCCTCTTGTGCAGAATGTTGGTTTTTGCTAAGAAAACCCGCAGTGATGGTGTGGGCTGGGGCTTGTGCTCACTCCTGGCCCAGCCCGGCTCTTGGCTGGCTTTGGGTTTGATGGTTTGCCATTAACACGATTTATGGCTTGGGCACCAGGGCCGAAGGAGCTCCTCACCTGCAGCAGGGCAGTCCAACACCCATCCCTGTTCCCTGCAGAAAAATCCTGCAGTGCTACTACAAGTGCAGAATTTTCCTATATCCAGCCAAAAGGAATGTCACAAGGCACCGTCTGACTCCAGCGTAGTGTTTGCAAGCCCATTTCAGTCCTCATTGCTAATTATGTTTGTTTGAAAATGCTTAAAGTGGTTGTAAAAAAAAACCCCAAAATACAACAAAAAAAATGGTATCTTAATCTGGAAGATGCTTCCTTACCCATTTGACATCTGTAAGCTCTACATACTCACCACTTAGGCTGATTGCTTCCACAATTAATGTGCTTTGGGTTTGTGATTCTGTAATCATCCATTGCATTGCAAAATGCACAGCATATATTGAAAGGTGTCCATAATATGTTTTAAAAGGAATTCTTAACTAAGCTCTGACCTCGACACACTCTGAAGGTGAAGAGGATCAATCACAGATAAAAGGAGGGGAGCTCTCGGAGGACATGTGTACCTAAGACTTTTTCTAGGTGCAGTTCTGGATCTGTATTTATTGGTATGTATCTTTGAGAGCACAGACAAGCAGAGATGCTGTAATTGATTTTATTTGAAAGTGAGAGATGGGGTCAAATGGAAGCTTTTGGGTCTCCTGCTTTTACTTTTCTACTTATATAGAATAAGGATTTTTACTAGAGGTGCTCAATGACATCCCCATTTTTTTGGCCAAGCGTGTGAATGGGAGCCTCCAGCAAAGCAAACTCCACCTTTCCTAGCTTCAAATGAGCTGGGAAAGATCCTCATCCTGCCAACTCATCCTTAATTGGCCTATATAGTAAGAAGAAATTAAAACTAAAGGCCTGATTCATAAAAAATGTACGTTATATTTATGTGTCTGTGTGTGTAGGGCTTTTCCTGCACTCCAGCTAAAAGTGCAAGAGGCACATTAACTTCCAGTGCACCTTTTTGCAATTTATTCCTTCCTTCTTTTTTTTTTTTTCTCAGTCACAACTGACTTTTTCTCCTAGATTCCTCTGCAAGTGAGTGTGAGAGAATCCTGGAATATCCCAACTCACAAGGTTCATCCACATCTGAGTAGACAGAGGTGTTTGGTGTAAACCTTCTAGACAAAAAGTGAAGTTTAGACAATATGTGAAAATGTCCAAATAAAAGCTAATGGCTGTGAGTCAGCAGTGCTGGCTTCTGTTAACTGATTGATTTTCAGCAAGCCACTGGCTCGCTAGACAGCTTGTGAAAGATCTTTGCCGGCTCTGCTGGGTGTGCAAAGCTGGCAATTTCTTTCTCTCTTCTTCTAAAAGAGGAACAATAAAATAATGTTAAATAGTTTTTGCTCAGAAGGAAAGGAATAGAGGCAAATCATCTGTCTGATGCAGAAGTTCATGCAAAGCCTAAATTTGAGGTTTTTTCCTTACCATCTTTCCAGATCCTTGTTTAATAACTGGATGCATAAATGCGTTGAAATACATGATTGCAATTTCTATAATTCTTTCTTTTTCTTCTTTCTTGTTTTTCTTCCAAGCAATTTTCATTGTGGGGTGTGTTTGGGGTTTGGGTTTTTTTATTGTTTGTTTGTTCGTTTGTTTCCTTTCTTCTTTTTTTCTTTTGTTTGTTTTTTTGTTTGTTTTGGGGGACTTTTTTGTTTGTTTTTTGGGTTTCTTTTGTTCGTTTGTTTGGGGGGTTTTTTTGATTATTTGTTTTTTTTCTTTGTCTGTAAAGAATAATTTATTTGAGTCCTGGCTGCACAGGACTGCTCGGTATAATGCTGAATCATATTCATTCTGTTGTGAAATACCTGTAACTTTTAGAAAGATCCCCTCTGCAAACACCTCAGGGGCAGGTTTTGCTGGTGGTGCTTTGATCCAGTTAAGTTAAAATCACCAGGTTGCTTAAAAATACCCCAAGAAAGCTCCATTTCTTCTTGTTGCTACACGCTGTCTTGGGAGCCGGGCTGCCATACTTTGTTTTTTGGTTCTTCCCAAACCAATCCAGCTCAGGCACAGATCCTGGCTGCTTCCCATTTGCTCCATGGCTTGGGATGGCCACAGCCCTCAGTGGAGCTCAGCACCATTTGGAAGGTCTCCACTTGTGCCAAGAAAACAAGGGGCCGTGTTTCCAGGTGCGGTGCCAGCCCGGCGCTCACCATAAGGTGTTTTGTGCCCAGGGAAAAATTACCCTCTGGGGTAAGGAGAGGTGGCCTCTGGTCCACCTTCAGGATTGGAATCTGATAAAGAGTTTCGAATGTCAGTGGCCTGTTGTTGGTAATTAAATCGTAATGACAGATCCGTGCTGATACTATCAAGGTGCTTTTGTCCTGGGAACCCTGCATTAAGAGGAGCCGCAACAGCAGTTTTGCTTGTTACCTCTTCCTACTGTTACAGTTAAATAGTTCATGGCCATCAGCTTCCCCAGCAGGAATGTGCGCTGTCCCCTGCGTGGGTTTCATGCACAATCAACAGGAATGTGAGTGCATCTTAAGTATTTGAATGTTCAAATGTGTGTGAGCCCCGATTAACCAGCATTCCTGCTCGCACACCCCATAGGCACACATCTGTGTGTGCACCTTTACATCCAGACTTGGAGCCTTTAAAATTTATCTGTTAACTTTTGGAGAGAGGAGGAAAATGTCTGTGGAAAGGTTAAAGTTCAAAACGAAGGCACTCGGTCAGAGAAATATCAATATGCAGCTGTCAGGAGAACTGACATTCTGAGTCACAAAAATACATTTTTTGTGTTTGGGGGGGGAGGGGTTAACTTCTTCCATTATAAATGATTAAAAACACACGATCTGTCATGGAGATAATAATAGCAGTCACCTTCTTAAAAACAACAGCAATTGCTTTATTCCCATATTGTTTGTGCCCTGGAAAGAAAAGAAGCCAAATGAGATTGTTTCAGATGTTTTGGTGAGTGAGTGCCTTCAAAGAAGTTTTGGAGCCCTTTTCCATCCTGTTCTGTAGAGGTCAGCAAGTTTGAGGAATTACAGGCACTAAGTGAAAATGAAAACATCAAGAGGCTTGCTGTCTATCACAAGTATCACTAAATCTTTTTGAACAACCCTGGGCAGTGAATTATGGAAGCATGGAATTGACTTACAGTTTATTTCTAGTAACAGTCAGTTACTATGTCAAATCTAAAACCATTCAGAAAAGCCTATAAAAATGTATGACAAACTAACCAGCAACCTCTAGATCTTTTTACATGTGTATGATTTTAGAGAACGTCTCGCTAGCACTTGTGGAAATGAACAGACAGGACATTTTCACGAGGCTGTAGTTTTTATTTTTTTTTTTGCCCTCCTCGCTCGTGTTGTTTGGCATCAGAAAAAGCCTCTGGAGTAGCTTTGCTGGAGGAAGACAATATGGTGTGTGGGCAGGGGAATGGCACAGCTCTTGCTCCTGCCTCCCTCAGTGATGATCTTCCCCCCTATGAGCGAATGCTCTCCTAACAATCTCTCAAACCTTATTTTGAGGGGCCTTTTGAACCCCTGGGAACCTTTCAGCAAAGGAGTTGCACCAGCCATGGCTCACCCCAAGGTAAGAGAGAGGAGGAGAGGTCCTGTGGGATGGTTGCTGGCTCAGTGAGGATCTCACGGACAACTGTGGGTCTGTCCTGGTACCAGCAAGTCTGGTTCTGCTGTTGGCAGAGAGAAGAGCTAAAACTTTGAGTGTTCATGTGACCTTGTGGGTCTATGGGGCAGGGGGGAGGGTTTCCCCTGGCTGCTTAAAATGCAAGTTTGTAAGACCACATGGTGCTGTTTCTAAAAACTGCTGTGGGTCAGGTTATTGCTGGGCAGCTCAGGGATCTGGGGAACAGAGGGTATTTCAAAAACAGCTCCACTGTGTTCCCCTGCAATGACTCCCTGCTTCCTATTTCCCCCAGAGGACTCCTGGGAAGTGGAACTTCCTTAAAGGTGCTGCCAGATCTGAAATGTGGGGTTGGCTGATATTGTGGCTTTTCAGGAGAGGCCCTTCCAGTAATGCTGGAAAATAGCCCCTTGACTCTCCTTGGCTGGGTCACTAATTTTAGGGTGGGCAGGACCATTTGGACCTAATTCTCTTACTCTCAGAGATGAAGTCTGGGGATGGCTTCATGAAACAAAGTGAAAATAAATTAATTAAAAAATATGAAACAACTCAAAGCAATAGATCAGTTGCTCTCTAGTCACTGTTGTGATGGGCAGACTGGTATCTACCAGTTGGGTGAACCTCCAAGGAGGGTATTTGGCCACTTATTTGTGAGGACTACCCTGAAGAGACCAAACAGGGAGCAGGTCTTTCACGGCTGGTTTTTTTTTTTTTTTTTTTTTTCTTTCTAAGTGGCAGACAGCATTACAATGTTTAAACATTTGCCACTGCAAGAATGAATGCAAAATGTCATGTGTCCAGATAGCCATTTTGCTTTCCTTGTGGTGCTGGGGCTGGGAAAGCATCCAAAAACGAGTTTGTCTTGCAAGAAATGATTTCAACATCAGTCCCCTGGCAATTGTATTTTAAAACTAACACAGCCTAATAAACTTTCACTCATGAAACCATCAAAGTTCTGTTTACTAGCAGAACACTCAGGTCAATAAAAACACTCCACACGCTAGGATTTGGGATTTTATTATTTTGCATTTATTGAGAAACGAATTGCAGAATAAAGTGGGGCCACGAATAAAATACTCCTATACATTCAGAATATAATACAAAATGTAATTAGGCAGCACATTGTTAAAAGTCAGGACCAAAATCTTACAATATGGTGTCACCAGTTGTAAACTTGTAACTGTATTATACATAATTGTCAGTTGTTGAGAAAAGATCTCATTTTGATAACACATATTGAGATTGGAAGCTTGTTTCTTAATGAGGGGTCTGAAAAATACTTATGACTCCAGGATGCTTGACAGCTCTAACTGCAACATTGTGCTGCACAGTCAAAGAACAGTGAGTTAGAAGGAATACAAACAAAAAATAAGACCTTTTTAGGAGCAAAGAAACAGGCATGTTTATATTTAAGGAATGTATTAAAATCACAGCTATCCTGTTCAGATACTGGAATCAATCAATAGATTGACTAATGTGATTAATTTCTATTCATTCCTATTTTATATGCAAAATTTTGCTTTAAAACTTTTTTCTGAGCTATTCAAAATACCCTCAACTTCATCTCTATGCAGAGGGCTGAGGAGAGGAGTGCTCCGCTCCCCTGGATGTGGGCCACAGCCAAAGCAGCTCTTCCTGCCCACCTTTGCTGGATCTCAGCACAGCCCAGCCATGAGTTGTTTTCTCTCTGGGTTATTCCTCTCCTTGTGCAAAACGGGAGTCTGGGATTTCAGGATTCCACCAGCTTTCCTTCAGGACTGTCCCCTCCTCTTTATGGCATCACCCACGGGTGAACCTGGGACCTGTTGGCTGCCAGACACAGCTGCAGCCCCCAGCATTTCCTCGAGCTGGCTTTCCCAGCTCTGTGTGCCTGCTGAAGCTGTGCATAAAGCCAATATTCAACACAAAAGAGCAAACCCATATAGGTTGCACTAGCAGGTTGCTGCACACCTTTTATTTCCGATCTGTGCTGCTTTTATTTTCTTGGTGAGAGATTAAGAGGGTATTGTTAAGGTTGTTCTGGATGCCACAAAAACTCCAGGTAGCATTTTGCAGTGAATTTCAAAATTTTTGAGTAGCGTTGTGCTGGTAAACTCAGATTTGAACTCCCATGGCATATAATTCTGTTCCCTCATTATCCCGTGTGCTCAGGAAGCTCCGCACAACCCGTAGCAACTTGTTTTCTCAGAGGGAGTGATTACATGTGCTAGAGTGGGTTTCTTTTGTGTGTGTGTGTGTGTGGCAGTCATATAAAAGCCAGACCCTGTTATTTTTTAAAGTATTTGTAGCAGCTGCAAAGGAAATGTCCGTGTTGCTCTATGTTTTGGAAATGAGGTGGAGAGTCTTGACGCCTCTGGAGACTCTGCTGGCAGTGCTGATGTCTTCAGGTGGCACCTGAAGCCTGACTGAGCTTGCTGCTGTCCAAGGAAGGATGCAGGTGGAAGGCTTTCCTCCCATTCCCTCTGCCCCTGCAAACCCAGAAGGAACAGTGACCAGGTTGGACTTTTGGTAGATAAAAGAAAATGCCCACGTTTGCACTGCCATATTCTTCCTGCTGCTGATGAAGACTGCATTTAGTGCTGGGGTCACAACAACCTGCCACAGTGGCACTGGAAATGTGTTTCCAGCTCACCCTCAGAGATGTGACTCTAAGCAAAAGGCAGGGGGGGCTGAGCTTTGTGCTGACTGGAAACAGACTGAAACTCCTCTGGTGCCTCCAGGGATCACAGTGGCTCTCTGTGCCCCACACCAAAATCTGGGGACCTCACCAACACAACAGAGTGTCTGGGCTCTTTCCCTCCTTTCTGCTTCCTCACTGAGTTCCCTGCCCACTTCATTAGCAGATTTGTCATGGAAACTTTTGTAAGGATGTGTTGCATGCCTTAATTACACAGTTCAAACCACCAGTTCTATTGCTTCCAACATCAAGCACTTTTTTTTCTTGCTCTCACGAGAGCAAACCTTGCTACAAGGCTGAGCTGCATACAGTATCCTGTCTGCTTTGCTTTCCTTTCCTCAGTGCATGATGTGTTTATCCTCCAAATGTCCATTTTCTTCTGTTTTCTCTTTGTTTCCTGTTAAAACACCCCTTAACCATTGACAAGTTGGAGCAATTGCCATAGAAATACTACGTACCAAAATCTGCTCAGGCTCTGTGCTTCTTCATTACTATGGTGCAGCAAATTCCCAAATCCTGTTGGCTGGCAGCACCCTGAAGGAAGGAATCTCTGCTCAGAGGAGGCTGAGGGGGGCAGTCCTGTTAGCTGGGGCTTGCCACTGCACAGTGGGCTGCACTGCAACCCCCTTAAGAGAGAGGTTCGGGAGCATCTTCTGAATCAGGGGGTCAGAGTGGGGACCAGAACCAGCAAGGAGCAGTGCCTGGACACTGCCTTGCCCTCCCCTCCACTGCTCAGCTTGTCTTGGAGCCATAGCTCTGCTCTGCTGCATCCGCGGGACGGCCGGGGACGCTGGGGGCTCAAGGGGAGTTGTCAGAAATAATTGTGCTTCTACCTTTCTGTGCTGTCAGAGGGGAAGATGTTAGACTCTCTGTGAAAGCTGGATGTGAGCAGGGATGGACAGTGGTCTTTGGACCATTACAACCTACTTCCTCTAATTTTTAAAATTTATATACTTTGTAATGCATTATTAATTTTCTTGTGAGTGATATGACTTTCAAGGCTATCAAGGGACTAATCTATTCTTTACATGGAGTGAAGAAGGATTCTAGGTTTGTACAAATAAAATACTCCCTGGAAGCAATACAACTGAAATGATATCTGCAAACATCACGGCTTTACCTCTCTTCTGAGCAAACATCAGCTCTCTATAGAAAGTTAACACTTTAATTAGACGGAATTTCGAATGATTGTGCATATCTGTTGTCAAGATAAAGAGTTTGTATCCTTTTCCATAGAAATTACTTTCTTTGTACAGGACTAAGCTAGGAAGCCTGAGAAGAGATATCCAAATCCTTAGTTTAAAGATATTTGGGAAATACACATGATTAAACAATCACTGGTATTACCTGAAATCCAAAAATTGGGTTGCTATGGGTATAGTATATTTGCTTAATTCTAGATGATTGTTCCTTGCCTGCAAGGAAAATTATGTGTGGTTGCAGAGATTTAAATATGCTTTTTTCAGTGGAACTCCAGGTATAATGGTTTCATAGGTCTAAGTGTGGAGATAATTTTGGTTTTTGGATGTTAAACAGTAGCGGATATGTGCACACTTATTTAATGTAAAATCTGGTGGAAATGCATAAAATCCAGCAAATGTTTATTTGGGAGCTGGGTTTGACCTCCAGAATAATGTTAACATAAGATTTGATATACCAAGTTCAGATTTTTTTTAATATTTGAAAAAATAGCATGAGTACAGTAGAATAGTCCTACTGAAGAGTCAAGTACAGATGAGGAATAAAGTGTGATTAAAACATGCCATCATAAGAACAGTGAATATTTTTTAATGACTCACATTTCATGGACACTCAGCTCACAATGTATCCACTTTTTCTTTTTCTTGGATGCTGTTAGCTACAAAGCTTCATACCAGCCTGTCTTCATACCACCTTTGGAGGGAAAATAATGTCCATTTTTCATCTCTGCTATTTCCTCCTCTGCACTCTTTGAAATTCCTGTCGCTGATACCAACCACAGGTTCCTCTGTGCAGAAATGTGAAAACCTGGCAGGCACGAGGTGTGATCTCTGATCCACCAGATGTACCTGGGGCACTGAGATAGCACTGAGTGTCAAATTAAGTCTCATTTGGCTAAAGATACCTGGGTTGGCTGCAGAGTTTGGACCTTTCAGTACTAAACCCACAAGTGTCCAGTGGTGAGGAGTCAGCTCAGCTGTGTGTGCTGTGCTGTTGCAAAGGGTAGAGCAAAATTTCTCCCCAGCCTCCAGGACCTGGCACTGTCAGAGCTTTTGCATGCGTTGCAGTAGGTAGGAATCCTCCATCTTCTTGTATGTCTGTGAATATCAGAGATAATGTACCTGGGAAAGGCAGGGCAGTTATGGTTCTTAGGGCTTTCCTCTGGGAGTCTGAACTGCATTTGGTGCACCTGAGAATAGAGGGTGGAGGCATAAATCCAAGTGGCTTTTCAGTCCAGCTATAAATCTGATCAGCTAACTTGCTCCTCTCCAGGACTACGTCTGTGGAGCAGATCTTCTGCCCACCTTATCCACCCCGGGGATGAGAGAACGGGAATTGCCATGCAGCTCTTTCCAATGCTGTTTGGTGGTGCCAGGAGTTGTTTGCCCATTCTGTTTGTGGACTGCCCGTAGCCAGAGCTTTCCCTAATGTTTGGTGGTTATTGTCATACCCATGGCAGCCAAACATCACGTGCTTTAACACTGGGATTATGTTTGGCAGTGCCAGAGGGAGACTGCTCTTCCACACTGCCATATTCCAGTGCAGTTGCACAATTCCATTTTATTCCTGTTGCAGTCTCGCCGAGGTCCTCATTGCAGGAAGTGTTTTGCGAAGCATTCCACTGGCACAATACAAACCAGCACAGCTGATAACTGGGGGCTACCTGGAGAGCAGGGGAATCCCTGAGTGATAACATCCAAAGTAATGCTTTTATCCTCCAGAGATGGTGTGTGATAATGGTCAGCCTCAGAAATGGATTCTTGGAGACATTTAATGATCACTGCAACCTTGAGCAGTCCTACATAAAAAATGCTCCCTAGGCATCATGGAACACAAAGGTAGTTCCAAACTAGCGCTGCTTCCAGGGACAAGCAGGGGCAAGAACTGCTCGAGCTTCAATCTCGGATGTGTACTGGGCACTTCTCGCTCTTTGATTCCCCTTCAGGGCCATATGGGAGCCTTTGACCTTTTCAGGTTTTGGGGTGCAGTTTACCCTGTGCAGGGCACACATGTTGCTCCAAAGCACACAAAGTTCTGAAAGTTTTGTGTTCTCTCCTGATGAGACCTTCTGTCAGTGCTAGAGGGGACCCCTTGGGTCTGTGTGCAGTACAGTTCTAGCATTGTACAGAGCCAGGATGGACAAGCAGGACAATCCAAAAACTCTAATTCTGCAGTGGTTCAGGAGAAAGATACCTGTCTGTCAAAACCTGAAAAAAACTAGTTATGGAAGACAAAAAAATCCTCAAAGACTCCTTAATTAGTACCATACTGTGAACGAGTTACCCAAAATCTGCTTGGAGCGGTCACGCACCCCAAGAGCTCAGGAGTTTTGCACCCAGAGCCGACACTGACTTTCGCTGTGGCCCCGGGCAAGTCACTTAACTCCCCGTTGTTCATTGAACTGCAGAGGGGAGATAACAATCCCTGCCTACCACGAGGTAGGTTGTGGCAGGATAAATTAGCTGTTGGCTTTTAAAGCACTTTAAAGATGTACTGCAAAGCATTAAGAGCACTTGTTTTTATGAAGACAGTAATGGTTAAATGATAATTCTGTGCTCTCGCTGAATTTGTTAGTTTTAAAGTGTGAGTGTTATGCTTCTACAATATGCTATTAATCCAAACAAATTACTAAGCCTTTGTGTGGTATGTGAGGAAGCCCATGAATTTACCTTTCCGTAGCTGTAAATGCAGTGGAAAGGATTTGAACTTCCCTTCTCACCTCAAAGCCTCTGGCAAACTGGTCACTGACATAATAAATATACAGCATTTAATAATGCTTCACTTTTCCTCTTTAAACCATTAGTTGTTTCCTGCTTGACTAAGAAGAACTTCAAATTCAATTCATTAACATTTCTTTAAATAGCCCTCTTAACAATGCCGGTTTGGTTTCCTTGTTATGTTCTGTCACTAATAGCGGTTTTTACTTCTAACCTGTTATTAATTAGAAATAAAGACTGGATCTCTTCATTTCTGAATTAGTTTTAGTACCTCTTTCCTCAGAGACCGAAGAGGGTCCCTTTTATTTATTTATTTATTTTATTTTTTTTTTTTTTTAAGTCTGGCGTGTCGCGTTCTGTAATTGTTCCTGGGGTAAATAATTTAGCTGGTCAGAGCAAGTGCACTCCTGGCCGCCGCGAGTGGTCAGCCCGGCGGCGGGCAGCGAGGCGTGGCAAATCCGAGCCAAAGAGGAGCACAGCTGCATGAAACTTTCATTAGGGGCGGCCGGGGGAAGGGGCCGCAGGTCCGCGGGGCTTTCGGCGTGACCCGCGGCGCTGCCCGCGACCGCCGGGGCTGCCGGGGCACCGCTCCGCCGCGGCTTAAGCGTCTTTGCCGTGAAGGACAAATGAACAGGCGCAGACCGTCTCAGCCACCCTAATCTTTTCTTTCCCCACTTCAAAGCCTTCTGTGTTGCATCTCGGGCTGTAATTACCCTTGAGGTATTTCAGACTCGAAGCGACACCGGGAAAATTGCACTTCCCGATAATGGTAGTCCACAGTTGTGTTTAATCAATTATGTAGTTGGTCATGAGACTGGCTTTTTAGTTACAAGGATTTTAAGGCCAACCCCTTATGCCCTGTCTGAGGAGAGCAACAATACTGAATTAAAGAAACACTCTCCATTTGATGCAGCTTAATCTAGATTTTACCTGCCTAATTAAAAACACGCTGCCAATACCCATTTACTCCTTGATGCTCTAAACAGCCACGCTGTAATTTCCTAAGCAAAACTGTTTAAGTTAGGTGGAGCTGCAACACTAATTTTTACAGATATAAACAGATCCATTCAACAGCAGCAGCATCTCTGGATTCCTTGGAGCTGGTGGCAGCAGGGCTCGGAGGTGTGTGGCTGCTGGAGAGGAAACATGAGCTGAACTGGGAATTAAACACATGGCCTCGCTAACTCACTTTGAAAGATACATGACAGCCAAAAGCTTCTCTCCCCAGCAGTAATGGAGTGGGCTGGGGTGCAGGGGGTGCTTCCAGTGGAATGAATTCAGGTGATGCTAACTCAACAGATACTTGGAGATGTGCACTAGCTGGCTGTGGGAAGGTCTTGCTTCGGGAAGCTGGTGATGGTGAAGGCCAGTCAAGGTCATGTGATAGTGTATCCTGGTCCTTACAAATTCAGTGTGGGGGGCTGTGATGGTAAACTGGCAGTGGGACTATGCTGGAAAGGTGAGAAATGTTCAAGGAGAGGGATTCCTTCTAGAGGGCTGATGGCACTCATCCTGTCTCATGCACTGAAGCCACAGAAGCTGTGTGACCTCTGTGGGTGTTGCTGGATGCTGGCCTTGGGTCCATGTTGGCTGGATGACCAGTGAGTTACTCAAACTACAGCTGTTAGAAAAGCATCCAGGTATGGTCCTGCTTCTTCCACCTTCTGCCCTGTTTTCCAACCCACCATATCCTTTTCTATCCAGTTTCTTCTTGCTACCCCAAATCTCCACCTGTTTTTCAGCAATGCTTAGCAAGCCACTGACAGCACTTCTCTTGCCTGCTCCCCCTCTTTGGAAAGTCTCATGAAACCTCAGACATTGATGTTTTGATCAAGCATGAGGTACAAGTTTGATGCTATTTGAATCTGTTCCACTTGGGGAAGAGGGGAAAACTTTCAAAATTCAAAACATCTTAAAATTCCTGCATTACTTTGGTTACTTCTGTGCTTGTCAGCTCTTTGCCTGTGATGCAAGCTTGTTGCAAAAATATTGTCTCTGAATTTAAGATATCCAGGAGAGTTGATGATATGTGAGGAGGTATGGATTGATGTATACATTTATACCTCTTCCACAAATTCTTCTTTCTCAGACAGCATTACAGATAACTGTCCCAGAAGAAGGCAGCTTTGAATGTCTGACATCCTTACATGGTTCCAGGCAGGATATCTGTCTGTAGTGTGGAAGGTAGGTTATTCCTTAGGCCTTTTCCCTCTCCTCTAATTTTAGACTTGTAGCACTAAGAAGGAGTTGTTGTTGCCAGTCCTACAAAGCCGGTGGGCCGTCTTTTTGGGAATCACTCATTGCCCTAACCCAGTTTCAGTTATTCTATTAATACACCACTGGAGTCTGGCTGGAGCACAAAGTCCTCTGTGGACAGGCCAGTAGCAGTGCCTCTCTCCTGGAGCAATTATAGGAGAAGTCTTACAAAGATGATAATTTGGATAAAAGTGATCAGAGGGGCACAGTAGAGAGAAAAAGAAACTTTGGGGGAAAGCCAGGTTGGAGCTCACAACTGAGCTAATGGGGGCTCAGTAGATGATGTAATTAAGTTATAAAAAAATTAGGCAGAAGGGCTGATAAAAGACCAGTCCCTGGAGTGCTGCTTCCATACCAGTGATTTAGTTGTGTAGCCCTCTGCCACAAAACTTATTGAGGATGGCAGCCTGGGCAGTCCCGTGGAATTCAAGATAAGTTATTTTCGTTCTAAGGACGTTTTTAAAGGGTTCTAATTATGTGCATGGTTAATAAATGTCATGCTATCCGTCTCCAGTCATGCATACGCATGTGGTGTGCTGCTCAGGTACCCGCTGGCCCATAGTGGGGGTGATGTGCAGCTGTATTTGTGACAAATCATTGCTAGGATTGCTTTTGGGGTAAGCACAGGAAGGGATTGTTGCCACTACCCCAATAGTTCCTGTGTGACAGACACAGAGTGTGTAAATCTTTAATGTGTCTGCAGCTGGGAATGCAACTGGCTGCTGCCCTCTCCGCAGTCAATTACACTGTCTTAATTTGCTCTGACATAAAATTAGTTTCCCCCCCACCCCCCCATCTTATTTCCTCACACAAAGCAGGGATAGAGATTGTTACTGTAGAAAATCAAGTTAGGTTTGGGACCTGTGAGGTGAGGCAACAAGGAACATTTGATTTGCTTAGCCTTTGAAATGGTATTTGTTGAACTAAACCATTTCCTACTCATCCCAAATCTTGCCCAGATTTTGTGGTGGTGGCACTTGAGGAAGGTTCAGTGGGTTGAGGTGGAATTGTACCTTCCTAATGGTTTAGACTGCCATGGAAAATGCCAGCTCCAGCAGCACAGTTGAATCAGGGAATCACAGAACTCTCATGGCTTACTTTTGGGATTGTAACTATTCCTCTGCTTAGGAAAAAACCCTTTCCATTGCACCCTGCTTCAGGAAGACATCTTGGAGAGTTCTTACATTTGGGTTCAGGTGGAAGTTCTGAACACGGTGGGGCATCAGCCCAGAATTCACTATGCAAATGCACAAAAGAGGAGTGATGACAAACATTTCTCCCCCAAACTTTGTATTTCTCTTTCTGTACTTTCTCATTTGGGTTTGTTTTTTTCCATTGACCACCGGCTATGACCATATGGCTTCTCTT
Organism: Drymodes brunneopygia; assembly: GCA_013400955.1. Taxonomy (NCBI): domain Eukaryota; kingdom Metazoa; phylum Chordata; class Aves; order Passeriformes; family Petroicidae; genus Drymodes; species Drymodes brunneopygia. The sequence goes on along the minus strand of VZTZ01044194.1, from coordinate 978,361 downwards.
CTGTTTTCCTCTGTGTCTTCTACCCCCCTGCTCTGAACATATTATAATGTTCACAAGACATTTTAATATCAGTTCTGGTCTTGCCTAGCAGCACAAAACATCTTGTGTATTTGCATTTTTTAGTTTAATCATTATCTTAATAATTTTTGGGCAGTAGCCACAGAATCTTTTTCCCTCTGTCTCATCTCATCTTTAAAGCAGCAGTTCATGCTTCTCCCTATCATGCCCTGTTACACTTGTTTTAAACCCATAGCTGAGGTGTGGTTTAGAGTGAGGAGATGACAATAACCTGCCTGTAAGATACGTTTTGGGAGCCCTGGTTACTGCAGCCCTCCCTGGAGCAGCCCTTCAGCACTGGCAGTGATTAGTCAGAGAGAGCTATCAGGCTCCAGCTAAGGACACCTGGAAATGAAACTCCCACAGAGGGATGAGCTGGCATTAAACAGGTTCTGGAGATTAAAATAATCCTGGGAAGCATTGGATTAGCAGGAAAGCCCTCCATCTTCTGTACCCTGGCTGCAGCAGACTCATTTCTCTTTTTCCCATATTAGTTATATTTTAGGTGATACAGCCTAGTATTCCCATTACCATAAATCCCCTCTTTTTTCAAATCCAACTTGGGGTTAAATTCTCTCCTTTTAATTTGGGTGAAGTTACACCAATTGTGCATGGGCTAGGTTTGGTCCTGAATGTCAAACTCACTGTTAGCATCTTGGGATTACCTCATGATACCCTTTGTAATCCTTTTACAAACATATTTTCTTTTCAGCTCATGACAAACCTAATTAGTGGTGTTTTCAGTAAATAGGAATACCTATACCAAAAGTTCTTTTTCAAATACAGATTTGCCATGACCTGACATTAGTTTGACCTTCCATGGCATCTCTCAAGAAAGTATTTTGCTCATCTTGATTAATCAAACTTCATGAAATTTACTAGATAAGTAAAGATTCGTTATTCCTAGGTTAGAAACAAAAAGGCTGAGGGTCAGAAAACCTTTTTAAAATCACCAGAAGATTGAAAATTATATCTAAACTAAATTATAGCTTTTAGATCTCTGCCATATTTCCAAGATGCTTTCCTTACTGACACTTCTGTTCTCAACTAGCACATTCTCATTGACTTTGCTTTATTTGTCTTCCCTTAATCTTCAGCCTTTTAAATATTCCAAAGCATTTTCTTTTACTGTCCTGATGAAGTTGGAGAGAATCTCAGCCCCTGCCCCAGGTGTCTTCTCAGCTGTCAGGAAAGTGTGAGCCCTGTAGGGAGGAGGAAACACCTCGTGGTGCATTGTGCAATGCTGAGGTTCTCAACACCAATTCCAAACTGCTGCATCTTATCCTCTTGTATCACCCCATGCCACAATCTGTTGCAACAGCCACCAAATGCAATGAAACCATCTTTTCCTTTTTAGATGTTAATCACTGTTCTTATTTAGAGAGGGATCTGGCTTCAATTATTTACAGAAGAGATGCTGGGTAGAGTTACATACCAGACAATCTAGGCTGACTTGTCATAATCTTTTAGGACAGACTATTTTTTTTTTTTTTGGAGAAATATTAGTCTTTTTCCCCTTAGAGAAAATGATCTGTAATCATAAATGAGTTTTTGGGAAATATCACCTCCAGGTACTACAGATGAGGCCTTCCAGGCTTCCATAGCTATGAAACTATGGAGGGGTCAGCTAATTTGACATTTTTTAATCTGCTCATTTGTTTTCTCATCATGGAACAAGGGCTTCTGCTTCATTCCAAATGAGAGAAGAGCATTCTAACCAGTTATGTGGAGAAAGTTCAGCTTTTCTCAGATAATCTGTTTCTGAGTTTTGTACATATTCCACAATAATCTAAAAATCAAAGCAAGATTACCCTGTTCTTCTTTTATGTATTTGAGAGGGGTTTTCCCCACATCTGCCCTGTTCTTATAGCTAAACAAGGCTCCTGTTCAGATCATACAACTATTCAGACACAGTAGGTGTCTCTTCATAGATTATGAACTTGCTTTAAACTTCTCCCTTTTCTGTAACACAATTCCAACTCCTTGGCATGCTTTCCTTCACTGAAAACTATTTATTTTGTATCTTCAGTGAAATATACTGAATTAAGAATAGGGTTTTCCCCCTCTTTTTTAATGTGTATGTGTTGACAGTAATTGTTTTCTAAGGGTTTGATTCAAAGGCTATATAAATCAATTCAATTTGGAATACAAATCCAAGAAACGAGAACTGGAAGGGGTATCAAGAGATCAACTGATCCAAACAAGATCTATTATATCTATTTAATTTCTAACAGATGGTTCTCTAATCGACTCTTCAAATTCTCCAGTCACCATTTTTACTCTTAAGAGAATGTCCTAGCACCCAGCAGATTTTCCCTTTCTGTCCATGATTTCTTGTCTGCTATGAGCAGAGAGAGCAAAGCAGTTCCTGTCCTTTTGAAAGGAGTGTTCAAGACACTTGGATAATTTTTCCTGCCTCTCTCAGTTTCTCTTTTGGAGGATCAGCACCCCTGTTTGTTCAGGAGGCCCACATGGGGACTCCTGAGCATGTTTCCCCCAGGGATTGGATCATCTTTGACTTCTGGCACTCAGAAGTGGATGCAGAAGTGCAGCTGACACCTCCTCCCTCTGCTGATGGCAGACAGGGAGAGAAGACAAAGGTCTGCAAGTCTTGGATGGGACCTGCCCAACTTGTGTGCAGCAGACATGGGTGGCTTGGGGCCTTTCCCCTTGGTCTGTTCATAGCTGCTGCTTCAGATTAAGGCTCCTCTGAGTTGTGCCAGGAGCAATCAGTCACGTTAACATATTCCAGAAGCCAAATCTGCCTGCGTGTGGGAAACTGAACCTCGTGCTTTCTGATGTTGGCTGAGGGAGATGGTGTAGGGCTCCTGACACCTGGGAATTAGCCTGCTGATTAGATCTTTCACTGCTGGAGCATAAAATACTGCCCCCACCATGCATTTTCTGTAACCTAGTTGTTGATAGCTTACAAATATCTCAGTGCTATCCCTCAAGCACTTCTGAGGGAATGTTCATCACCTGTTTTTCTTCAAATTACTTCAGAAAGACCAAAGGGGAGCTGACATGACAAATCATAGGGTAAAACAGATTATTAGAAGCAAGAAGGCATCCTTCAAAATGTTGAAGTTCTGTGTTCAAGAATGAAAAGGGAGGACAAGGCTCACAAATCTTCAGGAACCCTTTGAAGGAGTCCCCAGGCAAATGAACAAAGAGATCTGGGTGATACAGTCCTCAGGGAATTCACAAAGGCATTTGAAAAAGTGCTTCACCCAAGGGTCTTACAGGAAATAACCTCCATAAGTTTCTTGCATGGATAAATAATTGTTGAAAAGATGGGAAACAACAGAGAGGAACAGAGAGGTCATTTCCATAGCCGAACCTTGCCGACGTCTGTGCTAGAGCCCATATTTTCATAAATGTGGTAAAAAACCAGGATGAGCAGTGAGATGGCAAGTTTGGAGGTGAATGCCAATTTATTCATGATAATAAAGGCAAGGGCTGACTGCAAAGAACCGAGGAAGTGCCTTTTCATACTGTGTCCCTGAGCAATAGAGTGGGAGATGAAATTCAGCGTGGAGGTAAGAGAGGTGGGGTGAAAGTCACAGCATTGCATTGATGGTGATGAGCATGGAATTGAATGCCATCACTTGGGAAAAAAAAGATGTGGTTATAACACTGGGCTTTGAAAGCATCACCTCAATGCTTAGTATTTATTTTAAAAAAGGCTGACTTACTGTTAGGAGCTATTAGTAAAGTAATACAAAACAAAAGAGGAGACATAAAAGAGGAGACACTCTTCAGCACTTTAGACATCCATGCTTTGCCCACATCTTGAATACTTGGTTCAGTTCCAACACTTCAGACACAGCAGGAGTGGAAAAGGCATGGAAAATGAGTGATTAGAGTCACAGAATGGCTTTGTATGAAGAATTGTAAAATGGTCTAGGATTCTTTAGCTGGGAAAAGAGATGAGGGGATGTGACAGGGGGCTGTAAAATGATAACTGTGAGCATCAAGATGAAGAGCAGGGAAAGATGGTTCATTGTTTCTTCTCACACAAAGTAAAGGAACATCAAACAAAGCTACTGAGTAAGGTTTTGGGGCAAACAAAGTGTGGCTGCTTCATGGCACATGTAGCATTCACAAGGAACTCCTTTCTGCAGGTTGTTGTGGATGCTGCAAATTTTCAGGTGTTTAAAGAGTGGCTGCTCAGATTCATGTGACAAAAAATTTATGCAAAAACACTCTGGTTCAGGAAAATCTGTGCACTGCAAATTGTTAGAGGCTGGGAGGGTGTTCAGGGACGTAGGATTGTATGGGCTAGTTCTGTTCTCCTCTTCCCTGGATATCTCCTGTTCATGACCTTTGGAGACAAGTCACTGGATTTGCCTTGGCCTGACACGATGCTGCTTCTCTTGTGCTCACTCTGTCATTCGTAGAGATGCTCAGCCACTGCTAGTTTTAATGAATTGTTTTCAGTGGTCAAAGCAAATTGCCCAGCTACTCCCAGAGAAATCCAGCCAGGATAATGAGATCTGGCAATTTCAGGAGTGCGGAAATATAACCTAGAAGTCAAAGAATTGAATAATTCTTTAAAAAAAAATCCTCGTTCTCCTTTAAAGGAGTATTAGGAAGGGGGAAAAAATGCACCTAAACAGTCATATATCAGAGAGGCATGTAAAATGTCCAGCTGAGCAGTGTTATTAATGAAGTGGTGAACTTTAAGTCCATGCATAACATGCCTCCAGTAGGAAGGCTCTTATTTCCAATGCCTGGGGTAATCTAGCAAAATCCAAGCCATATCTTTAATGAACAAGGTGGGCTATCCATCAACACAGAGATGACACGAGCATTTCACACAAACCCAAAACCCGACAGCCCCCACCCCTAAAATCAAGGCCACTGCGGTGCCTCCCAAGGCTGCCCGTCCTCGCCAGGCAGGCAAAGAGTCATGAATCTGCATGTGACTGTTAAAGGCAGAGCTGCTCCTAAGTAGGTGGTGGTTATTTTTAGCAACTGGTTTAAATTGTTCTGATATTGAATCTGCACCGTGCAGGGGTAACATCTTTAAAATGCAATTCTATGGTAGGTGGCAACAATCAAGCTGAATTACTGACTTTGTAAGGAAATGAAAAGTCAAACTGCTGACCATGTGTATTTTATGGTATTTAATTAAAAGTAGATAACATAGTGTGAATGAACCACAAATCAGATAAAAATGGCAGTATATTCTCATATTTAACACATATTTGACTTGTGGTTGCTTGACAATTTACCAGAACAGGTCTATGACGGTCTCCAAATATAAAATCAGGAGTGTAATTAAAAATACTGCAGGGAAGAAGCAATATTCAGTTCAACCCTGAACTACGTTAATCACAGCCACAGCTGTATCGCTTCCATTCCCTTTAACAAGAACCTCATTTCTTCTTCTTCTTCTTTTTTTTTTTTTTTAATAAAAGATGGGGGGAAAGTGTCCAGTCTTTTGCTAAATCACAGTGTTCAGTTTAAAAAGTTTAAAATGTGGGGCTGTGAGGAAGAAGAGGGTAGCAGAGGCAGAGCATGGTTTATTAGGAGCTGTGGTGCAGCTGCCTCAGCCTGGGGCTCTGCTGTGGCCATGCAGCAGGGCTGTGGCTTCTCCTCTGCTTTTGGCACAGGATTGTGCTGTGACCTTGAGAGGTTCTTTCATTGCAGCCTGTGCCACAGCTCCTTCTCCTGTAAGGCAGAGCTATCCATGTTTTCTCTCCTTATTCCTGTGTTTGGCTATAACCAGGAGAGCAAAGCCTTGATCTCACTTGTGCAACAACCCCTATTTCAGGGGCATTTAGCTCAGCTCTCCTCCCAAGTCACCCGACTCACGTGTGCTGGGTGCTGCAGGTCTGCCACAAGCAAAGAAACACAAGCTGGACCTGGGTTCCCACTGGTTTTTCTTTCCTTTGTTAGTTCTGCCACTGAAATTGTCCAACCCTAATCCATGAGGCTTTGCCAGGCACACAGGTGTCACACGTGTTCCCCTGTCCCATGGGCAGGTAACACAGCCTGACAAAGAAGAGTAGGTACCACATGTCTTTTCAGATAAAAAGTCTCAGATTCTTTGTGTAACTTCAGCTGAAGAGCCAGCTCTTAGAGAATGAGTGTTTAGTCTTCACTTGTTAGATATCTGTCAGCACAGCTTTCAGCCAAAATAAATAAAGGTAGGCTCTCCATTCAAAGGGAGGGCAGGGAAAATGGGAGTTCAGGTTTCCCTTGCTCACCTTTAGGATCCTCACAGGTAGTGCCTGCCAACTTCTCAGCTCCAGTCTCTGCTGCCCCCACCCACTACAAAATGCTATTTTCTGCCCTGAGAAGCCCCAGTTGATTTCCCCCCATCTCTACTGCCTTCTTGCTTTCACAAGTGTGTGCAAATGAGTTGCAGTGTGACCAAGCATGGAGGAAGGAAAATATCCCTCTGTGTGTCAGTGTGGGGAGTTTTTCCAGGTGACTCCATCTCCTGGAAATCCTTGGAAACCAGAGACAGAAAAACAGACAGAAGGAATTCAAGCACATTCAGTTTGAAGAATACAATTTTTCTTTTACTTTTTGCCACTGGACAGCTGAGTTTTATGTTTTTGTCCCAGTGTATCACTGTACCATTGGGGCTTCCCAGTGGTGTTCCAGTGTGTACAAAGAAGGTGTGTTTGGGTCAAGGATTAAATAACCTCAATAACCTCCTCTCTTTGGCAAAAGAATTCAAGAACGGATTTCCATTTTGCAATTCCCATTTCCCCTTCTCTTCGGTGGGTTGCAGCTGACTAGGGAGAGGGTGAGATTTAGGTTCTGGTACCAAAATCATATTGTCTAAATCTTCTTGCTGTTATTTTTTACTTTGGGAAACATTAGTTGACATGCAATTGCAGTAATACCCACTTGCCTCCACAGATATGGTTTATCCCTTTGGGAAGGGCTGGCATCTCCCTCAGTTTTGTGGAGCTTCAGAATTTCAAAGATTCCTTTGGTGAAATTTTCTTGCACCTTGTAAAGTATAATTCAGTGTTTCTTGTCCCTCTATTGCAAAGCTAATTAAAACACCATTTGTTAACTTGAGAATGAGACTATTTCTTGTCTATTTTTAAAATCAGACTTTTTAGCTTATTCTTGACTTGGCTGCCCTGTAGCCTGAGTGAGCGTAATGCAACACAATGGACTCGTAGGTAATCAATAAAAGCTTGGAGGTCAGAGATGGCATTTGACACACTTACACTCGTGATTAAATATTCTGCTGAGGGAAATACTTCGAGGGTTTCTTTTTTAAAAGGTAAACCCAGAGTTGCCCTGATGACCCTGAGGTTTGAATTCTGTGCTGCCATGTAGAGGAGCTGGCTCTGGAATTCCTTTTTCGGGACAACAGTGTCGTTGGTTGCTGCACAGACAGGTTGCTCCTGCTGTGGTCTGTGAGGCTTCTTTTGGCTTCAGTGGTGCCAAGATCTCACTGAATTTGAGAGATGTAGCCAAGTCAGCTGGGTTAACAGCCTTGATACCCTGGTGTCCCTTGTCTACTCAGTGGAGAGAAATTATTACAGAAAATCTCTAGGGATGATGCCTTTTTAAGAAATACTGGGTGCAAGTTGGATTGCAACAGGTGGCTCAGCTGCAGCTCTGTGTGTGTGATGATCAGGATTGACTTTAGACTGAGGTTATCAAAATGTACGCACCAAGCACTTGCAGTTAGAACAGTCTGGTGTGCATCTGAGGCAGAACTTCTAGCTCTGTTCTTCCGAGAGGAAACTGGTTATGGTGCCCCACCCCAAAACCACCTTGTGCCACTGAGGAAAATTAGGGGATGTGCTTTCAAGTTTCATGACTGCTCTGAAACAAGACACTGAGTGCCAGTGCCCTTGTGCTGGCACTGCTGCTGATCACATGCTGCCATTGGGTGGAAAGGTGAGAGTGCTTTTGCATGATGATAGCTGAACTGACAAGCTGTGAATTCCCGGTGCCTGAGTTTTAATTCTGTGAATGAGTAGTGCAGCCACGAGGTCCTGCTGGAAGGACAATAGGGAACTCATTCAGGAGGTACTAGTGCAGGATCCAAATATTTGACAGAGGTATCAGGCACCTGCAGGAGTAATCATCATCCTGCTGTCACTGTTGCTGGCTGTAGAAATGATGGCTGGGAATGATGATGGTTTGTCCATGGGAATTTATCTTTACATCACCCAGACTCCCATAGCAAAAAGTCCTTCCTATTTGTACCTCTGTGAAATCCTTCCTCCCCAAGGCTTCAAAGACATGGAGAAAAGAGCTAGAAATAAGAGAGTTGTCTCCAGACTATGTGGCAGTGAATGGTTTGGGCAGAATGAGGTTGCTCAAGTGGGAGGCTGATCAGGACATAGAAGCACTAATAGTAATGGGGAAGCATGGTGTGGTAGCAACAAAAAGAAGCAGCAGCAGGAGATGACGTTGGCAAAACTTTCCCACTCTAGAAGTTAACTCCATGAATTTTCTGAAGTCATTTGCAGGCACTTTTGGGAAGTGATATTTGGGTGACAGCAGAATGAGTATATTTGTAGCATGGCATCCCAGTATGCCACCAAGCAGCTTGTCTCAGTGGAAGTAAAATGTGAGAGAAGTACATCATTTAGCACTGAAAACATTTCAAAAGGACACGAGCCAACAGACTCATAAAACTTGTCTCTCCAGATGTTCTCCCCAGAGCCATTAAAATAGGTGGTCTTAATATTTGCTTTTTGATCTCCAGCATGTTACATTCCCAAAAGCCAGCAACAAAGCCCGTGATTAAATGTGTGCACAGATGAGTATCCGTGCTGGGGCAGCAGGAGTGGGGGGCACGCTGACACCTCGTTTAGTTTGCCGCTTCATTTCCCTCGGACTGAACTCACAGTCTACCTGCAGTACCTTGTTTGCAGTCTGCATGCAGAGCAGGAGGCTTCAAAGCTCTTCAGGAAATGCATTTCAAATGTTCTTCCCGTTATAAAGCGTGCAGCCAGAGCGGTCACCCAACCATGGTAGAGGAATCTGTAAAAATGAAGATAGGCCGGTGTAAATCAAAAAGTGAGGCTTGAATCCTGAGAGTTCTGCAACTGCAAGAAGTGTCACGTCCAACAGGATGCAATATATAATGGGTATGTACCACACCAGTTACAGGAGCATGACAAATGGCCTGGCAGGCACCACACTGGCTCCATTTATACTGTTTCCTTTCTGAGGCAGGATGGTAACTCCGTAATGTCTCCAATATTTTGTTGCTCTATTGAACCTCCTCTGCTGAGAGCAGAGACAGTCGAGTGTGTTCCACTCGCATTCTCTCAGGTATAATATACAAGATCCATAGTAATTCAATAACGCGAGAGCTCAGCTCTAATGTTTGTTGGGAAGGATTTACTTTGCTTTCTTTGGGATAATTATGACTGATTGTAATTAGTGTGGATATAAACTCTTGATCTTTGCCTTCAGAGCCACTGACTACAAGTTACATGTAGTGTAAGTTACATGTAAGTTTGTTGAGGACAATTACAACTTAGTTCGAAGACTGGAGACTTAAAAAAAATGGTGATTGCATTTAGCAAATTATAATTCCACACTTTTTATTCTCCATTGTTTGCAATTGTTCTGGAAGTTTTACTTGCACAGATGGTTTCTGGATTCCAGGGCAGGGCAAGTGCATTTTGCAGCATTCCTTGTAAATTCCAACTCAAACTACCATGGCAAGGGTCCTGATGGGAGCTCACAGCACCTTCCTGCTCCCCTGCTCTTTGGATAAATAGCCAAAACTGGTGAATGTGTGCCACGTTCCTGGGTGGGAATTAGTTGGGCTTCAAGCATGTTGACTATTTCATGGATGGAGCCTGGTATAACATTTTCTGAACAACAAAACAGCAGCTGATCTAAAGCTTTGGAGGACAGCAGGCTTTTCCCTGGGCAGTGCTGCCTCATCTCCCAGAAACACTGTGGAAGCCGTTGTTTTTTGTTCAGAAAGCCTGGTATCTATGACTTCTAGTAGCCCTTTGCTTCCCTGAATCCGCTGGGATGTGGTATCCTCAGTTTTCCCTGACACTGCAAACAGGTTGAAATGATAGATGAAAGGGGAGCGGGACGAGGCTGTGAGTGAGTGCATTAGCCTTTCACTGCTGGAGTCCAGGGTTCAGAGTCTTCCTTTGAGCAGATGTAAAAATGGATTTAATAATTTCTTTCTAACATCCTTAGTGGACATTTGGCAATATAATAAAACCTGTGTGCAATATGGAAAAGAAAAGCACAAGTCTCTGGAACAGGAAATGTGTCATGGAATGGAAGCAAGGTAGAAGGCAGAGAGGCATGGAGAAACATGCACAGCACCTTTGTCTAGGTATTTCTAAAAAGCCCTAGCTTGTTATACACCAAGTGCACCCACTAATTAAGGAATAAGAAGAAAAAAAAGATATTTGAGAAGTCTGACTATTTTTTCTTTGGGAAATGCATCAGACAATTGGAAAGTGCACATAGTTCTATTATTCAAGTTAATTTACACTCACTCTCCTAGTCCACCACAAGAATTTATGAACCTGGAAGAGCTGTAAGTCCCTTAACAAAGTAAACAAACTGTAACTCAGGCTTGTGTTCTTCCAGAGACCCACCACCTAAGGGTTTGGGTGGTTGTTTTGGTTCTGGGCTTTTTTAACTAAAGGTGAAGAGATGATTCAGTATGTGGTGCTGTGTCGCTTTTCTCAGGGGCAAACCATTCACATTACCAGAATTAGACCATTAGAACAGACTTCAAATGCACAGTGAACCTCAGCAAATAAAATCTACCAGCCTTCAGCTATGACTTGTCTTTGCACATCCGAGGAGCCTGGATAGAGAAAGAAGCCTCGACCTGCTGGGTTCCTTGCGAGTGGCTCAGTCTCCCCTGGGCCCTACAAATTCAGAGCAACAACAGCCAGAAGATTAGGCAAGTGTAACTAAAACTATTCTGATGTCAGGCCCCTATTTTAATCTCCTCCAAAGGATCCAGAGTGTACTCGTTAGTCCGTACAACACATCATCTCCCCCTGAATGTGTGAGGCACTTAAAGAAAGAAAGTTTTTCACACTGTATACCAGACGACCTTGATGTGATAGACTGCAGGGTTTTGTGACACTGCACACTCAGTGCTATTCAACACTTTGCCTGAAAGGGAGGAAGGAATGGATTTATTGACTTGTGACTTTGACTCAGGCCTGTGTATCAGGACTGTTATTATGTGGAATGATTAGGCTGCAGTGTCAGGGACAAGTTAAACTAGAACAACAAAGGACCTCCTTAACCTTTACCTGGACACAAGGCCATTCATAATGACTTGCATGGTTTGGAAAACTAAGTATATCTTGCAGCACTCAATACTTCTGCAGCTACAGCAAATGAACAGAAATGGAAAAGATAGATTGCTGAAGGAGATGAAATGTAATTCAATTCTGCATAGTCCTGTTCAGAATACCAAGTTCAGGTCCATGTCAAAAAGTGGCAAAGGCATCATCTTTCTGTTCGGAGTGAATTTTAGAACTGGATGCAGTATATGTCTACCCAGGATTCTTCCATTTTTTGCCAGGGGAGTGAAATAGCAAATAATGCTTTCCATGAAGGAGATTTCTTCATACAGAATGTACCTGAAACCATAATCAATGTTAATAATAGCTGGTGCCAAATGCAAAGAGAAGAACCTCAAATGGCAAGGGGAGTCACTCCCACCAAGCCAGTGTGACAATATTCTTGGATCCCTATCCCTGTGTGTGAGGAGCTGAGTATCTCTTTATAGTTGGTGCTGCGTGAGAGTCCTGATGTAACAGTCCATTTGTGGTTTTATATTAGATTCAAAATATTGCTCTCCTTTTCTTAATGGTCATTATCAGAGCACATTATGAATGACTCACTGCATTTTGGATGGCTGAGATTTCACCCCTGCCCAAGCTGATGACAAATTTGTCCCTGTTTCCAGGAGGTGCCAAATCAGGGCTCAGCACTTTGCAGGGCTGAGTGCTCGGCTGTGGGCATTGCCTGGACTCTACTGTTGGCTTGAGAGCACCTTGCAGGCTTCTCTCCTTCCCAGTCATGTTTATTGGTGATATCCACTTGTGGAATCCCAGGCAATTTCCTTTTTGTGAAGAAAGGCACAGGCCCTTCTTGCAGGAAGTGGTTGCATGAGGTGCTGTAAAAAGTCTGCAGAAAGAAATTAAAACAAGTAGGATATGATATGGGAGTTGAAGAAATAATGAAAAATAAGTGCCTTAATAGGAATTTGAGCAAACTGCCTGGGGAAGGAGAGGCTGGTTTCTGATGAGATGCATTTGATCTCTCCAGCACTGCATGAACATCTGAACTCAGTGCTCCCAAGTATCCCTTGGAGCTTGGAGAAACCATAACTGGCCTCTTGTCTTTGCTCCTGTCTAGCACAGGCCACCACAAGCTACAGGAGAAAGAGAATTCTTCTTTTCTTCTGCCTTGATGCATATGATGAGTGGGAATTCGTGTTTCAAGCCAAACATACCTACTAGGTTTGAAAACAGCTGCAATATTACATCCCACTTTTTTTAAGTGCTCAGTAAAGCGCATCATTTTCACATGGATGTAAACTGCTCTGCTGGTTTATATGTTTGTAGAGAGGTTTGCATTTGGCTTGGAGCCCCGAAAAGCTCTATCACCTCTATCTTCTCCTTTTCCTTTACTCTCTCCTTTTTCTATAAGCAGAAAAAAGCCAAATGTGGCCCAAAATCTTTGATCAGCCCAGGCAGGTGAGGCCACTCCTCCCAGGGGCAAGGTCAGGTGTCAGCTGCTTCCTCCAGTGTCCTGGTTAGACCATTGCAGTGACCATAAATACTGGGTCTGTTTTAGCTCATGTCAGCCAAGAAACAAATCCAATGGAGAGGCTGTTTCTCTGCCCTGTTGTGGAAATGAGCTGGGGCAAAACTGTGGCAACTCTTTGTTTCACTTCAGATTTTGTTTTTCTCCCCTAATGAATTCAGTCAGAATTACAGCATTTCTTCTATTAAAAGGTGTTTGTTACATTTCATGTACGTGAGTTAATTTAGCAATAACTGTGGTTCCCTGGTGCTATTATGAAATAACTCTAGTTTTGTGGTGGCTGCGTCAAGATCCAGTCATGGGACAGGAAAACTGCATATGCAAGAAATAAAATTAACAATACAAAGTGAAATAATCTCTGGATCAACCAGACTAATATTAGATAGAGACAAAGCAGAGCGAGTAAGGTTTGGTTTGAATTTTTTGCTGCTTACCTGAACTCGGGTCTTTTGAACTAAAAGTTTCAAAGAACTGGTCTTTACCTGCAGGCTGTGGCATATTGTGTGTGTACCTGGTATCTATCTGTACTCTCAGAGGTTTGTGGGGTTTTTTGACTCTTGCGTTCATTTTTGCTATATAGGAGTTTTACTGCTTTTTAAAAATCACCCCTAAATTGGTTTGTTGGAAATACCACCATCAAATGCTATCTTTGTCTTTTATGCAGGTTGTCTAACATCAGGGAAATACAAGGGTTTACTGTACAAGCCTTTATTAACTACTCAGTCCCTTGTTTAGCTGGTGAATGACAGTGATTTTCCCTTTGTCGTTCACATGCTGCTTTCATTTTGTCATATCAATATTGCAACAAATTAATTAACTCCTGTTCATTTTTTTGTTCATTTAAATCGGAGGGCAGGCTGTATAGCATTTCTGCAGGAGACAGGAGGGAAGAGCACCCTTGTACTACTCCCAGCTCTTGGGCTATCTCAGCTTGCCTGTGGGTAAAATCACCTGAAGAAAACCTGGTCTCCCATCTCCCAAGATGTGGGCTCCACACAGCAGGTGTGTAGGATATTGCAAGAAAGGTTTTCAGAAGCAGGATTCCTGTTCCTGTTGGAAGACTCCAACAACTGGCCTTTATGTTCAAACCAGGGTAAAGGACATCTTATCCTAGACAATTACAATCTTCTAAAATTACAGGCATCTGAACAGAAGGGAGAACCTTATATCAGATGCAAGAGCCAACAGGGCTGTTCAAAGAGGGTGAGAGGTGCAACATGTCCAAAATAACCCTACAAAAGGAAGAACTTCAGGAGAAGCTGCTGAATGTTTCTTTCAGCTAGTGCATGGAATGGGTTGTTTTACTCAGAACCATCAAACATCTATGCAGAAAGAGATCTTAGTGTTTGCATTGTTTATTTTTTTTTCACTGTAAGCACGGAAAACTGTAGAAGAAACCTGCGTTCATATTTTTAAGTGAATCATAATTTTAGTGATAGCTCTTCAACTGGGATGATAGTGGAAGTTTTCTGGTGATGTGTTTGTCCTGCAAGAGATGATAGCCAGCAGAGAGGGGAGTTCCTTTACATTTTTGGTTCTCTTAGGATCTGGCTTCTACTTCCAAAAGCCAGCGGTCTCTGCAGGCACCAAAAGATCAGTAACCTCCAAATGATTTCCGACAAATCACTTCTTTGTGTCAGAGGGGATGTTCAGAGCAGCATATAAAATATAAAGCTGATAAAGCATCCCACACGTGCCAGGGTTGGCAGATTCCTTCCTCTTTTGCTTTGTTCCCAGTTAAAGATTCCATGTTTGCAGCTGTGACTCCAAGTGCACTGGTCATACTTTTTGACTAAAAGGGATTGTGAAAAGAAGTCAACAGGGGGAAGGAAAGATGCAACCAAAAGAACTACTGAGGGAAGCTGAGGGAGGGTGAAGATATTGAAAAGAACAAATATTTTTATACTTTTTTATCCATGCGGTATGCTGGAGGATGACTGCAGGTTTCTGGAGCTCCTTGGGTAGGAAAGGCCATCTCCAACCCCACTTAGCATCTTTCAGGGCCCCCTGACAGCCACACTACTGGCTGCAAGTTGAACCTGCCTGAGGCCATGCTGGCTACTAAAATCCCCCAACTCTGGCAGTGAGTGATAACAAGAGTACAAGGTTAGGAGGAAGGATACAGAGTTGGTTATGAGAGTGTCACACAACCAATGACATGATGTAGCTGAAACATCAGCGTAGCTCCTCCCAAATTGCTCCAGTAGTAACTAAAATGGTCATGGCCTGGCTGAACAGAGTCTGGCTGAGCCAGGGGCTGACCAGGCTCACTGGACACCACAGCAGCAGAACTGGCTCTCTTTGAGCACCTCTTGTTCTTGACACAGGACATCAAGATGGAAAGGATTTGAGGAAGGTAATTTTGCATATCCCTCCTAGCCAAGGCAACACCTCCTGCACCTCTGCCAAGGAAACTCCACACGGTTCTTGCCAGTCTCTTCTAGAGCTTCACTGTTCTTGCTGTTGGAAAGACTTTTCCTAATATTTGACTCAAATCTTCTTAGCTGCCAGCTTTTTCTTGTCCTTTTGGTCATGGAAAACAGATTGTTCCCTTCCTCTTTGCTGCAGCCTTTTATACACTGGAAGACTGTTATCATGTCTCCCGTCAGACTCCTCTTTAGAGCAAACAACCCCACTGTGTTCAATCTTTCCTCACAAGTCATGGTTTTTAGACCTGTGATTGTTCTCCCCCCGCTCCTCTGAACTCTCTCCAATTGGGCCATGCCTTTGGAGAAGCGTGGTTCCTGCAGGAGAACACAATGCCCCGGGTGAGGCCTCCCTGGCACTCAGCAAAGCACAAGCTTTGCTTTATGAGTCTTGCAGACTCTACTGCTGTTTAAACATCGCAGTGTGGCGTTTGCCTTTTTCTCAGCTGCACGCCATTGTCGCCGAGCGTTCAGCTTGTGATCCACAGCCCCCAATCCTCTGGTTTCTTTTCTGCACTGCTGCCATCCTGGAATTGTTCCCTCTCTGCTGCTTGTGTAGGTTAATGCACAGGGTAGATGGAGCAAACACCTAATCCGTCTCCCCCTGCTCCCAAATCCACTTAATGTCAATTTTACACTTTTCCTACTTCACATAGAGTCCACACGTTGAGGGAGTGTTGGATATCAAACACATGGGGAGAGGTCTTTGTTAAAATTACAAGCACAGGATAACAGGGCAGGTACAGAGCAGCAGGCAGTAGGACACAGGTTTGGGTTTGGGCAGTAAAATGCTGGACTTGGCTCCCACTGATGGTTCTTCCTTTGAATACTGGAAGTGCTTAGGCTACAGGAAAACAAATGTAAACTCCTAGTTATTTCTGTAATGATTCTGGGTGATTCCCTTGAGCTGATGTGTCTCTTGCACTTGGTATTTTTTTCTTTTCAGAGTTAAGGCATATTCACTGGGGTTATTTGGCTTGGAGACAACTTTCTGTGTGGTGTGAAGAGGTCTTCCCCTCCCTGGTGCTGGTTTGTGACTGGACAATACAGATAATGTGGGAAAAGGACAATTAGATGGAGTTTTATTATCATTACTGGGCCTCTAAGCTGGTCATTCCTTAGCTCCTTCTTTGTAGATTTACCAAAATAAGTTCTTTGTCTCAAAATTTTCTCTGAAAGGTTTGGATGATGCTTGGAAGCAGCAGATACATTTACCTCTATTTTACTGTAAGGAGGGGTAAATTTAGGGGATTTTTTGGTATGTTTGTTTTGCTCCCCAGCCAGAAAACATGAAGGTTCAGCTCCAAAGTGCTTGACAGAGGTAATGGCTCCTACCAGGGGAGCCAGCACATCAAAATGTTGCTTTCTCTGGCAGAATAATGGAGATCTGGTACAGCACCTTCTAATTTTTCAAACAGCACAAAGTGCAATTCCAAATTAACCAGCACACCTCCACCTTAATTTTTCATTTTACTTAACCTCTCTGTGTCTGTTTCGCCATCTGTAAAACTGAGATAATACTTACCTACCTCACAGGGATGTTATGAGGATTAATTAATTGATGTTTGTACAGCGCTTTGAATATGCAAAGCGCTATATGTGCTAAGTATTATTATTTAGCTTAAATGCGGCTGAACAGGTTCAGAATGCTGGGAGAGAGCTCTGTCACTGACACCAATCTATCACAATGTGGCTAATGACACAGCCTTGGGAACCAGGCAGCCAATTTTCTTATTCTGTGCCATAATTAGCCAATATCAGTAACAAAAAAAACCCGACAACCCAGCACCCCACCTTTGCAGGAATTGCAGAGATTGACCACTACAGGATCACTGCAGAAATCCCAAACTGAATACCTCACAGTGGGATCAACCAGTGGCAAATGGTTCACCCTCAAAAACCACCTAACCCACATGGGAATAAGGAGTATTTGTAGGGCAGGAAGAAGGCTGCGGTGCCCCATGGAAAAAGAAGAGCATTGTCTGACTTGAGAGCAGGAATAAAAATGAACACAATATTTGCGGGGGGAGGCAGTGGGAGGGGGTGGGAGACAGAGCAGAGAGCAGCACCTGCCCCCCTGCATGTGAGCAGAGGGTCCCAAGCCAGTATTTGTTCTGCTGTGTTAATGAGCAGCGGCAGCCCCAGCGGCCAAGGGGACTGTCTAGCTGGAGATACAAAAGGCTGGTTAAGAACCTGTAATATGGGGTCTGTGTATGCTCTGGGGGAGAGCAACTTCTTCCAAGAAATACAAGGAGAAACTCTATAATTTTTCTCTTGGCTGCAGATTTATTTCGGTTTTAGTAGTTCTTATTCAAATTCATCAGGGGTAATTAATGAAAGATATAGGAAGGCCAGCACACACCTAGGATGCTCTGTTTGTAGCTTGAATTATGTTGAACTGTTTGGTCTATTGGTTCACTACCTCAAGCCTAGTGCAGTATTGTCATCCTTTGCTTTACAACACAGTCATTATATCCCTAAACCACATTGTGATACACTGTGGCTTCTGTTTACGACTCCCGAAACTCCCACTCCATATATCACCTGCCATAAAACCCATCAAACTGCTGCTAGTAAAATGGTGCACAGTGGTCTAAGTAGGAGCCAGGCAAATTGTGTGATACCCTACTGTGGTTAATGAGAGTGAAAATGTGGTTAGGATTTTATTCAGGCGATGTTCATTTGCAGGGCCATTGTAGTGAGGTGGCAAAGAAAAGAGTCTTTTGTTAACCTGAATGACAATATATTTTCTATTGTACGAAGTAGCTGAATGCAGAGTTTGCCAAGTTATACATCAATTGTAAATAAGTCAAACTGTGACCTTGAATGGCTACATTTTTATTGCTTGGGGGTCTTGAAAACTAATTAATATACTGAGATGTTATAGCGACCATATGAAACCTGTAACTGGAATTTAAACCATTGCGGAGCAGTTCAGACCAGTCATTGACAACTACAAAAATATAAAAAGTAATCTAGCTCTTCGTATAGGGAAGAATTTTTTTTTTTTGTTTGAGAGCTGCTGGGGTGGAAGTGCCATTCAATTGTTTAGAGATGCAGGGGAAATAAAAATTCTGGTGGAGGTGTGGTCCGTGCTGCAGATCCTGAAAGCTCCTGATTTAACCAACACTTTTAGCTCCTGAGGCCAAGGACACACTCAGCTGCATCCCAAGGCTGTTTTGGGCTGCACCCAAGGTATAAACCTTTCCCTCTCCTCTTTGCCCTTTGCACCCTGGTTTATGAAGGGACTAGATCCAGACAAGTGGGACCAGCCTAAAATCAAGCATGACAAACCCCTCCTTGTTAAATCCTGAGCGATGTAAAAATTGTCAAAGCAATTGTCGGTTGATTATTTTCCACAGTCCTGATCATGTTTCTGCTTGCAGTTGTCTCATTTATTAAAAAGCATTGTAGTTTTTTTGTTTGTAGTTGTTTCTGCCTCCCCCCACCTCCCATTTTTAATTACAAGACCACATCTTCAGAACTATATAACTTGAATACAGGAGAGCTGAGCTCTACTTCAGATTGAATTTTTACATATATTTTGCCTTGGGTAAAAAGTTGATTTCCCCTCCCCAGCCAACAGAGAGTAAATTAAGGAAGGCGTGTATAACAAAACCAAAATTTTGTAGCTGCATTGTGTGTTTTTTGACTATTTCTGCTGCTGTACAAAAAAAAATTACATTAAATTAAAAAGGCCTATTTATAAAACAAACATTTTGTAGGCAAAAGGAAATGCAACCATAATAAAATTGTCAGTCTCAGCGGAATGACTGTATTGTACTGGGCTTTCGAAGAAAATCAGGCTGGCTCCTTCAGAGGAAATCTGATTTCAATTTAAGAGTCTTATTGAGGAAAACAGCACCACAAAAGGGGAAATTAAACCATAAAGAGTGCATTAAGATAATGTTAAGGATCTAACTTACCACCACAAAAAACCCAAAGCAATCTGAAGTTGAGCTACAGAAACTTTCTCTGTGGTGCATCCTCCTGGGTGGAATTATGGCCGGAAAGGTGGGAGGGATGGGAGGTGTTTGAGCTGAGCCCCGAGGTGGTTAAGGTTAAGAAAGAGACGATGTAAAAATGGAACCTTCTCACTTCACATATCATCTCCAATGTGAATTCTGAGTCATAGCTGCTTAATCCACTGACTGAAAGAAGTTTTTAGTGCTTTTTTTCCCCCTGGCTAGCTTAGTGGAACCTGTAGAGCCATGGAGAGGGAGCTGGATTATTTTGTGGCTCATACACCACCAGGAGATTAGCTGATGAAAGCTCTGGTCTTGCAGTCACTTCTCAGGGTGTGGAGAGGCACTGCTTTCAAGGAGAAGCAGTTCAGCTCAGCAGTGGAACTTCCTTTCCGTAGGCTGAGAGCTCTTTCCAAAAGGATTTTTTGTTTTACAGCTGAAGAGTGTGAAAATCTGAAAGAAGCCAGAAGAATGTTGATATGTTAGTTTTATGGCATATGAGTGTCTTCAGGATGGCTAATTTTATGCAGTTGTGGCTAAAGGGGAGTGTTGAGTGGATTCAGGGTTGGTCTGGTCTATGGAAAATAATTTTGCTCTGCTTCCCCTTCCTCAGGGGAATGAGTCCAAGTGCCAGGATGGGCAGTTGGTCTGTAAGAGGTTTATGTCCTCACCAGGCAGACATAGGCTTCTCCTCAGTGCACCTGCTGCACAGGGAGAGAGTGCTCCAGTACATGTGAAAATCCCAAAGGATTCCCATTTTTCATGGAAAGCTGGTGGGAAGGGTTTGAGTGTCATGGTTTCTGCCATGAAGCAGAGAAGCAGCCCAGGACTTCATGAAGTCACTTCCTATTTTTGAAATGCTTTCATTAGTATTAGATTTTATCCAGGTTTGACCTGGAGTATACCTGCCCTAGCTGGGTCTGTCATATATATTTTGGGAGGAAAAGAAAGCAGGTATTTATAAATGGGTAAAAAAGGCAAACTGAAATAAAAGCACCACTGCCTTGGAGTGCAAGAGATGGGATGGATTTGTGCACAAGAGACCCCAGCCCCTGTGTGATTTGGGAACTCTGATCCTGTCTCTGCACCACCACCAGTGCATGTTGTGTGTGTCAGCAGTCTCCCTTCCATGTGCTTCCTGCAGTGAGGAAGCTGCTGTCCCATTCTGTCCTGTCCCAGTTCTTTGATTCATAAAAACAGGGGCCTGCAGTCACTGTGGGAGTCAGACTCCCTCTGTGTCAAGGGGACTTCTGGCAGAGGGAAAGCTGGAGAGCTCGGAAGAGCCTTTGTGCATCCAGAAATTGGAGGAAGTTTTGAAGGGAGCAGAAGCATAAACAAAAATAAATAAAACATAAACATAACCCCCTAAACTGAAACATACTCATGCATTTACAATCATCAAAATCCCAGGTTAGGCAGATGAAAGAGATTTCAGCGTGTTACAAGTCATAGCAATAATAGCCCTGGGACATTGGCTGGTCTATTCTATTATGTAAAAGTCTCGCAGCCTTGTAATGGTTCCACAGATTAAGAAGTGCTATGTACCAGCTCTAAATATTTCTTCAAATTAAGACTTTCTGCTTCTAACTGAAATCTCTGCTGAATACAGTGGTATAATAGGGTGCCCTGTTCCATCTGTGTAAATAACACAGAGAGATTTTCTCTTGTTGAAATACCTGCGTTAAGGAAAAAAAAAAAAAAGCAATAACTTGAGACTTCAAAGGTCTGACTTCAAAAGATTTCTTGCATTCTGCTTGACGGGACAGCATCTTATGCACACATGCTTTTTCACTGCTAAATGCCTTAATAATGAGCTTGGGTTCAGGTTTTGTGAATCAGAGCCAAGTAACTCTGTTTTATTATATTTGCTGGGAAATGAACTAGCTCTGGGTAATTAGGAAAGCAATTTTATTAGCATCTATTTCATAAAGATTGTTTTTTAATCAGAGTCAGAACTTACTAGAAATGATTCTTTTATTTTTATTGCGCGGGTCTCCTGCCCGGTGCGGGCTGCCATGGGTCTGAACCCGCTGCAGAGTCTGTCCACTGCAGGCAGCAGCATCACCATGAATCTGTAACGATGTTATAAAATAACCCTGGGATGGTAATCCCCTAAATAACGCTGCAGAAGCTAATAATTACTGCAGTGTGCTTTGCTGCACGATGCCACCCTGGGGCTAAATTATAACTGTCCATCCATTCCTGCACCATAAAGGCAGGGCACAGGGAGCCTCCTTTGCTGCATGTGCCGTGCAGGAGCAACAGGAGCCAGCTCAGAGCCATGGGAGAGCTGGAGGAACACTCAGAATCAGGGTGTAGGGGTACAGAGGCAGCATAGGGACCACGAGAGGAGATTTTGGTTGGATTCTGTACTTGGTTGTAATCTCCTGTAAGGACTTGGCACTAAATTAGTGATGGTGCTGCGAGTGGGAGGAGAGAGTAGGAGACCTTTGCTCTCTCTGGAGGTATTTTCATACAAAAAGGAAGTGCCACTGTGCCCAGCAAAGGGCAAAGAGCACAAGGGATTGTTTGTTCACTGACCAAATTGGGGGGAAAAAAATACTCAGGCTTAGAATAACCATTGTGGCAAAACCCACACCCAAACCTCTGTTTCCTCAGTGAAACAGGAGGAAAGATTTGTATCCAAATGAATGAAAGGTTTTGGTTTCATTTGTAAACCTTCTTTAAATATTTAATTATTTAATAGTCAAATTTCTAAGCACAAAAGATTATTTCAAAATGCAAAGTTAAACCACTGCTTCTTGAAAGTGTTTTCAAGAAACACTTTGAGTTTTCTGAGTACTTCAAAGCTGTTTCCTAAGTTGTTAAATGAACTTTACCTGAAATTGCGAGTACTTTTTGTTCCTTGAAATTTCTTATGAAATGAAAGAACAATGACTTGAACAGTGCAGTCATCTGCACATCACAGGGAGTCCCTGAGCCTTGGAGCTCTGCAGTCACTGCTGAGCACAGAGGGCTTGGCCATGACTGATCTCAGGGCTGGGTCCCATTCCAATGCAGGACAGCAATAAAGGCACGTGTCTTCTGCAAAATTTACACCCACATTAGTGTTCTTACTGCAGACAAACTCTGGGTTAGAGGCAGCTGTGAATGGATTTGGATTCATTCTTTTTCCTTGCAAGAATAAGTTCGTACTGGATTAGTAGTAACAAAGGAATGGGTGAGGATGTAATGGAAAGAGTGGGAGGATCTTTTATGCAAAAGAAAGAGTGGGCTGAACTTCCAGAGGTGCTTGGCAGGGCTACCCACGTACCTGCAGAGCACAGGCTGCCTCTTTGAAACAGGAGGCATCTGGAAAAGGGCAATTACCTGTCTGGCTCCCTCCTCACCAGGGCTTTGAGAGTTCAGTTATAAAGTTTCTAAATTTGGTCCTGTATTGCAGCTCTCTGGAAAGGACACAGGAGCTGGGGGGAGAGATGTCCCTTTTGGTTTGGGAGTCTGGGCAGAGAAGGGAGAAACAGCCTGAATTTGTGTGCGGGGAGAAGCACCTGGCACCAAATCTGGAGCTTGACCTGAACCTGTTCAGGTTTTGGAGGCCTTTGGGGAGTTTGTTTCAGGCCAAATCACTGTGAGATCAAGGAGAAAGTTTATATCCATTTCGAGTTGCCTGAACAAAGCAAAAACTTTTTAGGACTAAAAAGGGAGAAACATATGTTACACATGAGAAAAACATCTTATCAGGAAGAATATGGAGAGAGTGAAATGACTAACGATGAGGTTTCTGAGACTTTGCCACAAAAATTTTATAAAAGGAGGCTCCTGAAAATCTTTCAGATGGCTGTAGAGTGATCTCATTCTCCAAACAGAGAAAGATTATAAACGAGGATGTATTTTCCAACTTTTTTTTCCCACTTATACTTTATGAAGTTTATTTCATTTGGACAACATAATTTAAACCCCTTCCATTATCTAGATGTCAAAACCCACATTGCAGAACAGGGATGCAAGCCAAAGGCCTTATCCAGGGATACTTTCTGTCATCTTCATGGTCCATGGCCTCATCTGGTGGTGCTTGTGGTCCTCCACAGTTGTTGGCTGCACCCATTGGATGAAGGTGAAGGATAAATTCTTGTAAGAGACAGGAAAAAACAGGTCCCTCTTCCCTCTGTGCATGCAGAAGGGACAGCTACTGCTGCCTGCTTCTCCCAAAGTTTGAGTGCTTTACTTGGTATCCCAAATACAAAAGTATTTTGGTTCACATATACATGCATACATGCATATATATAAAAATATATATATGTACACCCACACACGAAGAACAGCAATCAGTTTTATTCCTTTGCTTTGCAGTCATCAGTAAATTTAGTATATTCATGTGAATAGTTTAAAGAACACGTCCTGTGATCTAACTGAAAGGGAAAATATATCCACAAGATGATCCAGTGTGTGTAAAAATAAACAGCTTGATTGCTCTTACATGCTCTTCTTTTGTGCAAGCAAAGAGAAATGCAGAAAAATTGCCACATTTCATCATGTAGGACAAGGGGGCCCAGGTGACACCCTGATCAGGTGTGCATGCATAATCATTCCCAAAATAATCACCCTTTTGAATAATTTTCACTCCAAATATTGCAGCTTCAACTTATTCTCTGCGAGTGACTCATAAATCTTTACCGTGAATGTGAATCAAGTTTCAGAGCCGCAGGCTCAGGAGCTTGTTGGATTTATTCAACTTTAGTCTTTATTTATAGACATAAAAGTGTATTATTGGTTGTAACATCCAAACAAAGGAAAACAGATTGTAAGCATCCATTAACATTTTCCCAAAAGGGAAATCTGGAGTTTCTCTTGGGTCTTTCAGACTCTCCCTTGTAATATTAAGATGATGTCATAAACTCATAATTACTTTGTGATGCTCTTATGTACTCCGTAGTTGCTTGTACAGTGATGGTTATTTATTTTCTGAGCAGAAAAAATGAACAATACAAACAGGTGGGAGGAAGGAGATCGCTCTTTGGTGGTTTAAGGTTTGAAGGACCCCGATATTTTATTTCATCCTATTGCAATAATTTGCTCTGGTGTATGCAAGGACACAGGTGTTTTATGTACTATTATTAAAAAAAAAAAGTTTAATTAATATTCAAGTATAGCATGCAAACACTTTACATGCACTTTATAATGACTGGAGCAAAGAGCAATTTGGGGAGCAGTAATCTGCAGAAAGCACAGCCTTTACTGCCGAATCGCTCCAGGCTCCTTCCAAAAATCTCTCTCTGATTAAGTGGTGGACTTAATGCTCTAATGAGGATCCCAGATTGCAAAAAAATGTATGAGCATGTGGAGGGGAGGGAGGAAGGAGCCGACCCAAGAAGCAGGGGAAGTGCAAACCTTGGCAGATACCAGGGGCAGGACAGAGCAGTGCAAGGGGGTGAGTGTGCACTGTGGAGAATTCCAGGGTGTGGGGCTTCCCAGGTACCAAAATCCATAATTGCTCCTTGTTTGAGGGCAGAGCAGAAATTTGTTTCCAAGTTGTGTTTACCCTGTAACATTTCTGACCTATAAAAGAGCCTGATGGAGTGCTGCCTGAGTGACTTGAAATTAATAATTGATCTGGCTTGCTTTCTCCGCCTCATGGAATAATGGTGAGCAGATTGTGATTTTCTCAGATCCTTGTTATTCAGAAATACCTAATAGATTTTTACAATCTTTTTCCCCCTCATTCCATTGCTTAGATTTTGCAGGCATTTGGGTTTGGCTCAGGCAGTTTGGGCTTTGGGCAGCACGTCAGGGAATGAGCACAAGTCAAGTGTTGGAGGTTGGGATTGTTGCTCTACTTGGCAACATGCAGGATGGTCCCCTCCTCCCTGGGACACCAGCGGGGCAGCTGAGGGTGGGACAGGACCTTCTGCACACGTGCCAGGTGGATCAGGTTAATCTGTCATGGGTTAGCCACGGGGTGTTGCAAACCTTCCCAGGCCTGGAGCTGTGGGAAATCCATTGCTCAGTGGGATAAACCCTTCCTTGCTGTTTTCTGCCCTAGTATGGACAAAGGCACAAGCACTTCTCACGCAAAGATGAGCAAATCCCTCTCTCTGGCAGCATCCTTTGGGTGTGGGCAAAACTTTCCTGCAGGATGGTTTGCTTGCTGGAGGTGCACAGATAAAAGAAAACACCTTTCAAAAGCTGGTGAGAACATTCAAGAGCATATTTTGTTCCCAGTACTCAGTCAAAGCTAATTTGATGGAGAAGAGAAAAATCTCTTCCTTCTTCTGCAAGGAGCATAAATATCCATTTCAAATAATTCTTTAAGGACCTAAGGTTTCTTATTATTCATTGCTAACCATTTTAATTTCTGACCTCTTCTGCTTGACTAGCTGCAGACCATTCCATGACCCTTTAGGATTCCAACGCTGAGATTTATATCCTAGCCCAAATTTCTTGAATTACTTTTAGACTGAGCCTCTGAAAGAATTTGAAGCTGGCCTTTTTGTTTCCCCTATGCAGCTTTCCACATTGCTCCCTTCCCAGAGCTTCATTTAGGCTCGATGGATATAATTTTAACCATTCTCTTCAACTCCACACAGACATTTATCATGCAGACATGAACAGAAAGGGACTCAGAGTAGCTGACTTTGTTTCATTTCTCTCAAAATTTCCTTTGGACTTATGGATTGTCCATGCTTTTTATTTTGGTTACATAATTTTATTTTTTTTATTTTTGGAAATGAGAGCCATTACCGAGTATCTAAAAGTTATCTTTCCACAGCCATCATGACTTACTCTGCCTATGCAGAGAATTATGCTTTTTTTGCCTTTTGATACTTAAGGATGGCTTTCTTTTTCCTTGCCATGGGTGGTTCAGGGTCCTGGGCAGGATGGGGAGAGTGGAATCCAACTCAAGCTGAGTATGGACTTCCACTGTGCAATCTTATATCCCCAGATTAAACCCAGCTCCCCAAATACAAACCTGATGCTGCACAAATGACTGAGAGGAGATGTGTTAAAGCACCAGGAGTTCACCTGTGCTCTGGTCATTTCCTGGTCAGGAAAGCTCTCATGGAAAGAAATCTCTGGAAAAATGGTTAAAGAGATGTCTGGTTAATCCAGCCCCTTGCTGAAGGCACTGGAGGTGAAGCAGCCGTGCTCTCTGGGCTGGGCTGGGCTGGGCTGGTCAGAGGCTGCTGCTTCACAAATCTTTGCTCCAAACCAGGGTTTTGTATTTCCTTTGCCTTTCCCCTCAGCCTCTGATGTTATCAACAGGCTCAGAAAAAGACCAGAATTTGGGAGGGAAACGAGGAACTGCCATCTCTCAGTTCCTCAAGCCCTTTTTGAACCAGGTGAGAGGAGAGGAATATAAATAATATTGCTGAATCTTAAATAGATTCCTGATCCAGATTCCTTACTGACATCAGACTTATTTGGGGCATGTCCTAAAGCTAAGATTGATTGCTTTGAGGTACCTCCATGTAAATATATATCTCTATTTTTAAAATTACCTCACTTTTTTCCTTTTCTAGAATACTTTCTTTGAGGTCTCCTACTGTCTGGTGCTGCACTGGCCAGCCTAGTAATAAACCTACCACACAGTCATCCAGGACTGTCCCTAAACTTGTTGCTGTTTACTTGGGATTTTCTTTGATATGACTTTGTTTCTGAGATCTGTTCCCCACTCCCGTCTGCAAGGATGTGGGTTAGTTAGCACTCAGGTGTGGATGTGAGCCCATGTTTATAGTCACTGGTAAAGATGGAAGTGGGCTTGGAATTATCAGCTAATTTTGATTTTCCTAGAATTTCTTCCCCAGTTCTTTAGCAGACCTTTATCAAAGCCCTGCGTGTCCAGAGCACCATTTCTTGGGCACTAAACATTGTTCACATCAGCATGGCAGTGCATGAATGAAGGAATCTTTTTGTCACTATGGTGATGTGCCAACCTTATAGATGTTATTTTATTACTAGAAATTAAAAACTTACTCGCAGATTCTGGGGTGGAATTTTCCTTCTGTGTGTTCATTTAGGATTTAGCCCGAAGTATTAATATAAAATTTAAAATTGTGTCCTTTCCACTGAAATCCAGTGTGGTTACAAGGTTCTAATAAATATTATGTCCTTCCATCATGCAATTAAAATTTTCCACCTCATTTCACAATGCAAAACACTCACATGTTGTCAATCATTCTGAAACATGATTTTTTGACATCATATAATTTCACTTCATTTTTCAGACAGACATCACACCAGGAAATTATATAAGAAAGGATCCTATTATATCTTTATTTTTCCACCAAATTTCACCTTCAAATGCAGACATTTGTGTACATTTCAGTAATTCTGACAATAAACTTTCAAGGAGAAACGAATGGCATCTACATAGCCGGAGATCAGCATATGGAGTTTCCTGCTCTTCAGAGACCGCGGCTCCGGCGCCGGCACCTGGTTAGGAACCGCTGGTGTAGCCACGGGAAGTTTACAAGTCTTCATGCACGAAGTGAAAAGGTTGCTGCTTGAAACAGATACCACCTGGGAGGCAGGGAGGGAAACATATGCATGTTTTTGAACTTTCCTGTGTTTAACACCTAGCAGACACTAATGAATTGCCAAACAGCCCTGATTTAAAGCCTAGTAGTCAAAAGGAAGGGTGCTCGCTGCTTGTCAGGGAGTCCACCTGTTCAAGAAACCAAAGTGCCCCTGCCCTGTGCCAGGAGAGGAGCTGCTGCTGTTTCAAACCCCTGCTCTGGGGCGTGGGTTTGTGTTTCATTGTGCTGCTTCCTATCACGTGAGTCAGAAATGCGATGGAATATCTCAGGTTCATTACAGAAGTCTGGTATTCAGCGACAGATTTTGACCAGAGTTGCGTGTAAATCTGGGGGAAATACAGCCTGGTTGGAATTTTTAAGTGCTCAGACACAGGCTGGCAAAGTAAGACAGGAGCAAACCAGGCATGCAAAAAGGCAGAATTAAATTTCTGGTTATAGCTGGGTTAGGTTTCAGATATCCTCTCCTGGTTTGTGATGTCCTTGGAAATTCACACCTGGTCCAAAAACCTCTTTCCTGTCTCTCAGGGCTCAGCTGGAAATGGCAGCACATTGCCAGAAGATGTCTGAGTCTCCTCCATCCTTCTAGATTTTAGTGCTGCCATGGGGATGTTGCTTCCAGGCAAGGTGATCCCAATATGTTCCACTTAAAGGTCTGCTGGGTCACACAGCCAAGCAGCTGCTATTCTGCTAAGGGAATGTGCAAACAGAGCTGCTGACCTACCAGTAAACCCTCTGCAGGTAGATTAAGATGAAGTGTTCAAACTTGTGCTCGTTGAAGTCAGTGCTAGAGAACCTGTGCTTGGGGAGTGCAGGTAGAGTTGTGCTGTGTGGAACTTGGCTTTAGGGTTTACAGTCATAAATGACAATATTGAGCTGAGAGAGGAGACCAGCAGGGTCTGGGCTGCTGCCCCACACCCCCTTCCTGGCCATGGGGCTGCTGCTTTAAGCAACTGACTATTTTCTTTCCTATTCTATTTTAGATGGTGTGTGTGTCTGATAGCCTTTCTGTGACCAACGGGTTTGCTGGCAGAATTATCCTCAGGTGTCACATGCAGCCACACAGACCCAAGAACCTAAAGGGGCTCAGTTCTTGCTTTGTTTTCCCCTCCAAAAACAGCTGGTACTTAGTGAAACCAGGGAGAAGTGTGAGCAGAGAGACCCATCAACCAGCACACAGCATGCCAGGAGAAGAGCCAACAACCACAGTGCTTCAAAGTCCTTGTTCATGGGCTGACATGGCTGGGGGAGAGCCTCACTGAGGCTGGGATGGGATATGGAATACTCCCGTGGAAAAACACCCTTGCAAACCTGACTGTGGTGCCCATCTCTGCAGAGGCAGGCTGCTGTGGTGGGGGAAAGGAAAGTGGCTTTTAGGGCAGCTGTGATTAAAAGAGGGGAAAAGCCCACAATACAAGCCCAAAGTGGCAAGTTGGTACTGAGTGATAGTAGAGAGCTGGGGGTGGTGAGCTGGTTCCTGCATCACTCAGTGTGGCAGGGTGAAAATTGGCAATGATCTGGTGGGAGAAGTGCAGGGAGGGCAAGCAAACAGAAAATCATGAGAGAAGGTTGTTACCACCACTTCCTTCCTCCAGCAGAGCTTGGGCTCAGATTCAGTAGGAAGTTCCTGCAGCATAACAAGCTGAGCTGCACTCACAACTCGTGTGCACCCTCCTAGCCCGAACAATTGTAAAGTAGCATCATTTAGCTTAATTTTTTTTTTAATTAGAGGCCTAAACCAGTTTGTGGGACTTTGGTGTGGGTTCAGTGGGTGTGCACGCTCCACACCAGTGATCCCAGCCAGCTGCAGGGACGTGCTGTGAGTCAGGGAGCTGCATGTTAGGATGGTTTTTCTGCCTTAGAACTAACTCAGCTCTTATATAACACCAGTTCTCAGTGGTCAGATTGGTTTTACCGCAGAGACGCGGGGAAGCAAATACTCCAGTGGAAGTGCAATGCAAATGATTTCTCCTGGCCTGATCCTGAAACCACTGGGGTGTGCCGTACAAAAACATGCGAGAAATTAATCTAATGAACGACAAGATGGATCTTCCAAGGGGTCCCTCATGGGTTTAACATGAAACGTGCTTTCCCTGGATCGGGGCAGGGGTGCTGAGCTCCTCTCAGAGCCGCCCCCCCGCCATGAGCACACTCTCAAGACATGAGCAGCATCTGGGGAGTTCTGGTTCTTGTGCACGAGCACAGCCCTGTGATTTGCAGAGGGGGGGTGTTAATTCAGAG
The DNA here is from genome assembly GCA_013400955.1 of Drymodes brunneopygia. Lineage (NCBI taxonomy): Eukaryota > Metazoa > Chordata > Aves > Passeriformes > Petroicidae > Drymodes > Drymodes brunneopygia. The sequence goes on along the minus strand of VZTZ01044194.1, from coordinate 948,406 downwards.
ATCTGTCCTTCAAAGCGGGGAAATGATGAGGTAAGAAATCTTTCTGTGTTTTGAATATATATATATATGTACACACATATAAATATAAATGAGATTATTCAAATGCAGCTTGAATATATTTTGCCTAATCCATACAGAGTTTTATCAATATTTCTTTGTTTATTCTCTTTCATGCCAGCTGCTTTCTTTATATATTTCCATTTTGTACATTTTTCAGAGTGATTGGATCATGTTGCACACACTTCTATTGAAATATTAAGTGTTTGCAATCCCCATTCATAGGCACCAGCTCTGTTATTATGATCCATCATTTCAAAATCCACATATTTGAAAAAAGAGAGCTTAGCTAGCCCTTGAGTAGCAGAGAGCATTAGACCCAAGGAATCTCATTTGTCTTGTCAATAATCTGTGGATTAACACCACCAAATTGTTTGTTTCATTGGCATACCCTCACTGTATATTTTTAAACAAAATGAGCATGAGGAAGCCCCAGTAAGGTGAGGTCTGATGGAGGGTGGGTTTATACTGGTGTCAGCTGGAAACAGAGAACTTCCCAGTTGTGCCCAGCTCCATGGTTTTGGCAGTGTGATTGGGAGAGGAGACAGGAATCCTGTGATGACCAGGACAGCCTGTTGGTGCTACCTGTGAGGGAATAGCCCTCCCTGTGCCTGGGGTTTTCATTCCCAGCCAGTCTGCAGGAGGACTCACCCTTGTCCATTGCTCAAATAGGATGGGTTCTGTTAAAAAGGCTCTTTCCCTCACTTTCTGCATCCCAGTGGGATGCGTGAAGGTGGAGACATGGTGGATGAGCAGAGGGCTGACCAGACAGGTGGTGGCACCAATACAAGAGGAAACCACAAACTGTTTTGTGAACATCTGAGAGAAGGACAAGCTCGATGACAATGCTGGCCGGGGGCTGATGGTGGCCACAGCAGCTTGTGGAGCATCAGCTTTGGGCATCCACGCCTGTTGTGGGTTCTCCTGAACCACAACACTGCCATCATTACTTTTAAGACAGGCTCTGATCACCCCTTGGGGCAGTCTCATGCCCCCATTGGCTTTGGCACCTCTACCAGAGCCAAAAGGGTGGTGAAGCCACTGGTGCCACACTGACATTGCCCTGGCTGGGCCGCTGCAGGGCAGCCCAACCCTCATGCTGCCAAAATCTGGCTGTGGCCTTTGCAGCCTCTGTGCTGGTTGGTGGCAGCGCCGTCGGAGGGCACGAGTGGCGGTGGCAGAGTGGGGACCACCGCCAGCCGGGCCATCCATCACCGGCGACGGTCCGTGCGGCACTGTTGTCACCTAGCAACCGCCCGGCCAAGGCAGGTGGGACTTCACAAAAATTATTTTTCAACATAAAAATAAGGCAATAATTTAGAAATGCGCTCTTCTGTTTTACCAAATACGAATATTTGGGAGGCGGGGTTGGAATTGGAAGCTGGAGGCGTTTTTGCTTTGCATCCCCGTGACTCCAGGCTCTGGAGCGGGGGCTGCCGTGACGAGATGGAGCTATCCATTTCATGTGTACCAGGGTTTAAAGTTGAACCTGACACTGGGTGATTGCCTCACCCTGATTTTTCTTCTTTTCCCCCCGTCACATGCTCTAAAAAATAATCTAGTTAAATTACAGGGTGGGCTTTTTTAATATAACTCCTACTTCTGAGACTGAACTTTCAGGTCTAATTTTTTTTTTTTTTATCAGAGGGAAGAAAAGGAAAATAAGTATATAAACTCAAATTATCCCCTTTCCTTCCCACTCTTTTAAAACACCTTTAAGATTGCAGAAGAGCTCTATATCAGCGATTCATGGTGCGGCACCTCACTGCAAAATCCACTCGTTCGTTTTCGCTGATTGAATTTACTGATTGTTAATGTGTATAAAAGTGTTATGTACTTTTGAAGTAATCTCCTGCTAAAGGATTTATAGGAAAGACTATTTAAATGTTGCAGCGTTTTCTCTACTGTTATGACAGTATTATTGAGTAAATAGTTTAATTTTAGTGCCCCAGTTAAAAAAAATCCATAATGACCATCACATAAATCGTTTGCTGTTTTTATTTCTATATTTAGTTCCCTCCGAAGATACTGGAGTTGAAAATAGGCTAGTACCTAAGACATGAATTCTGTTAAATATTAAAGAGATCTCATCAATGATTTTATTAGTCTCAGTACTCAGTGAAGGCCGCACTGACATCTGAAGTCTAATGATTTTTTTAATATATTTAAAGCCTCGTACTGCACCTTTAAATATTGAACAATATTGAAAAATATAGAAGTACTTTTTTGTATATTAGCTTTAGGCAGAACTGTTGTATGATTTCCACTTCTTTCATGACATTGTAATGATGTTACCACATACAACTTTATCTTGCATGAAAAGGTGAAGTCATGAGTGATTTCTCCAATTTAAAAGCACTCAACCCTCACAGTGCTAGAAATGAATATTTTGCATATATTCATGCAACAATGATTCAATTTAAGATTTCTATTTTCAAACATTGCTTGAAACCTTCGGTATGTTAGTAGTAAAATTGCCAAAATGTGTAATAAGATTTATTATAGATGAGTAGCATTTTATTTAGTATTTCATGTTAACACGCTTTTAGGGTTACCCTGGTTTAGCAGAAGAATTCATCTTTCTTTTCTAATCAGAGCTAACACTTTATTGTATTATTAAGATACACTTACTGTGGGGTTGTATATCACTGTGGGAGCAGAGTTTCCTGTGCCTGGCAAAGCTGCTCCTGGCTGATGCACAGCGCCTGCCTCTGGCACCCGAACCCCACCACTCACACTCTGCCATCCACGGCGCTTCCCTTTCATCCTGCTTTTTGGTTTTCCTCCTAAAAAGCCATCTTGAGCTCTGTGACACACCCAGGTCTCTCCCCTCTGCTCAACCAAACCTCAGCTTTTGCCAACAGCGGCAAATCCCCTTTGGTGACCCAAATACAAACCACGTAGGTGGTGAGTTTGTTTTGCAGCTTCACCTTCAGCACCTGCCCATGGCACCATTTGGCATGGAGCTGCCCTTTCCCTGGCTGGGAAATGTGTGGATGCATTTTGGTCCTCGTGGTGAGGCCACCATATATTGATTTCCATGGCTTTGCTATCAAGGCCTGTGTGACACTGAGGCTGCAGGAACTGGGAGATAAAACAGCACAGCAGACCCAAAGCAGAGGACATCTCATTTCTGCTCCCTCATGGCCTTTTTTGTACTCTGGGGCAGATTGCATCTTTGTGCACACGTCATTTTTGTGACTGAGGGTTGGTAAGAGTGGGCCTGAAAAATTCCTGGCATTTTGATTCTTTGACCGAGGTCCAAATCCTGGTGCCTTTTTTTGCCTCCAGTAATCCCTTCACACTTAGCTACCCAGTGCAGTGTCTTGCAGAAGGAAACACCATGTCCTACAGGTAAAGGGAAAACCACTATTGCAATGCAGGTGTGAGGGGTGTGTGGTGATGAGCTACTGTGCTGGAGTGATGAATATGTTTACATCTTTTAAAAGTTGTACTTCAGCACGGATGAGCTGGTGTCCCCCCCTCCCCCTTCCACATTCATATTTGATTCACAAACAGAAAGAAATGATCTACTATTAGGAAAGATTTCTCTTTGACTGGGGAGCTGGAGATGGTGGTGAGAGTGGCTTTCATAGATGAAAATAATTGTACACTTTTGGTATTATTATTTTTGGCAAAGAGCTAGCGTTTCAGCTTTCCAGAGTATTACATCATTACTTTGTATAATGCATCATAATGATAGAGTGAATGGAAACGAAGAAATGCCAGCTTCTGTTGCAAGTTTAAAGACAGACACACATTTTCAGCTGGGAAAGCTGCTGTTCAGCTAAGTGTTTTCCTAGATGAAACAAAGCTGCAATCCCACTTGGCATTCGCATTAATTGTGGACTTGCCAACAGGCCAGTTTCACTGGTGTATAAATTAGTGGAGAATTATTCAACTCATCTCAATAACTAAGAGAATATCCTCATAAAGCTTGCTGAGCTGTAAGACATCCCCCCTCCCCCCCACTTTCCAGGGTATTTTGCACCCTATACTTAGAAAAATCACAGAATTTGCATGCTGTTCCAAAAAAAAAAAAAAAACCAAACCCGAAAAAAAACATACAAAGAAAGGCATCAGATATACTGATAGCCCAGCACAGCAATGTGGTGACTATCTGCATAAAATAGCAAGTTTGTATGGGAAATGTCCAAATTAAGAGGGAATTTTCTGGTTTGTTGTTTGAGTTTTGAGTTTGGGTGTTGGTTTGGGTTTTTTTTTTGTTTTGAAATTCAGCTGAAAATGCGGAGTGGAAGCGCCTGTGAAAGGAGCCTCATTTCCAGCACCAGACACCCGACATTTCGTGTCTCTCCGTCGGAACAAGAGCCCAGGAAGTGCAAACTTCCCCAAACTGTCCTGCCAACAGGCCTTTCTGACCTAGAGGGGGGATCACCTTTATAGTGACAGGATAATTTGATCTCAGTGCCATCTAATCCTTATTTTCTTTATGGAGACTGCCGGCAAGGGTGCCAATTAGTGCCAATTGTGATGGTGGCTTTTGTGATGCAGACACCTGCCCACTAGGAATTGGACTGGTACCACCAACACACATATGCCACTAAACAGCTGTCAGATGGTAATGACTTTTTGGAGTAGAAGAAAAGGGCAGAATTTCATTCTGAGGCAATTTTCTGAGAAAATTTTTGCAATTTTTCACTTCTCTCTTTCCCCAGTCTTTTTTGGTATCTGAATTCTGGGCTTCTAATGACAGAACAAAATGTGAATTTTAACATATAGATCTCATAGCAACAACTTCATCCCCAAAACCACGTGGTCCAGATGAGCAAAACTAGAGTGAGAAATTATATTAATGGCATTCTTATTATTCTACATAGTATTTTAAACTTGTTAACTGTAGTGTGTTCCTTGTTTAGGTTACTTATCCCAGCACTTTAATGGAACACCATGTATTTAAATGAAACACCATGTTTTCTTTTACCACTCTTGTGGCTTTTTGGCTAAATTAAAATGTAAACATCAAACAATTAATTTTCTTTTCTTTTTTTTTTTTTTTATGATAGACTGAAGTGCTTTGCAGCACTTCTGCAGCTCATGCCAACACAGGCACAATAGTTCAGGATCTCTCTTATGCTTTTATTAAACTCTTTTCTGATTTCCAGTCAAATCAACAGTCCCTTCTTTGATGCCTACACAGGGGAAGTTTACAAGCCTGCTTTATCCCTGAGTAATTATGTGTGCATGTGTGTGCTTGTAGGAGTGTATAGACATCCGTCTGTACAGGCACATGCACCCTGAACTGTAACTTTTGGGGTAATTTCAGCAGTGGGGTCATGAGTGGATTGGAGTTCTTTATGGCAGGTGGGAATTTCTGTGGTGTTGAGGCGCATGAACCCCATAGAAATGAAGAACCCTGAGCTGGTGCTGAGCACTGGAGTTAGGGATGTGTGTGGGAAGTATTGGAGTGTCTCACAGGAGATATTTAGCACTGTGTGAGGAGGGACCTTCGGTGCCATCAGAGCATTCCTGTATCTTTTCCAAGCCTGGAGTCACTCCCGATGCCTGATAGCCCCGGCAGAGGCTGGGCACTGGCAATCAGTGGGACCTTTCAGCACTCAGCCAGCACACACAGAGCCCCTTCAGCCTCTGCTCTGCCGGGTGTCACACCTTGATTAGCCCAATTGCTCACTGGCATCAACCACTAAACGTGGATGTGAGAGGGAACAATCCTAAATAAACCCAAGTTTGGCTCACAGGAAGAAAAAGAGGAGAATTCACAGTCACGTTTGAAGAACACCACTGTTGCCATATAGATACATAATGCGTATAGAAAACGTTTGTATGAAGGTTTTTCAAGTGAAATAAAATTAGTCAGGGGTCACTGCTTTTTATTAGGATTTATTAGGATTTGTTGCTGAGGTCTGGGCCCTGACAGAGCTCAAGAAGTGTTTGGACCCTACTCAGGCACATGGTGTGACTCTTGGGGATGGTGCTGTGCAGGGCTTGATGATCCTTGTGGGTCCCTTCCAACTCAGTTTATTCTGTGATTCTGTGATCATTCCTTGTTGCTGTTTCCAAGGAATATAAAGCTCTGCAACTGCTCAGACCAGGTCTATTATGACCTTCCTGTCTGTTTTTCTTTCATTTATTCATTACCCAAAGGCTACCCGTTTTAATGCAGCTGTAGCTGGCTGTGGCCTCTGCCATGGAAAGGACAGAGTTTGCAGATGGACTTGCAGCAGTTTCTGGACTTGGTGGTGGTGGATTGCTCTCCCTGCCTGCCAGGAGAGCTGTGACCCACCAGGAATGCCTGCATTGCCACCAGAACATATTCTGAAATTTCACAGATTTGAAAGGAATGGCAGCCAGGGCAACCAGCATTCACAGGTCTGGGAGAGCTCACAGCAAACCTACAGAGGCTCAATCAGCTGTTTGTTTGTTGGTAGCTTTTGACCATGTTTTTTTCTCCACCAGTTAGCCTGTTAAGGGCTTTCCAAACATTTTCTCCACATCTTGGGGTTGTTCCAAGGTTTCTCAGTTAGAGAGGACAACAATGGGCCTCAGATTTTTGAATCCTCAGCCTCTGGTCTGGCACTCAAAGTAAATGTTGTCTTTACAAAGATTTTCAAATCCTGGGCAGTCTGTTTCTGACTGATGGTCAGATTGTAAAGTTAGTTTTCATTAATGCACAAGGCACTTTGTCCTTGGGTATGAACATGCTCTGCACTAGATTGTGCTGCTGTTTTTTGGGTGGGTGAGCAGTTATGTGCCTGGCTGAGCAGTGGGTACAAAGTCCAGCCTGATATTCTGTATACTGTCCTCAAATGCAAGCCAAGGAGTCCATGGAGCTCAGCAGATCTCATTGCTGGCACTGAAGTGAGTGCCACTCCTAACAGGTGTCATTGTTAGTTTTTTACATGATGCAAACACATTTTAAACAGTCCCGTGGGGTGTCTCTTGCACATGCTAACACACAGAGCTCCTGATGAACATGTAACATGGTTTTAAACACGTGCTGGTCTTCAAAACATGAAATATTCAAGGAAAATGCGGTAATTCTTTAAACCCCCTATCATTGTGAATTCATATCATATTCATTGTAATAGCATTGATCAAAATGAATTCATTTGGTATTCATGTAAATGTCACATGTACTTCCATAGGTGTTTCATTGTAAATTAGCATTTCTCAGAGGGCACTTAAAATAAAGTGTTACTGAAAGTTCTCATTACACATATTGCTGAGATTAGTACATTAAGGATCATGTACTTACATAGTACTAATGCATTTCTGCCACTTAAAATGCTGCATTACCCATTTCTGATATCTAGCAAATATCTAAAGCAATTTTGAGAATTACTGACATCCTGAAGGAAGTGGTACTTTAGTGATTAAATTGGTTTTGTGTATTTCACTTTGATTTACAAAAAAACCCCCCAAAACAACAACAAAAAAAACAAACCCTGTACCAGATATACTTAAATAATTTTTTGATTTAAGTGAATGTAGCATCAAGTGAAATTAAAAAAAAAAAAGAGAGAGAGGGCCACATCTAATTAGAAAAAACAAAACACAAATATTACAAATGCTTTTGGGTCTTCAAACTTATCTGACAAAGCCAAATTAGCTGATTCTTCAGTAGACTGCAGCACGAGCTTTCTGGTGCATTTGCTTTCAGATTATTCCTTCCTAAGAGAAAGCTGAAAAGTTCTGTAGTCTCAGGCAGATGCATTTCTGACGTCTTGAATTGTCCATTACAGCTTGTTTGGGCTGAAGTTATTTTTGAAAAGATGAAGTTTAAAGAAGACTACAGAGCATTTTATAAATAGCTGACAAAAGGTGCGTTACAGTAACTATAAAAGAGAGAGCATTGTTTGAGACATGGAACACTCTAAAGCTGTCTGACAATGCTGTGGATGTCTTCTGAAAAGAATTGATGTAATTATTTTAAGGCTTTTTTGGTAACACTAACAGAAAAAAATCCCAAAACTCTGAAGCTTAACAGCAGTCCTGATCCTAGCCGAAACCTCTGGAAAAAAATGGGGAGATGGCAGTAATTTAGTGTTTGTGCTGGAAGGGAAGAGGCAGATTTGGCTATGAGGAGTTGCAGAACCAATCCCATGATACAGTGTCTTAGCAAATATTTTCTTGCTCTCCTGGCTTCATCCAACATGAGCTGTGGACTTGCAGCGTGGACTTGCAGGTGGGCTGGGCAGGAGGCACCATTCCCAGAACTGACAGCACAAAAAAAGATGGCATTGTGGCTGAAACACTGCTCTGGCCCGTGGGAAGTTTGGGTCTGCTCCTGCTGTTGTGCCAGCATGTCCCCTGTGCCAGCTGCTTCTCTGTCACTTCTCCTGGCACAGGATGGTGGCATTTTAGGGATGAGCCTCCTGGAAAGGGAGGAGGGAAGGATGTAAAGGAAGAGATCCTGTGAGCTTTGAGATCTTTGGTATGTCATGCAGCTGTCCTGACCTTCCTCAAATGTGCCCCTCCCCAGCCTTGCAGCTGATTTCCAGTTTTGGTGACTGAACTCTGTAGTGAGTTGAGCTGCCCCTCCAGAAAAAGTCTGTCAAATCTGGGAATGGACAACTCCATACCTGAGTATCAGCTGTACATCAGTGCTCCATTTTGTCTTATGCCTTGCCTGGTTTTCCAGAAGTTCTCCATTTTCCAAGTGTTTCCCTAGTCCTTAGTATATGCCTGACTGGTCTGAGAGCGTGCAGTTTGGCAAACCTCAGGACAGAGCGCGCAATCCAGAAATCCATTGCAGGTTAGAGCCATAATTAGCTAATGTGAGATAATAAATAGCTACTAAAATCACATGAAAAATATGACAGGGCTGTAAAGCGTGTTTTTATAATCCTGCTCCTCCCCTTTTTGTGCCACCTTCTCCTCCTTTTCAACGTAACAAGGACCCTAATAGGCTTCATGTGTAAGTGCCTATTTTTATTAAAGACAAGTGTAATCTTTTGTAGTCCAAATGTCCCTATCATAAATGCTAACCGAGGAAAATATTAGGACTCATTTATTTATGAACCCGTTAATAATGAGGTGCAGTTATGAAAAAGGCTTTCTCAGCACAAAGCCTGCTGAACAAACAATGCACACTGGGGAAAAGGAGCTAGTTAGCCTTCCTGACTTAGATAAAGCTATGGAGAAATGACAAGTGCCAGTAATTAGCAAAGCCTCTTCACCAAGATAACCCTATACATCTTTGTCTATTTCAATCACCAAAGACTCCGATTCAGTGTAAAATTAAAGCCGGGATGCCATCAATTTCTGTTAACCTCTTTATATTGTTCTGTGTTCATGCATATGTGATAGATAGTTTTTGTCATTTTATTAAATGGTGACATCTCAGTATGCATGTGACTAAAACTGTTTTCTCCTTAGAAAAGTATTTTTAATCATCTCTCCATCACCTTTATTATCTCGGTTCTTCTGAGTCCTAATTGCTTTGTTGTGCAGTACTGGCAGCTGTTCTAGGGGTGCAAGTGTGTGTGCCCACTCCTTTTCTGTGGAGTGAATCTGGGATTAAGGGGTCTGTGCCCTTTCTGGTACTCAAGTGAGCAGGTAAAGTAGCTCTGCATCCATCTGCAGATGGTGAAGAATTTTTTGTTACAGTGATCAGCACTGACATGCAGACCCCTGGTTTCCATGAGTGCAGCCTTCCCTCTCCACCTTTGTCTGGATGGGTGGTCCTGGCTTGGTTTTGATGGGGTAGCTGCTGTTCACCTGCTTGGGCCACAAGCCAAGAGTGTTGAACTCAGCTGAAAGTCTCTTATCGACTTGGTGGTCCTCCACAAACACAGTCTGCACCCAAACTGCTTTTTTTCCACCTTAAATGGTGAGCCCTGGGGTTTTTTCCCTCTGCAGGCTTCCAATATTTGTGAGCTCATACTGCCTAAATTTCTCCGTGACTTTCAGATAAGTCAGCAAACACGTTCACCTAAAGCTTTGCAAGGGGAAAAAAAGTTATAAATCAACCCTGTTTCCTTGACATCGGGGCAGGTTTGCTGGGAGTGCTCACAGGGTGAGCTCTGAGTGACCTGAGAAGTTGCATGTGGCATTGGGTGTCATAACAAAAGTTCCTGCTGGCTCCATTTTCCTGCTCTGTAATGTCTTTTTACTTGTTTTAAGTACTCCAGGCCCCGACTGCTGAGGTTATTAATCTTCATCTGTGCTCTTTTTAAACTTTACTACTAGCACTTTTTTTGCCTCAGATATGCTTTTATTCATTCTTTTCAGCAGCAATAACCTCTCATATTGGCCAAATTAGGAAATAATTGCAAATAATAGAGAATCCTTTTCCAGCTCTACAGTAAAGGATTATATATGTGCAGTGTGTGAGGGATAGCACAGAGTGTAAATACCAAAATATGGGCAAATAGGCAGAGAAAGGGAGGATGTTGGTTGGCTCTCACTCTGTTGCTCTCAGACTTGGGGGTTTTTGTGTTCAGGTCACATGTGGTGGTTTGTGGAGGAGGAGGAGGAAGGGAAAAGCAAGGGCTGATTTTGCAGTTCAGCTAATGCCAGTCCCTGCAGGTTGTTTAGGAAAACCTGGACAGGGTCTTTTATCTTCTGAGGTAGAAACAGATTTGGGTGAATCAAATTGAGTCACTTGTATTTTTTTAAGCAGAAATGTGTTACCTTTCTTGTTTATGAGGCCACCACAGCCATGGCTTGTTTCTCTTCAGTGCCAGTTCCAGGAGTTCCACCCCTCTTTCCCTGTGTGTTGTGTCAGTTTTGGATCTTCATCCATTGCTTTGAAACACCCAGTTTTCCAGTCAAGGAGCTGAAACCAAGAGTTTATTCCTGATTTTCAGCACAAGTCACACATCATAAGTGGCCAGTAATCCGACCCAGCTCTTTGCAAGCCAGCAAAACCATCTAATCAGGCACCACATTAATAATTATTTTTCAATAACAAGTCTATACATAGGACTCTGGGATATGCTCGTGCCATATGAAAAGCTGCTGCTTTCAGGTGCCTGGCTGCTCTCATACATAGGCATTTTCAGGATCAAAGCTCCTGTGAATGTTATTCACAACAAATAATTGTGCCAGCTCTTGGGAAGAAAATACGGAGAACATTCATGTAATGCTGCCATCTCAGCTGGGGAGCAGGGAAATACATTGACTGTAGGAGAGAGCAGAGCTCTCTCAGTGCTCTCATCACATTAACACTTACCTTCCTTCCTTCCAGTCAAAGTTCTCTGAGCTGCTTCATTCCATTGTTTTTTATTATTCATTTGAATCAGAAAATAATATTTTTCCTCTCTAATTCAGGAAAAATTGTCATTGCCCACCTCCTGCTGAGGCAAAAGAGTGCCAGAGCCTATCTCCTATAAGCTCCTTCTCACTTCAAATGCAGCCTGCAATGGCTCCTTTGGAAATGTAACAGGCTATTATAGAAATATGTATTTACACAGTATTTTAAGATGCACATTATCCACCTGATAGACCATAACAGCTCACCATTACAGCCTATTGAATAAAACCTCTTTGCACCATTTTTTTTTCAAAGCAGATACTTTTTGTGTGATGAATTGTGAGGCTGTTGTGTAAAAGTCCAAGTTTGTCATGCAGGGCTGTAGGAGGACACCATTTATCTGTAACGCACTGCAGTAGGAAAATCCTCTCACCCTGCCCCATGGAATGAATTATTCTCACCAGAGGGATGCAGACTGAAAAAAAATTAGAAAAAAGCTTCATGAACCTGAAGGGAAAAGTTACAACATTTGTTTACTGGCCTGCAGTATATTATAAGGGAGGTCACTCCTGCGGAGTAATTTTCCTTCTTCCTTGGCTGGTCCTAGTTTTTAAAGGGACTCCTCTATTTTGAAAGCATTTCTGCTTGGCTTTCCCACCCAAACTTCCTGTGCTTGTGTGACTCACTCCAGCTGATCCATGCTTAAACTGTTTCTCTCTTCCAGGGATTCATGTTAGAACGTGCACTGTCCTAGGTGCCATCTCTCTCATTGTCTGAGGATGCTCCATTGGAATAGACAATAATCAAAATTTTATTAGCCTGGAGCTAGGCATGAGAACTCTTCCTGTCATTTCCTGTGAGTTTTAACTTCACAGGAAACAAAAGGCAACAGGGAAGGCCACAAGACCCCAACTTCAAAATGACACTCACAGCCAAAGCTACGGTGTCCCTACTATCAAACAGGCTGAGTAAGCTGCAAATAGACAAGATCCCAAACTTGTTGTAAGATGAAACAGAGCCCAGCTCCTGTTGAGAAACAATTTTACATTGCAGATGTTCATGAATGCATGGAAAATGTGGTGGCTTCAAGTCTCTTTTCTTTCCCTATCTTCAGGATATCAAAACTGATTTTTAAGAGAAACTCTCTAACAGTTACTGTTGACTCCTGAGAAGAACTTGCATTTCTAGAACAAAACAAAATACTCCCAGCCAGCTGAACAGCATTGTCTTCTTCCCTCCCCCCATTCAAATTAAGCATACACTACAGAAATACCAAACAGGCATGGGTTTTACATATCATGCCAATTCTGATCCAAAACAGTTTATTAATATAAATCACCTCCAAAAAAGGGAAAGATTTTAAAGGGAAGTGAATAGCTGCCAAAAAGACTTACACACAGAGCCAGTGCCTAGCACTGAACCTCGTGGAAATCATGTATTTCCACTCCTCATGAAGCCAAGCAGTGGGGAGCCAGTGCTTTGAGCCCTGCGTGGGACACTTGCTGTGAGCCCCCACGAGAGAGCATATGGTTTGAGAGGAAACAGAAACCCCATCCAGGAACGTGCTGCTCTGTAACCAGCGGATCTGTAAACAGTCCAAACCCATTTCCCTGCAGGAGGGGACCCACGGGCTCCATCCAGCCTTTGCCATGGCTCTTCCCCACTCAGGCAAGTCAGAGTGAGCTCTGACCCCTCTGAGGTGACTCCTATGCACCTCCCAAAGCAGAAGGGGATGGCTTGGAGGGGCAAATGTCACCCTGTGGCCTTTGTATGCCAGGCTGCCATCCCTAGGATTCCCACCCAGCTCTACTCTGCTCCAGACCTTTGCCTGGACACTCCCAGGAGGGTTTTCCTGGCATCCAACCCAAGGATGGAAGCCGACCTCTCGTCTGTGGTTTTGTCCCAAGTGTCTCCTCCTTGACTCTTTGCTCTTGACTCTTTCACCAAGCAGGACTGACCAGCCCAAAGTTGTGGTTTTCTGGATTTCTTAGATCTGTTTGGGAAACTCGTCCTCGCTTTTTAAACAGTGTATTCAGTTTAATTTTCATTATTTTTAGATGTTAAATTTTACATCAATACAGTATGTCTTAAACTACTGTATTAGAATGCTGCTTGACTCACTTCCAAATTGAAGACCTTTTAAAAAAATTGAAGCAGTCCAATAATTTTAAATCACTCTGCACTGTGCATTGCAATTTAAAATTATTGGAGTGCTTCAAATTTTTATAAGCCCTTGAATTTGGAAGTGATCGAGGTTCTGGGCATACTCAGTGTAGAGCAATTTAAAATTATAAGAGCTGTCAAATTTTTATATAAGCACTTCAGTTAGAAAAGGGATTTGGGTTCTGGGCATGTGCAAAGGGGAGCAATTTAAATTATTAAAGTGCTTCAATTTTTTTTCTAAGCACCTGATTTTGGAAGGGTTTTGGTTTGTGCAGCCTAAAATGACAACTTCCTTTGAGAGTTTCTTCTTTAAAAGATTTTCAATCTTGCAAACTAAAGTATTCTTTAAAATATGAATTCACTGATACTTTAAGAACTGATTTGCTCAGAGCTTGGTGCCCAGAACATCTATTTTTTTTCATTCATTTTATCATTTCACTCTTTAAGGGGCAAATTGATGGTATAGAAATAGCTGCCTCTTTGGATTCTAAATTTTTTCCAACTGTTGCACTCATGGTACAAAAAAAAAAAAAAAAGAGTGGAAAAATGAAAATTTGATAAGAAGGACTGAATGCTTTTTCCATGGACTATCCCGCCTGGCCAATAGGATTTAGAAGGCCTGCAAAATTGAAGCAATTTGTTATTAAATCTCATTTTAATGTCTCTCAACACTCGAAATGAAAGCCATGTGATAGCTGATTGAATCTGAAGGAAGGAAGTTGGAAAGCAGCTATATTTGCACGCTCACTCTCTGCACTGAAGTGATTCCTGCCAGGAGCCATGCCAGGATTGCCATCTTTGCCCCAGATCCAGCCATGTCCTTTAGCATCCCAGTGCTGGGCAGCAGGAGCAGCAAGGGGAGCAGGAAGAGTGCAATTCACACACCAGATCCCACTCTCTGCTGCCGTGGGATAAATGCAGAGGGAATCGGCGCAGCTGAGCCGGAAATTCCTGTGTTCAGATGCACGGGAAAGATGAGGCTGAAAGATGCCTTCACTGAGCTGTGAGACAGGGCAGATGAGCATTTCCAGCCTTTCCACTCACATTTCTCTCTGCTATCTCTTTTAAAAATCAGGGATTCACTCTATAGGGTAGGGATTGGGGTAATTAGTTAATGTTTAAGAGCACTGTGTACCTTAAGCCTCGTGCTTGAGCCGTACCTGTGGCATGGAACTGTGCGTTTCATCAAATGCCAGTTTGGTGTTTTCTTCCCCTTGAATGCTCCTTTCACTTGTTACCATGGAGGTGATAGGTGACCATTTGTAGTTTTTTATTCCTTGCAAAATAAAGTTTTTGAATAAAAGCCAGTGATCAAATTAAATAAGGGGCAAAGATGTGCCGGAGGTGAAATTCAAACAGGAGCCAGATTAATCATATAGTCAGGAATGAAGGGGAAAATTCCAGAAAGTGTTTTGTTTTTTCCCTTGGAATTTTTGTTTTGTTTAGGGTTTTTTTTCCCCAAAAAGTAGAAGTACAAAAATGGTTTCTTATTGTCCATGATCTTAACTGCATCATTCTTTTGGGATGTGAAAATCACAAACACCCAGGGGTTGTTCTATGCCAGAAAGACACGGAATGGGAGACCAAACATATTTTTGCTGGGTATAAGTTGGTTTGGACTGTGCTTTCATTGAACCCTTGTGGAATTCTGTGGCAGGTATTGGCTTAATTTTGTCCAGAGGTGGGATGTGCTGGGGCCTCCATGTGAGTGGGGCTGGGAGCCACCACGTGTGGCTGTGTCAATAGTGAGAAAGAAGGGAACTGAACTGGGAAGAGTTTGGTAGAGGTGAGATCTATCCATGCCTTCTCTTTTTGTCCAGCACATGGGCGTGGGCATGGATTAAAAATCTGCCTGGGCAGAGCAGCACTAGGGGCAGGTCCGTGCAGGGATGAGCGCGTGTCGGACCAGGGGCGTGCGAAGGCAGC
Source organism: Drymodes brunneopygia (assembly GCA_013400955.1). NCBI lineage: Eukaryota > Metazoa > Chordata > Aves > Passeriformes > Petroicidae > Drymodes > Drymodes brunneopygia. The sequence continues at coordinate 933,084 of VZTZ01044194.1, read as the reverse complement.
GGGGGATCAAAGCCAGAGAAAGCCCCTGGCCCTGCCTGTCTGAATGCCTGCTCTGGCACAGAACAACAGCGGGAATCGGCTGCGAGCCGCCGCCTCGCAGGCTCACGTACGAGCACCGAGGCTGCCTTAAAGTTCCCGTCTCGCCGCCTCACTTCAGATGCGGCGTGCTCGAACCCCGCTTTTGGGCTGTATTCATGCTAATGTTGACAGGTTTTTTCCTCCTTTGTTACATTGTGCAAACCAAATAGAAAGTGAGGTGAGCTTGTCTGAGCAGATGAAAGATGGCAAGAAATTGGCGCTTGGGGACCAGTGTCTTGGTGACATCGACTCTGCAGTCCTTTTTTTCTCTCTCTCTCTGGCTTCCCCTCTCCCTCTCATTCTCTCTGAAATGGTCTGTGCCTCCAGTAATTTACATAATACTCTTCTGACACCTTTACTTTAGTCATCAATCACGGTACCTTCTCTCAGTCTATCTTTTGTCTGAGCATGTCTCTTCTTTATCAGGCCATGCACAAAAGATTAATTTCACAGTTTTTCTCCCTTCTTTCTTTCCTTGCAAGATACAAAGCTCATGAAATGACAGAAGCAAGATAATGAAAACAACAATGCAAGCAATTTTTTTTTTTGTTCTTGCTGGTTGGATCTCAAGATACTTTTTTTAACCTCATTGTGTGCCATCTGTCTTAGAAAAGGTCTGCTCGGTATTTTTTAATACAATTCTGATGCTGTTCTGAAGACTACCTGGGGAAAAAAAATACATATTTTAATCAGGCCATAGGTGCTGATTTAAAATTAGAAAAATAAATAAAAAAAAGGAATTTGCTGAACAATTAAAGCGAGGGGTCCATTTCTAATGGTGGCATGGACTACTGCACAGTGCCCATGCCCCAATTAATATTAATGATCTTTTGTGCATAGCAAATTTATGGCATTTGATTGACTCACACAACTACACTTCAAGCTGTCACGTAAAGTGAAATATATGGGCACCATGGCCTAATTTGCATATGCATATGTTCTTAATATTAATTAGTCTAATGGATCTAAGGACCTGGAGATAATTTGAGTACTGGGAGAAGAGAAGCAAACAAACAAAACAAAACTCACTGAACAGTGCCCTGCTATAGGTTGGTCCTACAGTCAAATAACTCTCCCAAAATGCAAAATAATTGGCATGAATTTCTCCTCCTTCCCCATGTCTCTCCCAGGACTGGCTGAATTAAAATCTTATCCCATATAATGCATTGTTTTGGCTCTGACCCTGACACTTTTTAATTTGAAATGCTTAACATGCCAAGTAGATTACAGAATTATAGACAGAGGAGTTTGAGTGCAGGCTTATGGGCGTAGGTCAGGGCCATGAGACTTGCAGCCCTGCGAGGGGGCTATTTCCCAGTACTCCTGTGTAATTCCCATTAATATTAATGGCAATTGTGTGAGCTTATTGGGGGGAACTTGGTCTCCCCAGCTTGACTTTGTGTTTGCATTGCCTGGTAATATTGGTGCAGATCTCCAGATGAAAAACAGCCAGTTTTGACCACTGGGCTTTCAAAGTCAGTGAAAATTCACATTTTTGATACACCAGGGAGCAAGAGGTGCCAGAGCACAAAAGCAAGGAGGTGTCGGGGTAATCCTTTCTGTTTGACTTGTGAATTGGCTTGTGGTGGGGTTGGTGTCCTAATCCTGGCTGCACCCCTAGGTCTACACAACTCCCCTCTGGGATAACCAGCTTTAAGATGAGGAGAACCTTTGTATGATGGTGAAGAGAAGGTTGGCAGTGGGATCCACGCATTAAGTCCTTCCAGGACCATAAAGTGCTGGCAGGAATTAGTGAGGGCAGAGGGAGGGATGGTCTGGTGTCCCTGCAAATTGGCCAAAGGTCAATCCTTAGATTGTTAGAATCTAATCCTTAGATTAGAGATCCTTAGATCCATAATCATCCTGTGCAATTGTGCAAGCAGAGTGTTTGCTGATTTAAGGAGAGTAGACTCTGACTGGGAGCCCTGTGGGAGCGACTGTGGCTTGGGACATCCCTGTGCAGCATTCTGCAAGAAGGGTGTGCAGGACATGTGGCTTTCCTGCAATCTGGGCTGGAGGCTGTGGGCTGTTCCTGTGTTGATGGGGAGGTGACAGAGGAGTGACCACCACCGCTGTCACCAGGAGGGCTCCTGTGTGGGCAGTTACGGTGAGGCTTGGGCAGCCAGCAGGGGAGCTGGGGCTGTGGCTGCGGTGCCACCCCTTGGATCCCTGCAGGGATCCAAGCTCCACATCCAGCAGGGAGGGATGAAAATCCCAAAGGGCAGACCAGAACACAGATTTCCAGGAGATAAGGGTGTGTCAGAGCTGGGAAATTCATTAATGCTGTTCCCAGCCTCGGGGGATATGGGGACCTCATCTCAGATCCAGTCCCTGACTCACCTGGGTTATTTTGGATCCGGTACCTGACTCACCTGGGTTGTTTCACCTCCCAAAGAAAACAGCCCAGACTGCTCCAGCCCATTTCCAGTCTGCAGAGCTGTAATGAATCTGCAAGTTGCTGATTGCCTTTACGAGGTGCTAAGCACCGATGGCTGCCTGATGCCAGGGAGGGAAGTGTCAGCTCTTGCCCGGATCAGGTCTACAGTGAGTTGTTCTATAGAAAAAAATGACTTTCCTCTACGAAGGCATCACTTATATACCGAATATATATAACAAAACCTGGAAAGCCTCTAGTCACTCATTTTAGCTGCTAAAATGCCTTTAGGCCAACATTCCTGCTGTGAAAGGGGTTATGGACATGTCATATGGGGGTCATCAGTGAAAAATATACCCAACTTTTGTTATTCTTAAGTCTAAATCAAAAACCTCTTTTCACAATCCACTAAGGAACGATTTACTAGAGAGTAGAATGTGGTATCAATTATTTCTGTGGGCATCCTTTTTGTTATAAGAAGCAAAGAGGATTGCTTGAGAGTCAATAGCATGACTCCATCTCAGATTACTAAATAATGAAATGCTAAACTTGGCCTAGAGTAAGGACTATTGCTGTCTCAAAGGGACCAGGGGCTTCAATTAAATCAGAGGACAGTGTTCAATGAATGAGAAAAGGATGCTTAAGGTACGATGACATATTACCGGATTTTACATTTAATTGCAGTGCTTTGTTCTTTTAATAAAAGCACAAGAGCAGTGGATCTCCATTATGGTCATCTGGTAGCATTGTTCACTGTGGACAGTTTATTGTAATTTATTGGCTATGTTTAATCCCTCTATTTTTCATATAAATGAATTCTGTCTGCTTTATTTTATGAATTTTCTTTGCTTATAAAAAAATAGCACCTAATAGTTATTTACACACAAAAGAGCTTTTCTACTGAAATACTCAACCGTGCAAGAAGGAAACAACCCAGATTGTATGAGACTGGAATGGCAGCAAGTGCTTCTGCTCAGAAAGGTGCATTTCTGCATCACCCAGGCAGGAATTGGCAACCTCAGGGGTGACAAAAATGTTCTTGTTGGTTTTCTGGGGCTCTGTGCTGCTGAACTCCCCTGTGCTTGGGCCATGGGCAGCAGGGCCTGTGCACAGAGTGGCTTTGTGGATTTCTGGTCCAGGAGAAATTGGCTTCAAAATCCCCTGCCCCCAGAGGTGGGTTTCAGCCTTTCTGCTCGGTGCCCTGGGATAATGTACAACACATGGCAGCAGTTTAGCTGGAAAACCACTGGAGCATATGTATGTGATTATACATATGTGTGTGCACACATGCATGCATGTATGGATATATTTATAGCTCTATGTTTGCATATATAATGATACCTATTTATTTTAAAATCTAAGCCTACAAGTGTTTTTAAAATGGCTGTCAGGCAAATTCCTCCTTTTGGGCATTTTTGTTGTGACTTGCCACATCTGAGCACGCCAATCGTGTCCCATTACAGGAATGATGGGATGGTCAGTGATTTAACTAACGTAACCTGATGCATCAATGCAACACTGAGGTTACTGTCAGCTTAGGATGGGAGAAATAGAGAACCTTAGGAGCTCAGATCCTCGTCTATATTTTTGGAGTCTGGTTTGTTTGTTTTTTCTCCTTATTTTTTTCTTTTCATTAAAAGGTCCTTGTGCAGGAGAGAGATTCTTAAACTCAGCTGAAATACTGTGTGCATCGAGCACAGGCAGGGGAGACAGCCTCTCTTCAGCTCTGGACAGTGCATGTCTGGTTTTTGGGGCAGATCCTCCCTGGAACAGGGTCACAGTGAGTGGTTCATTCCCTGTAAACAGGCTGGGTGCCTTTTGTTTCTGCCTTGTTTCAGCTCGTTTCAGAGCCTGTCTCTGGGAACGTGGCAGTTCAGTGAAGAGGGTGGGATGAGCTGACTCTCAGAAGTAATGGCACAAAACGAATGGCAGCCAGCCCTGCTCAAACTGCCACGAGAGGCTCCTGGGCCCAGGGGAAGGTTGTGAGCTGCGTTGCTTACCGGGAGAAATTCCTCTGTGGCTTTATCTGAGGGGTTTTCCATGTGTGCTTCTTTCCAAGGAGGGTGCAGTGCTTTTGATGGCCCAGAGTGTCTAATTTTTATAACATCATTCAGCCTTGTGGCAGTGTCAGAGTAATGAATGCAGGAAGTGTGCGGCGAGGATTGTCTGTGCAAGAGGGTGCAGGCAGTACTTAACTCCCCATCGATTGCAGGTGACTGATAAACAAGTGAGAGCCTCCTGAGCAGCCCCAAAGGGTGCTGCAGGCCCCAGGCACGTGGCTTTCCGGGAGTGGCACTGGGACTGCCATCTGCAACAGCAGCATTTCAGCACCTTTTTCCCTGGAATAATCAACTGAACAGAAATTGCTTTTGCTCTTACTGGGGTGGTCCTCTTCAAGGGTAGCAAGGGTCAGAGAACTCCTCTGAGGTGGCTGTATGCACAGGGCTGGGCTGTGTCCAGCTGCTGGACCAAGCATTGTGCCCAAGTGCCACTTGTGCATGTGGCTGATGTCACATGCTGTGTGCCAGCCCCCTGGGCATGAAGTGGTGCTGTGTGGAGGAGAATTATGGCTGTGAACTGGGCAGTCAGTGACCAAACGCACTCTGTTTGTCACAGCTGCTCCTTCCAGGGGCTGGTACAACGTATGCACATTTATAAATTACCATATGATGAATATGGGGCTGCACCACAGCAGAGTCTTCCTCTTGACAAAGTGCTGTGCCTATTCCCAGCTCTCCCTGGCCTCTGTTTTTGTTAATTTTACACTGAAGGATCAACATGCCCAGGATGTACGCGTGCATCCATCTCTCTCCCTCTCAAAGGAAATTAGTGCTTTCCTGTCACCGCAGGTGATATGAGAAGGGGAGGAAGTACACAAACTGATTTATCTGGAGCTGTCAGCTGTTTTGAGGATGTTGACTACTAAGGGTGTCAGCTCCTCCTCAGTAGTTGGCTGACTCTGAAGAAGACCCCATTCCTCATTAAAAGAGCACTGAGCTGCACTTGAAAGTGACTTTCCCACTTGTTCTCCTCTCACAAACATCACAATAACAGATTCGCTGTTTAAAGTGGCATGATCTTCATGCCAGGCCCAGGCAGCTTTGTAAAATACACCTCTGCAGCACTCGGTAGCATCGGTACCATCCATGCAAAATTCATTTGAGGTATAAACTAGAGACTATCATCACAGATGACAGTTATAGCAAATCAGCACGCTGTGTACAGTTTCATCCTTTATTCACATTATGTATCATAATAAACGTCGTCCTAGCAACACAGTTTGTTGAGAGTCAAACACAATACCCCACAATGCCTTGCCACAGATGGATGTGAGGAATTGTGGCTCTAAGAGCCTGGTACAGCCTGAAAAGGAATCAACAATTCCCACTGTCATTTTAGGGGGCTGTTTCCTCCTCCCAGCACAGCCTTGGGAGAGAGGTGAGCAGGAAGCCTCTGTGAACTGGGGGTCTCTGCTGCACGCTGGTCCCTCTGGGATCAAAGCAGAGTGTCAGAAGCACTGGGAAATGGGTCACAATTTGTCAAGGCTCAAAATCGGAAGGCTTGAGGAGGAAGAGGAGGGATTGTCACCTGGTTAAATTGAGAAATATTGGGGAAGAAATATTACTCAGGTACAAGACTACATCTTCTTTCTTTTTAATAACTGCTTAGTGAAAAAGCACTTCCAAGCCATTGAAAGTGAAAGAAAAAGAAATCCTAATGTAAAAATATATGCCTTCAGTATAGACTTCCACTCAGACCTGAGAGAGATGTTTCTGAGTGGAGCCGGGTGTGATTCATATAACATTTCGCCATCCCCTGGGGAATGTCATCTCCTTCTGATGTCTCCATTTGCAGGAAAGGCTTCATTGCAGGTGCAGCACGAGGCTCCCACACCAAAGGGCTGTGTGCTCTTGCTCTGTGAGACTCAGCAGCCCGTTCTCTCTAATCCCTGCCCTGGCACCTGCTCCAGCATGTGTTTTTCCTTATCCCTGCTCATGATGGCCCTGATCACATGCTCTGTAATTCAGGGGAGCTAAATTACACTCCCCGGGGTGCCGGTCAGCCCACAGTGCCTCCTCAACACTGAACCCCTGGGGTGAGGCCACAGGATACTGTCTCCTGTCCCTACTGGAAATCAAGTGTTTCCACTGCTGGTAAAACTATGGGCAGAGAGGCTCCAACTCCCACTTGAGTTGTGTCCTCTGATAGGAGCAGTCAGAGATCCTAATGAAGGATTCTGGCATGTGGAGCAAAGCTTTTCCAGGATGAAACATTATTTTCAGAAGACCTTGATTAATTTTTTCCCCCTCCTCTTACTATTTTGAACAAAATTGTCACAGTGTCTCGCTGAAATAGGACTACATTAATCAATAAGCTGTTAAAAAAAAGGAAACGTCTTGGAAAATCACCTTAAGTGTTGCTAAGATGTACCCAATTTCTGAATGAGCACAGAGCCACTTTCACAGCTATCCTCATCCACTGTGCAGTTCTGCAGTTCAAAAGCAACAGAGCCAGCGAGAGGCAAATGCCAGAGCAGATAAAGACAACCCTACCTTGCACAAATCCCTTGGGAGAGGAGGTAACACAGATACCACAGGAGTTCAGCCTTTACACAAAGCGAAGTGCAGTACCAAGCAAAGGCCTGAAACTTTAAAGCTTGGACATCAGTCCACAACAGAGCCCTTCTGACCTGTGGAGAGGTTTATGTCTTTCTCAGGGGTGCCGTAAAATAGGATCATCTGAAGTTTATATCTGGATCCAGAAATGGGTTTTGGGCTCAACTCTGCATAATTCATTGTTATTGTGGAGTAATCCTGTAAACAAAAATACATTCTCTTGGGGTTTTTTAAAGTGTGTGCAGGTTTTAGTGCTACAGGAAGAACAGTTGGGGTTCTGTGGGAGGGAACTCAGAGATACACCACCCAAAACAAAAAAAGAAAGCCGTTATGGTTATTAATCAGAATTTTGTATACTTTTCAATTCGCTTCTCCAGGACTGATTCCACTGCACAATAATTAAAAAGAAACCCGTGCCGACCGCGGTGCCCCCCCGCCCGTGGAGCGGTGCCTGGCTGATCCCATTGTCTGCGCCCTGAATGCTGAGCCCACGGTTAATAATTAGTGAGCAGCGCTTAAATGGAACGGCACAGCCGATTCCCTGGTACACTGGCAGAGGCGGAGGCAGAGCCAGCCAGGACTTTGTCATCTTGGCAGGGAGCAGGGGAGCTCGCTGCCATCCCACAGCCACCGCGCCGTGCGGGGGACCTGGCGCTGGCACCGCGCTGGCACCGCGCTCCGCCCGGCAAAGAGGTGCAGGCAGCACGGCAAGGGAAAGGGTCTGGCCATCTTCTGTGGGGGAAAAAAGAGGGAGAAGGGACTCTGCTGGTATCGAGGTTTCCCGGAGATGTCTCTCAGGTTCATATTTATTGTTTATAGCCCGTAAAACTGTGTTTCTATGCTTCACAAAGCCATCATTTCGATGTAGTCTGCCTAGCCTGAAATGATAAATGAAAGCAATGAAGGGAGAGGAAGGGTGTTCTGGTGATTAAAACTCTGGATTTGACTTGAGAAAGTAGGTTTCAGCTCCATCTTTGCCACCAACTTTGGGGTGACTTTTGACCAGTCATTTCATCTCCTTGGGTTTATGAGAGCTGGGGAGAACAGGGATTTGTCCCTTTAAAATATTTTTTGGGGAGTGTTTTTATTTCCCTTTTCTGGCTAGGCTGTCCAAGTCTTTCCATTGGGAATCCTTTTCACTATGTCAAGTGTGACCAAAATAGGGTGCCACTGTAATTTAAACTCCTGTTCCCGGTATTTTAACAATGCATTCATGGATATACAGAGGGAAAACAGTACAGTAATTAGAAAGGATGTGAATGGTGAGAGTGTGAACAGTGGTGAACCTCAGAGAGATCCTTTTCTGACTGGAGCAGGTTTATTTCCCTCAGTGGTGATTGAAATTAATATGGGCTCTTATTTTATGGAGGTACTCATAAACTGGAGGAAGTGTGATGGCCTGTAGATGTAAAAGGTCAGAACAAATGATCTAATAGTCCTTTTTAGCCTTAAAACTATGAAGGAAAATGAAGGCTTTTAAAAATTATTCTTTTTTCACAGTTTTAGACAGGAAATGGAGATGGGATGGCAAATCTAACCCCCAAGCTTGGACACTGCCTATCCCTGTCCCTTTGCTCATTCCTATGCCAGAGTTTCCAAAGGGTCTGGATGTCCCAGAGGGTCTCTGAACCACCTCCCTAAAGGGTGCCTGAAAAGCAGTAGAAAAAAACCTATTGTCAGGAGGCTTTAATTCACTGTTACAGGTGATCACTTGGAAGTGTAAGTGTCCATAAATCAAGAAATGGTTGAAAACTTCTGCTCTGGTCTTTGCCAGCATTTAAAGACAGCTCATGTCAGCCACACTTATGTGCCCATCTTGATTCGCTGTGCCTGTTCCTATTGCTGAACAGGGAACTTCTTGCCATCAATGTCAAACCAGCCTGTGGCCCTCTTTTAATTTTCCCTTTTTCTACTTCACCCTGCAATTAAATACCCCTAAAGTGACGAACACACAAAGAGCTTAATCTACAGCCCTGTTGCACACCAGACACACGAGTGCACCTTGGGAGGAGGCTTTCTAGACAAAGGCACATAATCACTCATCAGGGCCATTGTTTTTGCTGCACATGTGGTCTGGATCAAGGGCTTGGCAGCACAGTGATTCCCTTCGGGTTTGGAGGTTCCAAACTCGGACCAGGAGCCTTCCTTTGGCCACTTCCTTTATCATCTCCAGGCAGGGAAGGAGATTCCAGGAGCAGTTCACACTGTGAGGGTGATATTATGGCCCCTGGCATCACCATCATGTTGTCAGGATGGAGGTACATGGACAGGGATCTCTGCCCTCCCAAGCCCTATCCAGGTAGGGTGTTGGGGACTTCCAAATCCACAAGATCATCGTGCTTGGCAGTCCTCCGTAGAACTCTCCTGTAAATTTGTCTAATCTGTTTACAATCCATTTGTATTCCTAGTCTCTGCTACCTGCTGTGCACTAAGTTGCATAATTTGGTTATTCTTTGTAAAAGTGTTTCTTATGGGCTGTTTTAACCCTGCTGCCTCATAATTGGTTGTGCCATGGTTCTTGTGCTGAGAGAAATAATGACTAATTCTTTTCTGTTTGCTTTCCCTATACTGTTCATGATTTTATACTTTATTGTGTGTTGTCTGATTTTCCTCTATCATTTTGTAGCTTGAAGGGCCACATTTTTTACCGAAGTCAGCACAATGGGAGATAAGTAGAGGATTTGGTGGGTTATTGCAGACCTTGAAATGTAGAAGAAAAATTGATCATCAGCTGAACTAAACATTAGATTTTAGACTTTTTATTAAAAAAAAAGAGTTAAAAACCCCCAAGCCTTTATAAGGCCAGTTTGACATTCAATGTTAGTTCCATTCCAGCATAGAATCATTTTGTTTTTATGCAAGCTGACAATTAAATATCAGAGTCTAATAGATTTTATATGAAAGGCTTGAGACATTTTCGGTTTGAGAGTTACAAAATATTCGCATACTCCTCTGCAATTTTCCTCCTCAACCTGCCCATTCAGTCCAATCAACATCTCAGCAAATCTGCAGCTTCCCCACCCAAAAGGCTTGGTTTTACCCAGGTAGAAAGAGAAGCTGGCTTGAAAAATGTAACCTAAAACACACATATTAGACTGAATATAAAAACTCTCCCAACACAAATCCGTCAAAGGTCTCATGCCAGGCAGTTTTCCCATGGATTTTATTTTATGTGCACTAAACACTCCAGCAAACAAAGCCTATCCAGAAACGTGAACTCGAGAGCTGTTTAACACTGTAGATTTTCCCCTTGTATAACAATTATGGGAACAGGCTCGCTAATTGACATCGGATGCGACACTGTGAATATGTGAATGGTGTTCAATAGCCATCATAATTCCTTGTTTTACTGCTCTTGGTGGCGTAGGCCAGGAGTTGTGTGGAGTAGGAGAGAATACAAAACACGCTGTTCTAGTGCCAAAATACCTGAAGATTATTGCTTTTCCCTCCTGGCCAAGCGTGCCTGGATTTTCTCACCTTTTCAAGCTCAGGCCTTTGTTCCTTTATTTATGTTTTATAAGAGGAAGAAACTAATTAATCTCTTTCCCGAAGAAACGCAGGCTTGTGCTTGTTCCCACCTGAATTTTGCTGAGGGTGAATTCCTCACTGCTGCGGTTTTGAGCCCTTGGAAAAGAAGGGGAATGGATCTTCCTGCTCCTGATGTCTGCTGGAGCTGGGCTGGCTGGCCTGAGGTCCTTTTGGGGACCCAAGAAGGTAAAATTTATTGGTGGGAAGTTTGTCCCTTGTGTGGCAATCAGACCCGTGGGTGCTGGGAAGGTTCCTTGTCCACAGCACAAATATTGTCCAGGACATCTTGATGGTTGGCTGTGATTGCACATGAGAGTTCCAGCTAATCTAACCAAGCTTTTGTTTCCTTCCCATCCTGGAAGCGTGGGATTCAATCTTAGTCTCTGTGTTCCGAGTCTGCCTAAAAACTGATTTTTAGTCATAAAAAGAGGAATTCATTTAAAAATTGATTCAACCCAAACATACAAACTTTGCTTGAAATATTCAATATCCAGTAGGAAATCCCCTGTATTGTATGCTGGGTTTATTTAGAGTAAATCTAGGAAGATCAAGACACATTTTAATATACAAATTATATTTGTTTTTAAGCTACAGAATTCTATCTGGACTCAGCCTGCTTCCATTTTTTTAAACATTAATCTTGCTTTTTGCCCCTAATCCTTTCTTTGCTACAATGAGCTTTCACTGTATGTGTGTGTGGGGAGGGAAAGCCCTATTAGATTATAACATTTTATGAGTTGTCAACGATATAATGACATTAGCCACCTGACTGAGAAAGTAAAAACCTTTGTGGTGTCACATAACAGGTTAGAATGGGCTGGTAAGCCCTTGTGAAATAAACAAGGTGAAAAAAAAATAAAAATCTTCCAAAATGTGTATTTAAATGGGTGGCTCTAGCCCCTCCCTGCTTATTAGACCACTGAGAGCACATTAAGTATTTTATACTTATATATCTTTCTGCCTCTCCAGAATAGATAGAGATAGGCACACACACATCAGTACATGCACACAGGCATAGACATACAAGTCTTTCAAAATCAGAAAGGTCTCAAATTTAATTGGAATGGAAAATGCTAACTAATTGGCATCCAAATTTGATTTACTGTAGAAACCTCATATTTGTTTGAAACACAACACTGTGTCTTGGAACACAAGCCCAGTCCTTCAAAAATCATACATGAGAACTGTGGAAGAATCAATTAAAGTTGATTTGGCAGATCTGCTTTTGACAAATATAAAGAAATCTCTGATTAGGCTGAGAAGAAAAGAATCCCTCTTTCGTGCTCTCTCTATTCTCTCCCTCTTTAAAGGCAGTAGATGTCAGAAGGGGGTGGGTAGTGATATGCAAAACATGGCCTCCATAACCAAAGTAGCCTGCAAAATTAGGTGTCAGCATGCAAAGCTTATTGATGTATGAATGCGGAAAATGAAAGCCGGCAGTAGACAGACGGGGCTAAAGGTGAGACAGCCACAGTGAAAGCAGCTGTACATCTACGTCAAGGTGTTGCTATATGAGCCTGCTTTTTTCTGGAGGGCCACAGCCTAACAAGCTGTGCTTGGCCATAAAATGATGAAACAATACAATGTAGGCACACACTGTGTGAATACCAAATAAATTGACTTGGGCCCCCCCCACCCCCCCACCCCTTCAAAGTAGGCCTGTGTGTTCATTAATAAATTCATATTCTGAGTTTTCAATAAAAGAAGAAAATGCAGTGTAAACTGGAGTTACTTAGTGACACCCAGCTCATTGCTTTTTATTGTTGCTTGCAGCTACGAAGCCTTCGCTGTGCACTAGTAGAATTTATTACTGTCTGTCTTTGTGGCAAGTTGGCGAAGTGAGCCTTTTGAAGAAAATTGACCCACACTTCATGAATATGATGAAAAATGCCAATAACACTACAAAGACAAAGCTCTTGACATTAGTGTGCAAAGAACTAAGAGACGGTAATGAAAATATTGCAATTACAAATCATATCCCTCCTCCCCAGCCAAGGGGCGTGGGCATCTGGGGGCTGCTGGGGAGTCCCAGGACCCTGATGTGGGGTGGGCTGGACAAAGAGGCGGGGTGGGAAGCCTTTCACCACCTGGCCCCCTCCCCATCCTCTGTGCTCTGGAGGAGGAAAGGGGTGAGAAGAGGAAAGCAAGCCAAGTGCTTAATCCAACAAGGCTTTCCCTCCTTGAAGGTTGCCCCTCTTCCCTCCGAGCCTGCGCGCACAGGGAGAGTCGTCTTGTTGCTAAGGCACAAGATTAGCAGCCATGGGGTCTGGCTTGTGCCTGCCCTTTGTCTATGCTCCTCCTAGAAGCTCCTGGACACAAATCACCATAAGATAGTGCCTTAATTTCCCCCTCTGTAAAATATTTTTTCCTTTTGTGCTTTATGAGTGGAGCTTCTCTGGCTGGCATCTCCTCTGAGCTACCTCATTCTACTCATGTGCCCGCACCCCTCCACTCTCTTGGTATTGCAGTAACAAGGATAGGTTAAAAATTAGCATTTTGCAAGCAGAAAGGTCTGTCTCACAGTCTCTGTCCTGGAAAGAGGCAAGAAGAAGGAATGTGACATGCAAAAGTTCTCCATTTAATTCTTAACCTGGTGATATGCAACTTGACCAGTGAAAATCCATAAGGAACAAATAGGGCAGGGTCTTTTTTTCCCACTCGGCAGCTGATAGAGCACTGGAATGAGGCAGCTAAGAGGAACTGAGTTGAAAAAAATAAAAATAATTAAAATCAGCAATGAAAGGTTGTTTAGCCCTATGTTGAAAATTTGCCACTTTCTGAACTTATCATCAATCAAATTTTCTGTCACCAAGATAAACTGTAAGTGCCAGGCGTTTTGTTTATGCATTCTGCTCTTATATTTATTGTAGAGAGACCTGCTAAAAATCAAATAAAAAGCAAGCATACTATCTACTAAATTTGGATGTGACAGTCATAGGTAAAATATCTTGCCACGTTGGAATACGGGTGCCTGAACAAATCAGTTGAGCTTTGCTGTTCTTGTGCTGCTCTTCCCATTTGTAGGGGGTGACACTTGTAAATGACAGCAAACCACAACTTTTTCTCTGGGATACACAGCCACTGATGAGATAATCATGAAGTCAACCAGAGCAATTCTGCAGGTCTGGATGAACTGATGGGCTCTCAAATTTGGGCTGCCTTGGAACTGCGCTTCCGTCGGACCTGTGCCACTTGTGGATCCTATGTGTGATTCCCAGTGTAGTTTTGAGGCCCAGATACATCCCCGAAGCACTCAGACTTCTAAATGCACATCGGGGTTATCTCAGCATCCTGGCCATCTCTTTTCTCCTGGTATGGTGTCCTTTCTCTGTCCTGGTCGTGGAAGACCTGCCACATCTGAGGAGTCAAAGGGAATGGCCTTACCTGTGCCCCTGAATGGCTGAATCCTTCCTCATTTAGAGGCACCTTGAACCCAGCAGGAGGAAATGACTCTGCTTTGAGAAGAACTAAACTGGATGTGATATACTTTCCCATGTTTTAAATCACTTATAGTTTAATAGTAAATTATGAGGACAAAAGAGGTTGAAAAGGGAAGTGAGTAAAGACACATCCAAACAGCAGGGGCAGCTACTGTATAACAGGTGAAAAAATAGCAAAATGGACCGATTATGTCTGAGCATCCATCCTTCAGAAGCAACTGCAGGTTAGAAATCATTGCTTGTGTTATATGGCTTTGAAAACAAGGCCGATGCAGAAAGCTCTGGAGGAAAATGTGAGACCACCACATAGATCAGAACGATGCCAGTGTAAAGAACAAAAAAAACCACAGAGCCAGAGCGAGCCAGCAGATTGTCCAGCTATAAACAGCAGCGTTGAAATCCAGAGGAAACTTTCATCAAAGGCTGACTTTAGTGCAAAGGTTCAGACCTGACTAAGGAGCAGCTCATTTTTTGTTGCTTCAGAGCAAGACCTGTCCCCCCAGATCTGAGCGAGCGGGTGAATGTTCTCTTGCTCAGCTGAACGAGGCAGTGGCAGTCTGGCCACAGATGGGGAATCTCACAAGTAACGATGAAGCCATTAGATAACATATTGGAGTGACTCTGCTGAACAGGCTGAGTGCCTGCCCAGTGAAAAAAAAAAAAGAGAGGAACAGAAAACACTGTGTAATTATACAGCCACCCCATTCTACCTTCTCATTCTTTCTTTCTGTCTCCATCAACATCAGGCTTCTACACCTCTTTCCTTTCCAGAGCATTTTGTGGCTCCTCTCTCTGACATGTCCCATTTACAGTAAATAACCTTCCATAGGAAGCTACAGGTTTCATGCTGGGACAGTCCTTCCTGTTGCTGGGAACATGGACCAGTATTGTAGTGATCAAAAAATGTTTGTTCACCTTATTCCTTGTATCTCACAAAAAGTGCAACTAGGTAATGGGACAATTTATTTGGCATAATTGATTATGGCTAATGATGACTGGAAATCCAGCTGTGACACTGCTGATCTTGTCTGCAAGTCAGATTTGAGGAGATATATTTTTCAGGTCTTGGCATGTTTAGCATTTTGGGATGAAGAATTTATCTACCAGGGTTCATTCTGCTGCTCCCAGAACTGATTGTATAATAGCATGTCTCATGAAAATCATGCATGACATTACTCTTGCATCTATATATTGAAAAGAAATGAAACTGGGGCCGGAAAAAAGCCCTTTGAAGTTGGTGGAAATGTCTCCCATCAACTTCAATATGAACAGATGAACATAGAAATACAGGGATGGAAAGGACCTCCTGGGTCACTGAGTCAGTCCTCTGCTGTCCCCTGCACTCCTTTATATAATCCCTTCTGCATTGGTTGTTTCTCTTTAGCCTGTCTAAAGGCTGAGGATGTGCTTAGCATATTGCTGGAATTGTAATCCAGGATGAGATTCCTGCATTACAGGTAACCAATGGCTGTGTGTTTGATTTGTCAGCTCTTGCAGGCGTGAACAATTCCCAGCGCGTCACCTTAAAAACGTAGCCAGGTGGATGAACGCAGGTGTCGGGAAGGCTGAAGGGGATACAGGGCTATCTGTATTCAGGCTGTGTGTTTGTCACAACTCTGAATACTCCCATCACAGTTTCCAGTAAGTGGTGGGTGGGATTCTTCACCGTCGGAGCAAAGAGTGGGGACTGATCGCAACAAAATGAAAGGGCCCCAGTTATGTGGCAACCTTAAAAGTTATAGGTAAAGGTAAATACATGTTCTTCGATTCCTTTTTTATTTTTTCCACAGTGTTCTGAATGCTGAAACTGAAAAGAAATTATTGAAGCGTAGGACTAGGAAGATTTCATGCCATTTTTATTCAATGCCAATTACTTATAAAGAGAAAATAGAGGGGAGGGCTGGAAAGGGTTAAAATTAAAAGCTGTTTCTAAAGCTTGCAATAATAATACAATAGACTGGTGGTAGCCACAGGCAGAATTTACTGTCCTTGGTCTAGTGAACCAGTATTAACCCTTCAAGTGTCCATGATGGCTCCGTGCACAGTGTCACTTTCTGCTCCAGTGTATGGATGTATGCTTTCTGTCAGATTGCTCAATTAATTATAATTGTCCTACCTTTAAAGGGATGGCCCTGGGCATACTAGGGGGTGTGGCCCTCATGGGGTTTTATTTCAAGCCATATCCTACTGTCTCCCACTCAGTCAATGAATCTTACTCATCAATATTTAATGACACAAGTGTACCTTCCTTTTTTTTTCCCCTTTAAATTATTCTTCTACACAGCCAGACAGGTGCATTGTCTTCCCGTTATGTTCTGGCGACACAGAGAAGATGCTGCCTCGCTCTGTGTTAGCATCTAAGAAGGAAGTGGGTAGAGCCACCCAAAAATTTGAGCAATGGGCATTACAGGCCTCCTGTTCTGCCTCTGAGGTGTGACAATAGGTGTCTCACTACAGATTCATTACCCAACAGGTATTCATCAGCTTCAAAGCTGCTTTTACCAGCACACAGGAAGAAATCTGCTTTAAGGAACAGGGCAGGAGAGATATCTCAAAGACTGTCCTTATTTTATTCTATAGTGCCATCTCAGCTGCTCTGGAAGCTACCAGTGACACATTTTGTGCTGTTCACACCTTGGTATACTCTTGGACAAGAACCACATCCTGTGTATTATTGATATTTTATGACAAAGTAAAGCAATTTTAAAACATCAGGCTGCCCATCTGCTCTGAACTACTTTTCACAATATTCAAAATAGATGTGTTTCCCTTTTCTGTTTTCATATGAGTGAAATGCAGACCACAGTTAGGTTATGAGACTGGGGGCCAGGAATTTTTCTACTTTTAATCCTGTCTCTGACATTGATTCCTTCATTAGCCTTGGGCAAGTCATTTCACTTGGATATATCCGAATCACCACATCTATAAAATGGAGATGCAGTGAGGTGTCATGGAGATTTATTAGGCTGTGTCTGCAGCATACTTTGAGGAAGTCAAACCTTATACACCTGTTAATGAATGGAATTTTAAAATATGAATGAAAACATTTTCTCGTTTCAGAAGCCCAAGTTCTCAAGGAGTGTCCCGCAGACCCGTGGCTCCTGCCACAGTCAGCGGGTACCATTTTACACTCATCACGTAAACTCATCCAAGAAAAATTACCTGGAACTCAACATTGTGGCAGCAGCATGCCAGACAGATTCCTGGGCAGAAATGTGTCGTTATTGCTGGATATCTTATTGCCCCTGTGAAATGAAAATAAACCCCCAGCTTTTACAGTTTAAAAATCTCCAGGAGTAGTTTAGGGAGTCAGTGCTCTGGGAATGGAAGATATACAGGGAAATTAGATTCCTGCATAAGTTGATCACTAAGGAGTAAAATGCTAGGCTTGTGTGAGTGTTTTGCTACCAGCCTGGATGAAGCCAAGATCTCATCCACGTGACTGGTAAGCTTTAGTGGGAGAACTGGAGGATTCATGAGGACTCAGAGCCTTTCCTGGCAGCTTGGTCTGGCGAAGGTCAATAATTACTGGAAATGTCTTCAGCCTGAAGAAGAGCTCGTGAGATGAGTTGGTCCCATTCTGCAATGCCTGCACTGACTCAAGGTTTTGGTGTGGGCAGAAAGGCATGAACAAGGATGTGTGGCCCTGTGTGCCTCACCAGCCTGAGCCACACACCTGGGGGTGAGACACAGCCCAGCTTTGGCACCGGCCAGAACCGAAAGAAGCCGCTGCCAAACTTGCATTGTCTTTACTCATGCTGGACTTTCTGCAGACAAGAATAAATCCCCTCCGTGACTAATCTGTGCATGACTCACCAACTGTATCACAGCGCAGACCTCGAGGAGCTGTGGGAAAGCACGGTGCACTGAGGCATGTTGGAGAGGAACACTGACCCCTCTCAGCAGCCAGCGGGGTTCACACAGAAACTCGAGGCACGAGGTGGTTTCTGCAGAGCTGAGGCAGCGGGGGCACAGCGTGGTGCCCAGCCCTCCTGCTGCCACCCTGCTCGGCCTCTTCCCGGCCAGCCTCGGGGGCTGCCAGCTACCAACCCATCATTGCTGCTGGCTTCCCAGCATCTCTGCCCAAAGCAGTGTTGCAGGGATTTTGAGGAGATCTCATGGAGCAAAGTGGAGGTGGTACAGCAGGGAATGGGAGCAGGTGATAGTGAGCTCAGTCTAAAGAGAGGAAGACACCTCGCTGAGGAAACTGGGGTGTAAATGTGTTACGTGGAGATAGAACAGCAATAGGAAGAGTAAGTCTCCTGCAGAAGATAAAGTAACCCCCAAAAGTCATGGTGCAATGATAAGGTCAAGTTCAGTTTAGTCACTCAAAGCAGTTTGAATTAAGTTTTTCCCTGTCCAGGCATTTCTAACATACAGACCTCAGCTGTGGTTGCTTCCTATGAGGAAAGCTGACAACTTGCTTCTTCAATCCCTGCTTAACTTGATAGTCATAACCAAACCCATCATTTCTCCTAACATGTAATATTACAAAAAGAATATTTAAAAAGTAAAGAATTTCCTTGCATGATCTAATTGTAACATTATTTTAAAGCCTGTGCTCAGGCCTCTGAGCACAAAGCAGCTGGGAGTGTTTCAGAGGGAGCTTGCTTAGCCCTGGGGAAATGGGTGAAGAGGGTGTTTCTGTGACTAGTTTGCAAACCCCTGTGGCTGTTTTGAGGAGAGGCTCCTGGGATTTTACACAGTCATGTACATCCCTTCTGACTCGGAAAGATGGCTTCTGTCCAGGGTTTGGCAAAAAAAAAAAAAAAAAAAAAAAAAAAAAGAAAGGAGGGGCCCCCTTCAAAGGCTGTTCTGCTGGTTTAGAAATAAAATGTGGCTAATGAAACCACCATTCACCACCCTTCTTGCAGTGCTCCTCTGCCCATTCCTACATGAAATAAGGAAGCTAAAGAATGAACGCAAATGTATCCGAGTCTGTTGTGGGCAGACCGATGGTAATAAGAGAGCACCGGGCTCCAGAGGCACCTGGAAGTGCAGATAAGATCAGATCAGGTCAAAGAGGGAGCCTGGCAGCCCGTGGTCCTTCTCCTTGGAATGTGGTGAGCCTCAGCCCAGCTTGCCAGGAGCAAGTGCCTCTCTTCAGCTCTGCACCCTGCCAGTGCGGGGCCAGGTCCTTTTGCTTTCCTCCCACGGGCTGTAGAGGAGGGAAATCACAAACAAAAGTGGCTATTTCCACTTTCCCCAGCATCCCACTGTGCCCCGAGTTGCTGCATGCTTGCTAAGCTTCAGGCTGTTTGGTTTACTCTTTTCTGAATCTGGCATAGTCATTTCCACACCGGAAGCCTGTTTCACCACGTTTCTGGCAAACCCCTTTGGTCAGACTTGTTTCACCACATCATGATCTCTTTTTATAGCCTACCTGTGCCAGGAAAGCTTTGTCACTCATCGTCCTCCTCTCTGCCGTGTTCATTTTCAGCTGGGCACAAAATGTCCTTGTGTTTCTGAAGTAATGCAAAGCCTCCTGGCTCAGTGGCCAGTGCTCAGTGGTCAGAGCAGAAAAGAAAGAAGATCCTCAGCACACATAAATTAGGCTATGGAACTTCCACTCCCCTTCTCAGTGGCATCCCTTCAAGAAATAGCTGCCCCAGGCACCTCCAAGTTCACCTGTGTCCATTTCTGGCTCATTCAGGTGGAGAGGAGCTTTTCTCCAGACGAAATTCCTTATTTGCAACTTTCAGCGCGGCATTTTTCCTCCCTTTCCCTGTTACTGGTCTTGTTATGGATGAGAACTGTGTTGGTGCAAACAACTGTGTTTAAACTTGGGACAGAACTGAAGCACAGCTGTGTTTTGGTCACTGGGTTTGTAGAGCCACAGTGGAACTGTACCAGAAATATGTAATAATACACATAAAGTTGTTTAATTGCTGTTCTGTTAACAAGGTGGCATTATCCATGGCAGAATTAATGGATACTTTGTACAAGGCCAAAATGGGGAACAGAAGTCCCTCTGAGCATGGTTTTGCTTCAGTCTCTTAGTTGGACTATGTTTGACAAAAGGTTTTCTTGAAGTTCTTTGGAGAAGATGATGTGATTTTTTCAGCAAACTCGTTTGGATTGAATCTGGGACGGCTGGAAATTTTGGTATAAGATTGAGGTTTTGTGTAACATCTGCTCAAAGTTACATCATGGTTGTGGTTGCTGCTCACTTAAAGAGCTGAAACCATTTTCTAGGCACAGACCATCTCCATTTTCCATAAACTTGGGCACAGGTGGACCAAGGTCAGAATTTAATACGGGAGCAACAGTTATATTCCAGTGGCTTGCTAGGGATGGATTTGGATTCCTGATTTGAAGTACCCATTTTTGACATTTTTGTAGTTGTGTGACTGCCTTGAAAGTAACGAGCAAATTCCCTTTGGACTTGGTGGGCTCTAGAGGAGAAACCCAACTGAGATAGCAGAAAGGCAGATGTGGGAGCCAGAGCTCTGCTCTTCACCACCAGAGCCTGTCTCACTCCTCTGTATCTCGCTTGTACAGTGACAAATCAAAATTCAGGGACTTGTGCCACACTCTCTTCATAATGCATGTGTACAAATATTTGCATGCAGCAGTGGTTCAAAGGAGCCTGGAGATAGTATCTTAACTGTGGTGCTTTCCCAGACCATTGCTGTGCTTTGCCTTTGTGAATAAAGGCAGTAGTGTCTGCAGTCAGGAGATCTCTCATATAGATTTAATCTGGCTGTTTTCCTCCCTAGGGAGCAGAGTTGAGGATAGCGATGTTCAAGGTAGCGTGTGTTTGAGTTTTGCAAGCAGGATAGACATGGAAATTTGAAGCCTAAATTGCACATTCCAGTCTTCTTATGGAAATGGCGAGCAAAGAGGAAGCAGAGACTTTGGTACTGATCATGTGCCAGTTTTTAAATACCAATACAGATGCAGAGGGTTTATTTCTAAACACCCCAAGTGTGTATGTGCACACAGGCACAGGGGCTGGTATGGATACACACCTGTGTGTGATGTTTACAAACAGTGCCCCAACCCTCTCTGCTGATAGACCCCATTGATGATTGCTTTATTCATCTCGTGGCAGACCCATTTAAATGAAAATACACTCCCCATTCCCTTGCTGCTATAAATTCTGTGCTGTGGGGAAGTAGCAGAGCGCTCTAGCTGTACCTCCATGGAGAAATGCCCTGTTGAGGAGAGAGAGGAGTATTATACAGGGAACAATTGACAGCCCTTCACTTCAGTGGGTACATTTCTCTGTACAGCTGCATCACCACTAATGATAAATGAGTAATGTTTGATAGCTGGCTCCGTTGCCTGACAGCTACAGTTTTGGCCAGAGGGCCACGACAGGCTTTAGACTTCTGTTCAAAATGAGTTAAACATATTAGGTATTACGAAGCCACAGAAGCCTCAAGAATGAGTGCTGAAATGAGTTATCAAGGTATGCTCCTGGGTACACAACTTGCAAAGCAGATGTCATTCTAATAATGTGTGATATAGAACATGTCTGGCCTAAACCCTGCTGGATGAAATATGAAGCCCCGTTGGTGATATTTAATACCATTTTATGAGGTGCCATCTTATAAAGACAATGCCCGCCTTATGTGGAATGCTTAAGGTATTTTGCCAAAGGCACTGGGAGGTATCTGAACTAAGTAGAATTTTTATTATTTTATAAGCCTTTACTTTGTAATATTTCTGTTTCTACATTATTGTGGTACTAGCTGCACTAACCCTTTGTCTAGTGAACTTCATGAGCGGTTTGCTGATAGATTGACTGATAGCCACGGCTGCCTGTGGATGTAAAGGCCAGCTCCTACCTAAATATATTCCTAGCAAAAAAATAAAGTAGAAAGCAGACTTCAAAAGGAAATAAAGCTTTACAGGAGGCACTCTTGGAAAAGAGGTCCTTGAAGTTTTGAGATCCAGAGGTTTCGGTGTTTTTTAAGGGAGAGAGGCCTGGCAAGGTTGTGAGTTTGTGTATTACAGCTGCAACATTCATTTTGTCTTGAATTCCCGTTGTAAACTTTGACTTCCTGTTGAGATTTCTGGGTCCCTTTGCTGATATCCCAAGGACATATGTCGAGTCACTGAGTTTCGGGAAGATGATGAGTGTTCTCGCTCTCCAGCTCTCTCTCTATTTACATATTTTCATTTAAGGCTGCTTTTGTGGAACCAAATTGCCTCCTTGTTCAGGTCTGTTGGAAAGCAGAGGCAGTGTGAGTGCAAGCGGTTATTCTGAGCAAATTAGGTATCTCCTCCCTGGGATGCAAAGCCCATGCTGACAGCGCTGCGGAGCTAAAGACCCCAGTGGGGGTGATACTTGCATTTCAGTGATGCTGAGTCAGTGCAAATGGGCTCAGTGCTCAGAGCCCAGCACTGCTGCCGGAGGATCTGGTCCACTGCAGCAAGGGAGTAGTTTTCTTGTCTTAATCCTACATTGTTCTGTACATCACAGTTCTTCTAGTCTTCCATGCCCCTCTGTTTTGGCTCTCCTGAGAAAACAGTGCCCATGACCTAGAAAGCAGCCACTTCCCAGAGCACTCACCAGGGAAGGCTGATGCTGCCCAGCTTTTGCTCAGTGGCTTGATCCAGCAGGGTGTGTCTTGCAGGGCAGGCCAGGGTCCCCCGTTCTCTTCCCTCCAGGGTCTCCTGCTCAGCCATGATCCGGCTTGGTGAACCTCACGGAACCAGGTCCCTGTGACTCCTTCTGCTGATTTGCTTGTCTGTATAAACATCAGCACTAAAGAAATTACTCAGCTCGGTGTGCCAGTGACCACCGCAGAGAATTTCCAGCTAGAGAGACATCCCTGAGCTAAAATACGTGGCGGTTCTTGCTCTTAATCCTAACGCTCTCCTTCTGCCTCCCCGGGTAAGTGATCTCTCAATGTGTGGTAGTGCAGTCTGATGCAAGGAGGTGTTAGGTTAATTCCCTTTGATAAAACCCTACTAACTTTTTTTTGCCCTTGAAAAACTTGCTTTCCCTTCCAAATGCATCATCCTGCGAGCCCAAGGTTCGCAGATATTCAGATTCATCTTCCTTTATACCATAAACATGCCAGATATATATAATCCATTTGGACACTGGCAAGTGATGACTATCAGAGGCAGAATGGGTACTGAGGGGCCCATAGTTATACAGTAACTTCAGCTTGGCAGCAGCTCATCCATCGTGCTGGATGATCTGTCCATCTCCCTGCCTATGGCTTGTAGCACATAAAATAGAGAGGAAAAGTCAGACCAAATATTCTGCGTGCGATGCTCATCTCATCTCAGCCCGGCTCTTCTAGCCTCAGTATTAAATGCACTCGTGGACCAAGTGTCTGGTCGAGACCTTGCTTTTTGAAAGAAACATGTTTTAGAAATTCCTGAAAGTCACTGCTCAGTGTGTGACATGTCAAGTTACATCTGCTGTGTCACGAAACATCAGCGTGTTGCGAAAGCCCGTAATGGAAGGTGACAAGACACGCTGTAAACAGTTTCGGTCGATGTTTTTTATTTATCCCAGAGCAAATTTCATGCAATATCACGATCGCAGGGAGAATTCAGCTTCTGTTCCATCACTCAGCAAAACCTTTGCCTGGGTGCTTCTGTTGACTGACCCTGAACATTTTGGGTGTGGAGGTAGGTCAGCCTTCAAGCCGAGTGCTGTCGAGATCACTGCCCCTGCCCCAGCACACGTGGTGCTGGGTCTGTGCTCGGCAGACCCCAGGGACCCTGAGGGCTCAGGAGTGCTGGGGTGGCATTTCCCCCCAGCCTCAGCTGTGTCCCACCACCCACGCAGGTGCTGCATGGGGAATTCCCCCCTGTCTCCCAGCAAACGTGTGGCTGGGCACGGGGCTCCCCGAAAGGAGCCGTGCAGGATAACTCAGGGTTCCCACGACGTGCCGGGGCCCTTCGTGGGGCTTTCTTTGCCTCTCAGAGAAAGCTCATAAACCCATTTGCAAATCCTTCGTTTGAGCTGTACAGGTGGCTCATGTTTATCGAGGTTTTCTACTTGGAGCTCATTTCCTTAAAATCTGTCCTTATGTTTGCTAAAATCCACACAGTCCCCGTTCCAAGCTGCACGAGGCTTTTAGCTCCTTTTTTTTCCTCTCAGCATTTTTTGCCTATATTGTTGCAGGAGTCAAATGGGGAAATGCGCAGAGCTGGGAGATTAAAGATGTAAATTTTATAAACAGAAATCAAAGGTCCTAAATCCTGAGCAAAGAAAAGCCTACATAAGTATGAACATTAAAAAACATACATAAATAGTACTTCAAGGCTGAATGTGTTAAATTATTCAACAGTTAAGTCATAAGTGTTCTTAAACTTAAGTATAAAAATGCCCTTGACAATATTTCATAGCTGTGCATTTCTTTAAAATATTTAGCATTCTCATTAAAGAGAATGACTTTATTTTATATATTAGTTACACTCCTGCTTGTTAATATGAAGGAATTTAGTAGCAAAGAGCATTCTTATGTATATAAGCCAAAGACAATTTACATATAAAGTTGGACGACTATTCACTTTTTATTTATTCCTGGATCATCTGCATCCACGCAGAGCTATATAGCATTTAAACAAATTTGTTCCTTAATGTGTAGTATTAATATCTCCTGCCCCAAAATATCATTTGCTAATGCCATCACGGAGACAGGTTCATTCAAAGCTACATGGAAGTTCTTGCCTTTGAAAGACTTAATGAACCTTACATTTTTGGTATACTGCACAGTGTAATGCCTATTACATATTCATTGCCAGAATGGAAGATTTCCTTTAACTCTGAGCTTCCTGGTCTAGTTCACTGTAAAACATTGTCAGAAGTCACAAGAGACTTTCGCTGAAAATTGTGACTCTTGATAGCAGGATGTAATGGGGAGGTTTAGAATAGAAGAACCAGTGGTATATGGGCCCAGGGGGAATCGTTCTGACAGACAAATGGATGGATAATACAGTTTTTGACATAATGGGATGAAAAAGTTTATGCCAGAAAGAACTGAATTAAAGTTATTACTTTGAGGAAATTTTGAAGTTCTCAAGACCAGTGGTATTACCTGCGTGCGTTTCATTTTACTGCATCTCTGCATAACAGGTTTTTAAACAGGGTTGGTTTTGAATTGATTTATAAGCTTACTCACAAATCTGCAATCAAAATTGTAGTTACTTTCTTGGAAGTAACCCCAGTAACATCATTTTACAAGGGGTTGTTTTGGGAGCAGGATTTTTTGGTCTCTCTGGCTTTTGCAAGTCCTGCATCATCAGTTTGCCTCTCAACTCCCTTTTGTAAGGACAGCAAAACAAAAAAGGCTATTATTCTGCATTTTCTTCTGGAGTAGTAGGAGGTTGCATAGAGCTATGTTATTTTGTATAAATTTCTTTTTCTCAATGCTTTGTGAACTTCGGGAATTCTGAGATCCCCGAGTCCTGGTGAGACACAGAAATCGGCTGATGCACAAACCATTGCAAACCCGAGGCCTCAGTTAATCAAGGCCATCCAAAATAAAAAAAAAAAAAAGAAAGAAAAAAAAGAAGGCCTGTACGTTTTTCTACTTGTTATTTTTAGGTGATGGCAGGGCTGGGCTGCCAGTCAGACACGTTTTTGAGGGGTGCTGTGTGTGCACGTGTGCACCTAAGGGTTTGACCACAGGCCCCTGGAGAGGGGACAGTGCAATAACAGCCGCTGCTCCCCGAAGCCTCTGCCTGAGCTGTGTTTCATTTTTGCTGGCAGGGACTGAGCCAACGGCTGAAATGCAGAAATAGGAGCGGCGGAGAGGGGCCCTGATAATGGCAGAGATGAAAAATGTGTTAGCGCAGAACAATGAAGTGATGGTAAATCTGAGATGTAGGCACCAGTCACCACTTGTACCATGCTGTTGTCAGAAGTGTGTTGAGACATCGGAGAGAGCAGGCTGAGAAAGGGAAGCTAATTATACCACATTATTCACTTCTGCTCATTAGGTGTAGTACAAAGGCCCTGCTTTTTATGTATATATTAAAGTGCTGAGGACTACAGGAATAGATAACTTCATGTTTCTTTTGTCTCTCTAGTGGGTCAGTTCAGACAGAAAAATTGTGTTTTCAGACACTCAACTTTCCATCCTGCAGAATTGGGGATTTCCTCCTGCATCACCTCTAACAAACAGGAAAAAGACAACTCCCCTCCCTCTTGAAACCCAGCAAGCAAAGCTCCTGTTCCCTGTGACAATTCCTTGCCCAGTGCCTGTGTGAAGGTGTGTGGGATGGTTCCTGCCTTCTTCCCTCTGCTCAGCGCAGGCAGCTGTGTCCATGAAAAAGCTCTTGCTGCTTAATCCCTCTTCCCCACACAGCTTCAGGGGCAATTTGACAGCCCCAGCCTTCTCCAGCGCTGACATCCATGCCTGGGTCACACTGTCCCCTCGTGCTGCCACTTGTCCCTCTGCCATCCTGAGACCACAGATACCTCTCCAGCTGAGTGTCAATGAAATGAATTCAGCTGTTTAATAAACTTTGGATGGTACTTATAACACACTCTGCCTTAGATGTCTTACCTGCCTCACAATCCTCGCATTGCATTCGGATCTGTAAATGAGCCATTAGGAGAAGATGAAGGCAGAGGATCGGTTTATTGAAATTATTTATATATGAGAAATACCTGACTTTCAAAATTCATGGCTCTTTAATGCTCAAGTCACAGAGAACACATTAAATCTAAGAGGAGAGGAACAGGTATTGTACTTCCACACTGGGGTGAATGAAATCAGATTTGGGCATTGAAACCTACCCTTCTCCACAATGAAAATTGCCTTGCTCTTCTAATTATGAGCATCACAAAAGTCACTGCTTCAGTGAAATACCCTGCAGCTACACAAAAGGATAGACTGGAGAAGCACACATCTACCAATAAGTGGCACTGAGCATCTACTCCATTTCTCACACAGGTTGGCATATCTCTCAGTGGTCCATCTGGTAGAATTGGATGGCATTTATCAGGAAATAATCCAATTGTGGCATGCCAAAACCTGAACATGAAAAGTACTTGTGCCTAGTGTCAATCATTCACCCTCTGACAGTTCAATAAACATCCTTTCTGTGATGGTTTTCAGGAACACTGACACCCAAAATGCTGGAAACAATGCCAGAGATGGAAATGACAATGCTTCTGTGAAACATCAAAAGGGGCCGACACAACCTGGCATGGATTTTGCCAAGTGTTGCTTAGCAATACATCGCGCTCATGGGCCACCGGCGTGTCAGGATTAGCTGCGAGGGGAGCGATATTCACACCTTTGCTGGGAATGCATCCTTCCCAAATAAAGCAGCACGAGGCAGGGAAGTGCAGCATCAGCAGGAGCAGGGGATGCCACAGCCACAATATACAGTTCTAGGCTTCCGAAAAGCCATCTGCTCTCCCCCGTTGTCTTCCCTGGG
Organism: Drymodes brunneopygia; assembly: GCA_013400955.1. Lineage (NCBI taxonomy): Eukaryota > Metazoa > Chordata > Aves > Passeriformes > Petroicidae > Drymodes > Drymodes brunneopygia. The sequence continues at coordinate 905,683 of VZTZ01044194.1, read as the reverse complement.
TGTGGAAAGGCGAAGCGCCTCATCCCAGTGCCACGGGGATGTGGTGCTGCTCTGCCCAGCTCGTGGGCTTGGAGGGTCCGAGGTCTCATGGCCTTTTTTCTTTCACAGGGGACTAAACTTTGCTCCCAGCAGCTCATGCAGGCAGAATTTGACCTGGATTGGCTTAGCCTCTGGGCTCACAGGGTGGTGGCAACGTACAGGAAGAAAGATTGGACCTGGAATTAGGAGGTGAATGACCAATATGACTCCCAATGAAACGTGAAATAGGGATGGTTATTTTAACAGCAAAATTGGTGGCAGCAGTAAGAGAATGTAAGGAGCTCTTGCTAACAAAAGAAAAAAGTTGTTCACTTCCTGAATTTCCCGAGTGAGCCCCTCTCCCCTGGTGCCTGGATGTGTCTCTGCAGCCTCCCCCACCCTGCAAGGGATCCTGAAGGGCAAAAGCAGCTTTTCCAGAAAAACTAAGCCTGTGCAGTGGCCAGAGGGAAAATATATATTATTTGATATTGCAGGCACCACTTTGCCACTGAGGAGGAAACTGAATTGGGGAAAGTGAAATAACTTGCCTGAAGCCACCGACAGACCTGGGAACTAAACTCTGGCCTCTTTCATGTGCCAAATCCTGGAGCAGAGGCTCACGAGGTCTAACCAAATTGCCTTTTATCTGTGTGCCGGGTAAATGGGAGTGGGAGGAATGTCTGCATATCAAATCAGGGGGTTTTGTCCATCCCGAAATTCCAGGTTTTCAGATCCAGGAACCAACTGACACCTGGAGCATTTAAACTGACTTTTTGGTGTGGTGAGGACAGACCTGCGGGTCCAAACACAGATGTGCCAGCCAAGCCTGTCCAAACAGAGGCGCTGGGATCTGCTGTGAGTCCAGAGCCTGGAGGGAGGCAACTGCCTGGGGAGGCACCTGTGGGGCACTGCTTGTCTACCACAACCCCTTTTGGCTCAGGGCTGTCTATCCATAGACACCACAGTGGTGGTTGGGCTGCAAATTCCATGGAAAAGGTGCTTTCCAACAGAGTGCTCCGAACAGAAATCCTGAGGTGTGCAGATCCTTATATATACTTATGACAGTTTTCCAGGGAGAAGTGCAAGCTAACTCCATCAGTGCCTTTGAGCCTTGACTTGTTAATTGGCATTACTTCTAATTCCCAGCTATATTTTAAGGTATGAACCTAAGGAATTTTAAAGTCATTATGTGGGTGAGGGACTGATAAAAATAAATCCTTCAGGTTTGAAAGTGGCAGAGAGGGAATAAAAGGTGTTAAGAAATCTAGGAGTTTTCAGCCAATTGGTTCAAAAAAGCATCCGGGTGGACTGCAGCTCCTAGAGAAAGGTCACTGGTACTACTCTGGATACCTCTTTTTATGAACTTTATGCATCACATAAAATAAATTTAAAGCAGTTTAATTTAACAGTCTAATTAGTCATGGTTTTTTCATCTTGCCTATTTAACTATACATGGAACAAAGAGAAAGACACAGGGCCCAATTCAGAGCTGGCACAAATCAGCTCTGCAAGTCCAGGAAGCCTATCCTGCTCATCCAGGGCTGAATACAGATGCCTGTGGCCAAATTTGTCCCTGGGGGTAACACCCCTTGTGTCTCAGACTTGAATTTGGCTGCCAGGAATTAACTCTCTGCAGAGCAGATCCTTAGGTCTCAGTGTTCAGAGCTTGAACCAGGCGAGCTGAAACGTGGGGTGAACACTCAGCAGAAATAGCTTAAAGACTCAACAGAGTTTGGAACAAAACTCTTCTCTGTGTGTTGGCTTTGCAGAGGCTCCTACACACATTTCCCTTCGCCTCAGCCAGCTTAATTCACACCCAATTTCACTTTAAATTTCAGTGTTCATGTAATCTCATGATCTCCGGCAAAGAGCAGTCACATGAGTGCAGCCTGCACTGGAAAAGAGGGTCTCTCCCCTGCCTTTGATGTGGTTACGCTGGTTGTGCCATTGTACTGAGCCTGCCTTGCTCCTCAGCTCAGGCACAGAAACCCACAGCATCACCCAGGCCTTGATGCAGGGACGTAAATCGATCCGCGTTTACCAAGGTGGAGTTTCTGAGCAGATTTCCAGCTCATAAAGTCTTAGGCCAGCTAAAGCCTAGACCTCCAAGTCCATGCCTATATCGTGGTATTTGGGAGGGCTGTGATCTCACTGCGGGCTTTTACAAATTATTTTTCAAATGTGCTGGATTCCAGCAGAAATCTGCCTCATCAGTCAAAGTGTTTGAGATGTCCTTTTACAAGAGCATGTACTGGGGCATGTTGCCACCTGATGTTGGCAGGTACTGGAGGGGTTAGGGAGGAGGCTGAGGTGGCTTGGCCACGTGTCACCCCAACCCTGAGGGACACGAGTCCCTTCCAAAAGGCTGTTTTCAAAGTTCCTGCAAGGTACCAAAAATAACTACAATAAACAACATGAGCACAATAAAGAAATTCAAATCTATCTTAAACCACCTAATAATTAACCACGTTCAATTAGTCTCCGGGGTTTTCTGTGCTGCTGTGTGGTCTCCCTGGAGGCACCAGCAGCACCACAGCGGTGAGTTAATGAGTTCTGGTTGTGTCTTGTCCGCACGCTCAGCTGCCTCACCGTGCCCTGCCCCTGGCCTCATGCTCCTAGGAAGAACACCCACTTCAGAGCACTTTCTCCTTCTTCCTGCTGGAAGCTGATGAAAGGCTGGGTCCTCCCCTGTAATGCATTTACCAGAGCTTTGCAGGGCTGTGGGAGTTCAGGGCTCAGCAGGGTGCTGCCCCATGCCCCTTCCTGGGCATTACAGCCGAGTTTGCCTGCTTGGATACAGGGTCCCCACATCTGTCACATAAAGCTCAGGTCTCTCTTTAGACAATGTAGTTTCAATACTGTGGCTTAATTCTCTCTTTGGGGAGGTCTGTAGACATCAGTGCTTCCTGCCAGATCTGGCATCTGTGTAAGTTACTCCTGTTTCTTCTGAAATTTGGTGTCACCAGACCATCAGGCCTTCTAGCACGTCTCTCTCTTACCTTTAATTTGTGTTTCCTTTAGCTTTTGCACAGCATAACACTCTTACCAAAGATTTTTGAAGCTCTGATTCTATTTTTGATCCCCTTTTCTTCAGATTCAGCCAGCACCTGTGCAGACCCCGTGTCTCTACAAGAAATTGCATTTCCCTGTGAAATGTTGCACAATCCCAATGGCACTGCAGGAGAGTCCCCGAAGTGAATCATGAGCATGAAGGAAAGGGACCCTGTGGACATATCCAACACACTGGGCATTAGCCCAGCTTCCAAGTGCACCCCTCTGCTAGGTAATGGAAAATGTTCTCCTATTTCCCATCTAAGTAAACACCTGTATGACAGGATGAGGCCTGCATTGGCTCCTTGAGCCCTGCTCTGCTGGGAGCTTCCACCTTTAACTTTTCCACTTCCTTATTTTACCTGTTTTTTTAAAATTTTTCCATAATTCCACTGGGGTTGGCCCCACGCAGACTTGTGCACCATTGCTGGACTCATAGCCACAAACTCTTTTTTTCCTCTAGGGGCTGAGTCCACCCACACCCAGAGGCAGCAGCAGTGGTGCCAGGAGGGCCCAGAGCCAGCCCTGTTGCTGCTGCCGCCTGCATTTTGCTTCCCCCACACTTCACATCCCTTCTCCTCTGTCATTTCCCACACTGGACAGCTTAATGTACAATTTTCTGCAGACTCCCAATGTCACTTCTCATGCTGTCCTGGCTGGGGACTGTTTTCTTGCAGTACTTTGCATGAAGCTTCTCGTAGTGCTGCTTTCCAGGAATTCTGTTCTGGACATGATGAATTCCTCTGTGTGGCAAATTTTAATTGTTTTATCAAGGAAATTTTTTTTTCCTGAGTTTTCCAATCTCTTTTCCCTGGTGTTTTGCCTCAAATCCCAGCCATAATATGTTCCTTCTAATAAGGGATTCCAACCTGACAGTTGTAAGATTGCCACTGCCACCACACGTTACAAAATCTGGAGTTTGCACCGTGTTATCCTTCTCTATGGAAAAATAAGACACTGGCATATGGCATCTCTCAGAACAGTGGAGGTTGGGAGTGGGAGGCCGGGAGAGTGGAAGGTAAGAGATTTGGATGGTAATAATGGGAACTGAGAGAAGAGAGGCCAAGAGTGGGAAGCCCAAAGAATGGAGGCTGAAGGATTTCATAATCTGCTCCCTGGCCATGCTCTTGCTGGCTTTTTCCCTACATTTCCTCAGTTTCCCACTCAGTGGCCACTGACCTACACTTGTGTGTGATCCCCCACACCTGAGGTGAGGGCAGGAACTGCTTCAGCCCTCACACTGCAGCTCCAGACTCTGGGCAAGCCCCTTGGCTCCGAGAGGATCATAACCCCTGAGTTGTATCTAATCAGGCAGCATCTGAGATTAATTGTGAGGGCTTTCCTCTACCCACCCACAGAGATAAATGCAGAGGAGCCAATTTGGTAATTGCCTTGAGTCCTGGTGTGCTTCTGAATTGTTCCTGGGCCAGTATAAGGCTGGGTGAGGGAATATTTGCAGAGACATTAATGGAGCACTTACTGTGGCCCCGGCTCATAAAGATACCAGGGTGTCTTTAACGGGGCAGAGCCAGGGATGTCATAGGTGAACACCATGATGTTATAAATAAGAGAGGGAATCCCCTGCCTTGGGTTTGCTTAGACTCCCTCTTGCTTTCAAACAGCTCTGGAACCTGCTGCTGAGGTTTCCTACCTCTCTCTTGAACCAGAAAGAAGGGAGAAACCATTTTGACCATCCCCACTGAACTGGCTGTACCTCAGAAGTGATTTTGTGATGAGGACTCAGCTGACAATGCCATCACCCAAAGGTGATGTGCAGTTGTTTTTGGGTGACCTACAGGTTTGCTGTGTCATCCAAGATGTCGGGGTGTAAAGACGAATAAAGGATGGGGCGGGAGCAGACTGGTGCTTTACTGGCTGTGGGTAGGTAGAGAAGGGAAAAGCAGCCTTGGCACCTGTTAGTGGCCATTAAAAACTCCCATGTTCTGCTAATCTGTGCTCGTAAAAAGGCCATCTGCTAATGCTCAAAGGTCATTAAGTTACCCGCCCTGTTTACTCCTCCCGCGCTGCTGGGCCAAGCCTTTCTCAGAAAAGAGGGCTTAAATGGTTATTATGGTGGCGCCTGCTCACGCTGCCGGGTGGTTAAGGGTCTGTCAGTATTTTCATTAGAAACCCAGACTTTCAGGGCTTTTTAAACTCGACCATTAAAGCGTTTGCTTCTCCCTGCCTGGCCTCGCTTTGGGGAGGGAAGTTTTGCATTGGATTGGATTGTGACGAAACTGCTTATTGTCTTTGTGTATTCCTTACGAGAAACAAAGGAAAAGCAGAGAAAACAGAAGCCCACTGTATATGCAGCTCTAGGGGCTGTGCTGGGTGTTGGTTTTGGGGTTACACGAGGCAGCAGTATGGTGTGCCCATATAAATTACTCTGTCCCCAAGCAGGCAGTGTTTGTGTCTCACACGGTCCCAGCACTACAGGTGGCTCAGGGAAGAAGCTGGGGCCTGGGCTGTGAGCTGCCTTGATTTCATAGGTTTTAGTCAAACCTTTAAGGTTACATTAACATAGTTTTCTTGTGGTTAAATGGAACTATCAAAAACTTTGATAATTCTTTTTTCCTTCTGAGACTTCCCAGCGATAAAATAAGACGTAGCTGCTCAAGTTTTTATCCTTCATTTCTGATAATGATGGTGTCTGTCTCGTAAAAACCTGCCTTTTATCTTCCCCAATTAGCTGATTTGCTGCACCCTTGTGCTGGGAAGTTCTGAGTGCACAGTCAAAGCACCCCCTCCCCAGCTCCGTGGGGCCAAGCTGTCCACAGCACCCACTCTCCCGTCCCTGCTCCCATCGGCACCGGTTTAATCTTTTGCTTTCTGCATAGCACAAAGAAGAAACCTGGGTCAATGAATAATGAAAGTTCATTCAAAACCTGGACTCTTAGAGTTTGGTCTCTGCTGCTTTTTATTTTAAGTGGAATTTCTTTCACAGATCTCTTAATTTTTTTTTTTTAATTTTTTTTTTCTGATTAATGCATTCAGGCTTTCCCTTGTGGATTTCATTAAGTTTTTCATCCAGGATTTAGGGGAAGATCACACTGATTGTGTGATTCACTTGTTCTTCAGATTGTTTTTATTTCTGTTTTGACTGAGCTCTGAGACCAGCCGGGGACAGGAGGGTGCTGTGCTGACCACTGTGTGTAAAAAAGGAATACAGACTTCCTTGGAGAGCTAAGAGTCAGAAATAGGTACAAAAAATAGGGAAGGATATATCTTGGGTTTTTTGAGCACTCTCTCCAAACCATGTTGCTGAACTTAAAAAATAAAAATTAGAAAATCCCTAAGTTTTCCTAACTCAGCAGAGATGTTTTTGCCAGAACCTTCTTCTCACCAGCCAGTCCTTTTTAAATCTGTAACAACCCAACAGGTAGTTAAAATAGGCTCAACTAATTGTAACCAGGACTGCTGGCTTCTTCTGAGCTATTGTTCTGATTAGGCACCACAGCCAAAATCTTCAGGAGGTATATAGGCAAAGTAGTCAGTGTAAGAACTCAAAACAAGAACAACTACAGGCCTGGAGTTTTAAAATTTATTATTAAACTGCTGTAAAAGCAGGCCCTGTGTCTCTGCTGCAGATGTGTCTGCCATGGGCTGGCTCATCGCTTGGTCCAACCCAGCGTTGCTCTGTTGAATTCATGAGAAGAATGGATTAAAGTGTTGCAAGTTGAGGGTTTAATTCAGATTTTCTCAAAGCACAGAAGTGATATAATTTGTACAGCTTCACACCACCAGTCTAGCATCAGCTTTTCCAGGAATGTTCTTTTTTAAAAACACAGCCAAGCTTGGGTGTCCCTGGGACAAGAGACTGGGGCAGAAATTATCTTGTGATAGACACAGAAGGGCATTTGGAAAGGCAATGGTGCAGTGAGCAGCCATCCATCCTCAACACCAGAGCAGTGGAAATGCCATTTTCCATCCCCCTTGATCCCTGTGTTTGAACCAAGTACTAAAAAAGGTGTTTCATATTTTTGCAGTAGTCAGTACTTAAAATATTTTGGTTCCTTATAGGTAGTGACACAGTCTGTTTTGGTGATACACATGAAAACAAACAAGGAAAGAGACAAAAAGCACAGGCAAATCCTCGGATGTTGTGTTTTGCTGTGGCTATAAAGTGGAGGAGGCAGAGATTTGTTGGGATTCTTGCTCAGCACACACTGAGCCAAATTACTGGTGAGTTTTGGAGTTGAGGGAATAAAATATTTTGCCCAGGGAAGGGTGAGGGATTTCACTTTGCAGATATGCCTCTATTTTACTGGGTGTATTTATTTGTCTATCTCTTGCTTAGGAGTGTTGGGCAGGCCTGTTCCATAGGATTAAATCATATCCCAAACCATCCTGGCTTTGTGACAGTACAAACATTATTGGATTTAGTTCCCTTCTGCTTATCCACCTCCCGTCCTCCAAGATCCCCATTATTATTATAATAATACCCACAAAACTCCTGCTCTGAGATCAGAGGGGTTTTCAAGTGCCAAAGCAATCAACAAAACATACCTGGTCCTTTTAATCTCCTTTAATCCCATCTTGTGGGACTCTCCCAATAAATGATCACATACCCAAAAATTCTTTCTCTGTATTGACAATTGAGTTTTAGCTCACAGTTTTTACAAAATTGTCTCATATATGAAAGAAGATGTACTGGGGCCTTCTTATGCCATCAATAAAATAAAAGTTTGGGTTGAAAAATTATTTTATGGAATAAAATAGAATAACAAAAATCCATCATTATCTATATTTCAGAAAAGGATGGTGTTTTGTTTAGCATTTTAGTTAGAAATGATGTATGACTACATCATAAAACACTTATATTAAAAAGATCTCCTCACCCTGAATTCAAAATATATATTGTACTCTCTTATCATCCAGTCATTTCAGAGTGAAAGTTAAAAATGCCCATCCTGTGGTATTAGTCACTAGTATTATATCTTATAGTTGATGTATTCCTCTAATACTTTTACTTAAAGGGGCTTTTACTCGGGGCCCATGAGAACAGACATTTATTTTGTTATTAAAATGGTGATGCCATGGGTGCTGGGTTTGTATTATTTTGCCAAGGCTTGGTCTGCCCTTTCTGTTGGTTTTCTTTGTTTTCTTTTTTTTTTGTGCATATGTTGAAACCCACTCAATTTTAAAGAAAATCAAGTGTTAGCAGAATAAAGAGTGGCCCACACCATGGTTCAAAGTCTTGAGGGCATGAGCTGTCCAGGAGTTTTCACAAAAATCCCTGTATTGGGAGCAGACAATATGACAAAAAGCAGGACTCTGCAGCATCCTGGTTTGATGTTTTAGAGATGAAAAGTTTCTCCTGCCTGAGGCATAAATTTTGGCTTGAATGAGAGAGCCTAACCCTAAGGCAAAGATACTGGCACCCAGATTCCTGCTACTGGTTTGAACCACACAGAGCAGTGTCTTAAAACTGACTTCATCTTGTCCTAAATGAATGCCCTCACCACTAAAAAGTGAATATTGTCAGGAAAAAAAAAGGAAAGGGGAGTTATTTTCTGGTGGCAGGTTTTTTTGGTTTGTTTCATTTGGGTTTTTCTCTTAAGGAACATGGATCCATACAGAACATCAGCTTCTCTGATAACCCAAAGTTTTACAAGGATGGGGGAAAAAAACCCCTTCCTACACATTTGATTAGAGATTATCTCAAGTTGCAGGAGAGTGTGAGGCAGAATTGAGTAAAGTCAGGCTGGTCACTTTTGTGGGAAAGCAAATACTGGGAAATCTGCAGAGTAACTGAGCTGGACGCCCCTCTCTGGCCTGCAGAACAATTTACTGAGGGGCTGGTTAAATGGCACAGATTAAGCTCATTAATGGTTCAGATATTTGCTTGGTTTACACAATGCTGTCCAGCAAATTATATTGATGCTTGACAGAATTATTGTCATTATTTATTTTGCTCCAAGCCAGATTTATAGATATTTGTGGCTTTTGTAAGACTAAACATAAGAAACATTAATAGCTTTACTAATTATATCACTGCTTTAGAGATACAGTGAGTGATAAAAATGCCAAGTAAAGTGAGCTAGTAAAACATTTTAAAGAGAATTTTAAAGTGAGCTACTGATTGATGATCTCTTGGGTCAGTCTAAAGTTTTGAATGTGAGAGTGGCTTTCCCACCAGGGCACAAGGGCCTTTTGCCTCCATCAGCTCTTACAGCAGAGACGAGGAAGAACAAGACTTGTATTGAGCGACTGATTATTAAATCAGATTGCATAATCTGAAAAATATTGAAATCCTATAATAGTGTAAACTGAGGCTGAACTTATTAAACACAACAGGGTGGTTTGTTTGGGTTTTTTCACCTTTACCTTGTCCTCAACCCCTCCTGCCTCCTGGATGGTTTATCTGCACTTCTTTGTCTCTTACATGCTAAAATTGCAACCTCTTTAGAGCAGGGGCTGCCTCCTCCCTCTCTCTTATTACAGATATGTACAGACCCTAGCACAGCTCTGATGAGGAATTTGGGGTCCTAATAAAAATATGAATAATAATGTCACGTCCATTAAAAAATAAATCAAATCCTTAATGGGTAAGCAGAGTCTATAGAGGGCTATATACAAATTAAAGGTGTGTTTTTACACAGCTGTCAAATGAAAAATCTGCTTTCCTAACTACTGATCCCAGTTTTGCTGTGAGCACCCTTTTAAGGAGGGAGATAATGAGTGAGAAAAGAGTTAATAAATGTTCAGCCATTTACTGCAAGCATGAATGGAAATCCATCATCAGTTTAAGCACGGGATGGGCTGTGGATGATAATCCAAGCCTGTTTGGCCACTGTCAGTGCCCCCGGGAAGAAACCCGCAGGGCCCTGGGAGCTGAGATCCTTAGGGATGTGCCTGGCTCCCTGCTTTTCTCTGATGTGCAGCACTGCAAAGCCCCCAGTTTTATTTTTCTCTGGGTTTAGTAATGACCTGGTTGGAACTCCCTTGAAGCCATCGGGAAGACTTGCAGTCTCTATTGGCCTTTGGATTGGGATTGTGGCAGTGTTTTCTTGGAGTGAAGAACTAGTGGGAATTTTCTCCCAGGTGCAAGAAAAAAACCAATTTTCTTTTTTTTTTTTCTTTTCCTGCCCTTCCTGCTTTGCAATTTCTGATTAATTGGTCTTCCTAACACACTTGTGATTAGTGTATTGTGGATGTGCCCAGGAGGAGAAAGTTGGGCCCCACCTCATCTGTGGTGATGTCCCATTGCTGTTTGATGGGATGAACACAAGCATGGTAGATTACGGGTAAAGCTTTAGAGCACTCCAAAGTGGACTTGTAAAAAAGACAGGAAATGTGATTCTGAACCCACTGAAATCCTCAAAGTTTGGGCTGCCTCCTTGAAGTGTGACAACAGGTCAAGCGAATGAGAGTGGGATTTATAATCCTCATTGGGAAATCAGGATGAGGCAAATCACCATCCCCCATCACCATTGAGGCTGGGAGAGCTGGAAGAATTTGGCACTGCCACCCCAGTGCTCACCCACCCCATGTCAGAGTCTTGGCCATGCAGAGCAACTCAGAAACCTCACAAGAGCAGGCTTTGGTGGAAGATTCCTGGGGTTTCATTCGAGGCATGCTGTAAATATCACGGGGGCTGTTCTCCCTTTGATCCCAAACCAGAGATGAAAGGAACGATTCACACACATTTTTGAACCATAAAAAACATGTGGCTTGACACTGGTTCCAGAAACAGGTCAAGATGTAGGATAATCTTACTTTTTCCCTGAAATATTTGAACTGTCTCTTCTCACCATGTTATGAAGCTGTGCCATAGCCCTAGAATATAAACAAACGAGTGTGCTGTGGGATTTAATTCTCAAAGCATGGGTAAGAGGAAAAGTCTGTTTGACTTAGGTTAGCAGAACTTCCTACTCAATACTGAAACTAAAGTCAAACCCCTGTGCAGCTCCCTGATTTTCTTCTTCTCTAATGTAATCACAGTTCAATTTTTGTGGGTTGTGATTATGGAGAAAAGCCTAACGTGTTCTTCTGGCTTGAAAAATGACAAGATAACAAAATATTTTATTGAGTAATCCTACTCATTACTACTACTACTACTACTACTGCTACTGTGTATCCTACTTTTCTGAGCATGTTTTGCACCATTGCTCTCCACCTGCACTGGGGTTCATGGGTTTCCTTCATCGCTACTCTGCTTCCCAAGACACCTCTTCAACTTGCAGGTATTTTAGACTGCTTAGAGGTCCCAAATCTGGTCAGCCATCCTAGACAGATGACATCCACCAGTCTGTGCACTTAACCCTGAGTTTACAGGTAAAATTAAAAATTGTATTTCCCCTCTGGTGACCTTCAAATGAAATTATGAAAAAATTAGGAGGGCTGAAGTGGCTTTATGGTTGCCAAGGACTACCAGCCCTGAAGTTCCAGAAGGGTCGTGACTGTCTGTATTGATGAAGAATACAGCCACGTTTAGCTGTTTTCCACCAATAAGGATAAAGATTAGGCAGTTGAGTGAGATTATGTCAGGACTAGTCAAATAATGTCAATATTTTTTACCTCCACACTTTTTCCCCCAAAAAGACAGATGCAGCATCTTTAATTAAATGTTATATGAATACATTCCAGATAGACCCAAACACAGGGCAACTGTGTTTCAGAAATGCTGTTTCTAGATTTAAAATGTATTTGAAATGTAATTTAAGAAAAAAGATAATGGGAAAAAAAAAACCCTTAAAATAACTCGAAACAAGCCAGAATATAGTAGCTCATCATTACGCTAATATATCAAACAATATGAGCTTAGCTTAATTATCCCCTTTGAGAGTTGAGAAAACTAAGCACAACCTTCAATTTACAGCTGTTTGGTGCCGGGAACCTGAATTATTATTTGAGAAGAAGGGGGGAAAAAAAGTTTATTTATTGTGACCTACACTCAGTTTTTATTCATCATGGAAAATCTGTATATTCACAAATGAGGGCTATTCATCTGCAGACTGCAGCATTCTTCAGCTGTCCGGGGCTGCATCAGCCGCACTTCTTCAGCTTTTGTGTTCATCTCGAAGCCTCTTCATCCAAATTGTTCATCATCTTGATGGCGGAGCTTTATCTTGCTCTAGTGCAGCTGCATTCCCCTTATCCAAAGTGCCGAGAGATACAAGGGAGAGGGAGAGAGCGAGAGGCAGAATAGAAAAGAGAAAAAGCAATGGCCAGTGCTCATATGAGGATAATTTGTAGTTTCTCAATAATAATAAAAAAAAAAATCCAAAAAAANNNNAAAAAAAAAAAAAAGGAGGACAGGCTAATTACTGGCTTAACTAGGGCAGCCTGTGGATCGTCATGTCAAAAGGACTAGCGTAATTATTTGCCATCAAAGCACATTCATATTGTGGTACAAAAGAAGGGCCTTTCGCAAATGGATCTCACTAATAAACAGGGCTGAGAGGAGCATTATGTGTCTCCCTGGATGCAAGCGCATTAACACAGTGACATGGAGCATAACTCTCAGCCTGGAGAGGGGGGGTGGAGAGGAAGAATGATAATTATCCCCCCTCCCCAGCTTTCCTCTCCTTTTCCTTTGTGTTGGGCTAGCAAGCCGAACGCGACCCGCTGGAAGGCCCAAGGCAGGCTATTAGTGACCTCTGAGCATTGACAAGGTGGCTACACTCTTAAAAGCCCAGCTCTCCATGTCAGGAGGGTCGCAGGAGCCCAGGAGAGGAGCTTTAAATGGTCCAGCAAACACTTCAACCTTAAAGACACCTGGAAGGTCATGACCAATTTAATGTAGATGAATCTTGCATGAAGAGGGCTCTTTTGAATCCATGGACAAAAGTTTTTAGTTGGGTTTTTTTTGTTTCTCTTCTTTTTCTTGGGTGGTTTTTTTCTTTCCACATTGTTTTTTCACGGATCTTAGCATAAGGTATGCTGGAGAAAGAGACTTGATTCTGGAGACCACTCCTGCACTTGCTGAGCAGATGTGATGTCAGGCGGCCTCCAAGGCTGCAGCTTTCCATGAGGACAATTAAACACATTTGGAAAGAAAGAGAAGGGACTTGGATGCACCTCCCAGGTGTGTCTAGAAGCACTGATGTGCTAGCACATATCAAACTCAGATATATTGCAAAACATTCATGTGTATCTATAGGTTTATATGTGTATGCAAAGAGGACTGTTTGTTTCTGGATTGTTTTAGTATTCCAGCTACACCACACTATTCCCCACCAACGCCCACTGGCAGTGCCCATTCCTTGCTTGTCAGCCATGGAGTTTATCTGGTGGGATGGTGTCTGAGTGAGCCCATTGCTCGTGATGGGTTCAAGGGAGAGCTGCTGGGAAATGTTTGGCACCACATTTTGGTTTTCCCAATCTCCACCCTTAGAGCTGTACAGCCTCAGCATTCAGGGACGTGAGCTGCCTTGGCTGTGCTGATTTTCCCCAGGAAATCCCTTCTGCTCCTGCTTATCCTTTCATGGAGGGGAAGCTGCCATAGGGGCACTCTGTGAATAATGGGGATGAGCCACCCACCCCCAGTGCTCCACTGCTCTGGAGGAACTTAAAGGTTTACAATGTTGGTTTTGCCTTTGTTTTCCGAAAAAAACCTTTCTTTCAGTGCTCATGTCCCAACTTCTTTTAAGTGATTGAGTTCTGTGCTGTAAAACATCTCTGCTTGCCATCAGAACAGCAAACTGGGATAGTCCTTTCTTGTGACAGCCTTGCCTGACACCACAAACCACGGCAAGTGCAGCTGGCAGGAGGGAAGGTGTCGCTCGGAGCTGGGAGCGCATGGCACACGGTGACATGAGCCCGGGCGTGTGGCCACATGTGACCGGGATAAAAGGATTGTGAAGCCCAGTTCGCCCGTGTGACAAAGCGCTGAGAGCCAAAGTTGGTTCTTTTCCAGCGCTCTTCTAGGTCACATCTAGGTCACGTTGCAGAGAGGAGCCCCTTTCCCTTGTCACAGCACTTGGGGACGTCGCTGTCCGTGTCACTCTGATGGGCAGGAGGAGCCCAGGTCTGCCTATGCCTGTTAGCCCTGCCCGCCCCAGAAACAGCTCATGGAGACTCAAGGCTTAGCATGAGTTGCCAGGCTGTCAACCTAACACACCCAGCTGGGAATCAGATTTGAAAAATGAGCAAATGAGGTGGCTTTAAAATTTGTGGAATTAAACTGGTGGCAGATCTTTAGCTGTTTCTTTTTCTTCTCTCTCAAATTTTTTTTTTCCTTCCCCTATCCTTCTTGCTTGGTAGCTTTAGAAAAGCATTGGTTTCTTTCTCCATACATTCCTTTGGAAGGAAAAAGAGTGGTAAATATGGGCTTGAAGGGGGAGAAAATAACCCAAGAGGACGCTCTTTAGTAGAGATCACAGAAAACTGATGCAACTCATAGTCAAATAGCAGATATTGATAATACAGGAGTACAGGCACACTCCTACCCAGGCAGGGTTTGGGGGCTGGACAGTGCTTCTAGGACATGATCAATGCCTGTGACATAAAAAATTCCAAATTTTCACCCACCCAGGAGCTGTACAACCCCTTATCCCCAGCATGGAGTGCTGGAGGGATTGTGTTCCACTGGTAGCAGCAGCCCACCACCAAAGAGACACAAAACTGCTTCTTCTCCCACGTTTCCTTGTCTCTGTAGCCCTACAATGTTTTTTTTTCCTATCCCCCCTATTTCCCTGGATGTTGGAAAATTCTGCATACAGTAAATTTTGCCTTTAGTTTATAGGAATTTGTAGACAGGGACTCGGCAGCAGATTTGGATCCACTGAGGTATGGATATTCTGGAGTATAAAGAACATAATTCATACAATTTTAAAATAAATATCTCTAGGATAGGGATTAGAAAAGTTACCTTTATGAAGCTGGGAGAGCGGGGATTTTTTGTATTTTTAAATGAATCCAGGTAAACTTTCCTGGCTTAGTTGTATCCAGCCATGCCAAGAACCAAGTGCTGATATTAGCAATAAAGACAATGTTATTAGTAGCATTACATCAATGTAAAGAAGGTTATAGCATTAGCATTTGTTGAAAAAAAAAAATCTGTTAATGGTGACTTTTTGCCATTAACTCACTCTTTTGCAGTATTTTATGCAGTGTTTATGAACCTGGGTATGTATTTCTAGTGTTGCCAAGAATAATCAAAGACAAATATAGCAGTTGCAGGGTTTCTTTCCTGATGAAATCCTACTGCAGCTTCTAAACCCAGAGCTGGCCTCCAGTGAGGGACTGTGTCCTCTTGGAGTCAAAGCGTGCTGCTTGAACTTACCACATAATGCTTTCAAGGCTGCTTGTCTAAAGTGACTTAATTTGTACTGCAGGAGTAGCCTTGTACCCACAAACACGCCAAAAGCCAGGGCAGCAGGGTTATTACTAATTTTTTATTAAAATCCCTTAGGCGCACACAGAAGGCCCAAAAGCAGCTTTAATAATAGACAACATACAGCACATTTTTCTTGTATTGCCATGTAATCAAATCTAAAGCTTCTGTTCACTTTCTTTGTTTTACCTAGAGGACCAGCTTCCAATTTAGTTGTGGCCTGCACTAAACTGATTTTTCATTGTAATTAATGCCTACTTTGGCCTCAGCCACTTATACAACTTTCCATTAGAGGTTTGCAGCCATCCGCAGAGAATTTCACCAAGTTACCCTCCCAATCCTGCTACACTTGCAATTTTTGTTAAAGTGCCTTTTTTTTTTTTAAACTTTATTATTATTTTGCAAAGAATGTTTAAATTACTGGGCCAAATAGGTTTCTTTTTCCCTTTTATTTTTCTCTTTTTTCATCCCCCCCTCCCTTTTTCTTCCCCCCTGCCTGCTGCACCTATTAAAGTGGTTGGGCAGGAGTCCAACTGGAAGGAAAGCCTTTAAGTGATTTCAGAAAGGGCTAGTGGAACTTATTTAGGCCTGAGGTCTGCTGTGGTTAATTTTCAGTCTGTGTTTTGTGCTGTCCATTTCCTCTGAAATACTACCTGGGGTTTAAGGTTCCTCAGCACAGGATGTTAATAGGCCTCTGCAAACATTCAAAAGGCAGCTTTCCCACCACTAACCTTAAAAAGATTGTGGCACTGGGCCCAGGGTCAGATTGAATAGATGAAAAAGTATATGCTGTGCTTTTGCTTGCTCCTTGGACCTTTCCCTGTTGGCTTGCCTGACATTTTCAGTGACTTTTCTTAGTACCTTATTTTCAGCGTGCTTCCTAGAAAATTCTGCTTATTACCTTCTCCTATCCCCCAACAGCTTTGCTAACTCGGGCAGCACAACAATTTGTGTCCTTGCTGTCCTCTTGGACTTTTCCCTTGCTGCTGCTTCTCCTGGCCCTGATGGACTAGCTGGGCCCCTTGGCCTGTCCTCCACTTTCCATCACCCAGGAACACCAGGATGCTCCCTGTGGATCCCTGGTGTGCCTCTCCCAAGGAGAGCAGCTCTGCTGCCAGGTTAAAGAATAGCTAATGATCAATTATGTGCATCTCTGCTGGCCTGGCTCTCCTCCCTGCAGCAAGAAACGCAGCCATAGGAGCTCCAGGGTAGGTGTGCAGGTTTTTGGGCACTGGAGTCACACATTTCCCAACATTCCTGCCTTGTTGTGGCAGTGTTCAAAAGGAGCTGAAGGGTGCTGACTCTGTGTGCACCCTCCTACACGCTTTAGCACATACACTCACCTCTCATCTAATTGCACCTGAGAAATTAGACAGCCCCAAGTGCCAGAAGGTGCTCGTTGTCCCCTGGTATGAGCTGACAGCTTGTTGGTTGTGCTGGCTGAACGTGCTGGCCTGATGGGCTCTATGCTCAGGGGCCAGTTCTGCTGGTCTTCTTTATGTGGGTGCAGCTCCTCTCCGGAAAGTAATTTGATTAATTTAACTGAATTTAATTTAAGGGCTTGTTTGAGTATGATAGGTAGGTTTTAGAAATGTGTCCTGTTAGACCTGCTGGCACTGGGGAGGAGAGGTGCATGGGCATTTGGGATCACACAGGTCTGCTCTGTGTTGTTACTGTGCCAGATGTCCCCATCTGAGTGCGGGAAGAGCAAGAAGCAGGCTTAATTTTATTAATTTTTTTTCTATAATAGTTGTAGCTCTTCCCTAATTGACAGGGGAACTAAAGCAGCATTTGAGAAGAGTACATGGAGACTCCCAGATGTTCCAGGTGATGGCCACAAACACCAAATTGTTTGAATCCCAAACAATGGACTTCCATCCCTCCCCAAGGCAGTTGCCCTTCTGGCTTTTGACTGGTTCACAGCTGGACTTGTTTGCAAGCTCAGTCTTTTCTGGCAGCCCTGGAAACCAGAAGTGTTTCAGGTGAAGCAGAATGAGAAGGAAAATCAGACCAGTGGAAGGACAGAGCACTGTGTGCTCTGTGTGAGCTGCTGTTGGGAAGTATGGATATGCTGAATCTGAGATATGCATGGCCCATATTCTGTTGTAAGGAGCTGCCCCTTTGCACCCAACAGCACAGCTTCCAGGGATATTTCCTTCAGGAATGACCTGCAGCACTGTGTCCCTCTGCAAGTACAGTGGCTGCAATCCCTCGCTGTCCGTGTGCCTGTGTGAGCACCCCCACAGAGAAGCAAGTGTTACTGGTCTAAACACATTTGTGTATCTCTGCCTGACATTTGCTCTGTTAAAAGGTCAGGCTTCTGCAGCAGAGACAGGAGCCGTCTTCCTCATTATCACATATTACTGCCAATTTCCAGTTCCAGTTCAAGTTTCCAATGATTGCTGCTGCTGCTGTGGCTGGGGCAGTCCAGCACAAAGTGCCAGCCTGGAAGTTCTGCCCTGAATCACGCCAACAATGTTCAGGGAGTGAATCAGTGACCCTTTCGGGAAAATTTGTGCAAAACCAGTGAATCTCTTGCTGCAGAAAGTTCCTTGCTTGCAGTGACGAGTTGGGAAAATATGCAACGAATTTAACTTAGCAATGCAAGTCTGCAGGAAGAAAGGGCTGTTCTGCAAAAAGCCATTCATATTTTTCAGTCTTCCCACAGCAGTGCTGTTCTGAGTTTCTCTGTAATCTCTGATATTTCCTAATATCAGAGTGCAGT
Source organism: Drymodes brunneopygia (assembly GCA_013400955.1). Taxonomy (NCBI): domain Eukaryota; kingdom Metazoa; phylum Chordata; class Aves; order Passeriformes; family Petroicidae; genus Drymodes; species Drymodes brunneopygia. The sequence goes on along the minus strand of VZTZ01044194.1, from coordinate 887,609 downwards.
GCTGGCAGAGGCAGAACCTGAGGCTAAACTTCAGTCTGTGTTCTTGCTCAGAGGAAGTGGACTCCGGGATCTCTTTGACTTTTGTAAGTCTAGAGGCCAGACTCAGAAGCAAAGGAGAGGGGGGAAAAAGATGTTGTGTTTTTCTTGTTAAACGAAGGTCTTGCTGATGGGAAGACACAGATGCCAAAGTAAAAGTGTGTGTGACACTGGAGTTGAGCAGGCTCTTGGGGAGTTCACTGGGGAGGGTTGTTTGTTCTCTGATTTCCATACCACCCTCCCTCCTACCAATCTCAGGAGCACTTATACAGATCTTTACATATAAAAGGGACTCCAGATGTCCATGGGGTAACACCATTGTGGAGAGAACAGATATCATTCTTGCTTTTTGCTCTCATCTGGCTATGCCCAATGAAAATGCTCAGGAAAAGCATTTCCTTGACTGGTAGATGACCTGGCTGGGAGAGGGATGAGCATCTTGCTGGTTCTGCTCCCAGTCCCACATGCAGCATGGATGGACACTGACTGACATTCCCAATTTTTCCGCTGACTGTGAACGTGCTGTAAGGTGGCCACTCAAAGGTGGCCACTCAATGGTGGCCTTGGGAGAGGGGATGATAAACTCCTGATTTAGTAATGGAAGAGTTGGGGGAGAGGAAGGGCCTTACTTACTTTGGCCTCGGATATGGCTGAGATCTGGGGAACCTTTTACAACAACAAAGTCGAAAGAACAAATGCCTCACAGCGTAGTTTTAATGTAGGTTTGGTTCCTTTTTTTTTCCAATAACAACCATAAAGAAAATATACTTTGCAAGCAAAATATTTTTTTCCACATTCTTCCCCTCAGGTTTCATCCTTCATGTGGTGGTGGCAGACCACAGAGCTGCAGTCAGGGAAGACAAAGTCCATGCTGGTATCTGCTCTGAAGACACTCAGATCCTACAGATGATGGTGTCGTAATTTCTCTAAGAGGGATGCACCTCCCTGCTCTACTCTGTAATTCAGGTGGGTACCCACTGGAGAAGGATTTCCTTTAGGATGTGCTGCCACCAAAGCACGGTGAGTCTGCAGGATGCTTCAGCCACATTTCTACCCTAATTACCCCTAGTTTTTCCCTCTCTACCAGATCTGGAGCGAGAGAAATTCCTGACCAGGAAAAAGTATTTCACACAATTTCCTTGCTCTTGCATTTTTGTCTTGCAGAAAACATTATTTGGTCTAATGTTTCTAGGTGCTTGGGGTGTTCCTTTCCCTTGTGCCAGTTTATTTATGCTAATTCAGTAAAGCTAAAGGGCTGCATTTGAATTCATTGCCATTGAAGTTGTTACTGAGGACAGTTGCAATATAACAAGATGAGGATGACCTCCTTTTATCTGTTCTTGCCGCTATGGAAAGTTAGTGCTGGCTTAAACCCTGGCTGCCATTAATGAAAAATTCCACTATTTTTATTAAATTTCAGAATCATCTCAGCTAGCATGAAAAACAATGATATTGGATTTCTTTTTAAAATTAACAATGTATGTAACACAGTGAAAAAAAGCTGACATTTACTTAGTGCCTGGGAGCAAAGAGACTGCGAGGCGGACGGCGAGCTCTCCTTCATCCTGCAGCCTGGGAATGCGGGCTGGAGACGTGGGGAGAGGTGGCTCGGGGTGGATCACACAGCCAGGATGAAAGCCAAGAAACACCACTGCTATTGCTACCTTTCTGCAGCAGGAGAACGTCAGGGCTCGCAGGGAAGGAAAAAAATAGATTTATTTTAGCAGCTGGCCTGGATGTCTGCCAAAATGAGAGGGAACTCAGAAGTGGAGCCGGGGATCTTGGTTCAAGGATGCAGGAGATGTGAGCTGGGGCTGGACAGTCACCAGCTCTGATCTATGCCATGGTCAGGCTGGGAGGGGACCTTGAACCCCCTTCAGATGTCGAGGGACATTCACTGTCCAGCCAATGTGCACCATCTCCACTTCCTACACAGTGAGGATCCAGCCAGAGAGGGGAGCTGATGTTACTCTAACTTGACTTTAGATTTTTAAGGCATGTTTATTTATGGTCTAAAATTATGGTGTTAGCATTTTACCTTGGGTTCATTTCAAAATTCACTCTCTTTAGAAAGTTTCTACTGCAATCAGCAGGATCCCTTATGAAAATAAAAGCAGGGACCTGCTTCATACCTGTTTGCAGACATTGCAGAGGGTGCAGTGTCCAGTAGAGACCAGTCTATCCCAGGCTGGAAGTGTTATTCCATTAACAATCTGGGGCAACCTGGAAATGGGCTTGCTCTTGAGGAGAGTCCACCGATCACCAGGAACATATTCTTATAGGGAAGTATCCTCACTGTCCTCCTAATTCATTCCTCCTGACTTTATCCAACATGCATTGCTGCTGGGTTATCGACTATGTGATTTCTTTGCTTGATGCCACAATAGAAAAGGCATTACTGTACAAGACAGGGAAATAAATCAGGGCTGTGTGTGTTAGACTTGTGGTAATGCTGAGTAAGGCTGGTGCAGGGCATACTCCTCCTCATTTAGGGCTTGATCCCCATCTTGCTCTGTGGAAGCTTAGAGGATGCTCTGGATGTGAACAGCAATTGTAGGACCAGAGATCTGGCCAAGGTCTCCCTCCTCCCTTGCTGTGGGGGACTCTTGATGTATTTGGGGGGAAATGTCCTACATTTCCCATGTAGGACAGAAATTGCTCAGTTCCAATGCTGGCAGGCAGGACAAGCCCTCACAATCCAGGTTGTAAACTCATTTACCTGGAGCTGGGAAAAGTCATCCCACCTGCAAACACAGACAGGCACTGTGCATTAAAGGGAGACAGCACAGGAAATTTGTGCTAAGTTCTGTCCCTTGTGAAAATACCAGTGCCACAAATCTGCCCTTGGCACTGGAGTGACTCTAAATATCTCAATCCACTCAGCTTCCCCAGATTTTCAGGAGCAGGATCTCACTGTTGTGTTTAAATTCCCTCCTCACAAGGAATGCTTGGCAGAGGTGCTGCAGATTTCTCCTATTACCTACCTCAGCCTCCAACCTTGGGCTGAGTGCACTAAACACAGAGCAAAGATACACCAGTAAAGGCAGACATCCACATAAAGGGTGCTCTGTCCATCCATACCATCACCTGATCAATCCTGATCAGCAGTTGGGAATTATAAATAGCCTAAAAGCAGCTCACCATCATCCTACACCACCATGGTAATAAATAAGTGCATATTTTTAAAAGGCTTTTTATTCCTAGAAGAGAAAAAGATATAATAGCTTTTTTTTTTTAGTATGTCACATAATTTATTCCAACAAACAGATGTATTTTGTTGTTGCCATTATCATTTGATGAAATACTTTAAAGCTGGTCCAAGGTGGTGCATTTTCAAATATAATGTATACAGTACATCTAGCAGTTAGTGGAATTTGGATGTGCAGCATAGAATGGTCATTATTTTTACTGAAAAAAATAAAGGCACTAATTACTTACAGACAAGATACTTAGCACAAACAGATAAGCTTCAAAATGAAAAATTCTCGGTTTATGATAATTATGTTCTCTGCTTTGTTTTCAGAGACTGATAATTTGAGGCTTTAAAATCACCAGGAAGCCATTAATTGGAATTCTTCAATAAAAAATAAATTACATAGAAGTTCATGATGAGTTGTAAAAACACAGAGACTGTATTATGCAGTGAGCGACATTGCTCTACTATTTATAGACATGCAGAGCTATGTAACAGCAAAAACTGTAAAGAATTTGAGATGTGCAGATAGCAATTATTCGCGGATCCCAACGATCTGCAGATATTTCAAATAACTGCTTTTAGCAGATCAGCTATCCAATAAAAGCAGGGCTTTATTTCCAAGTGGCACTCTTCTAGCATGTTGCTTCTTGTTTTTGACATCTCGTATGACATTATTCTCCTAGAGCTGATTGTAATGAGGAGATGTGGAAATCCATGCACAGGAGCAGGAACTCCGCTCCATGCATGTGTTTATCGAGAGGAGCTGAGGGAATTTCTCTCAGAAGGGTTGGTCACTGTGGTCCTTCCTCCTGCAGCAGGCTGAGATCCTGAAATCCATAGCAGCTGACCAAAAGAAAGTGTATTGTTTTTCTTTCTTCCTCTATTTTTCTGCTGTCTGGTTTTTCTTTGCTTTCACCTGGGACTGAGTCTCCAGGGATGATCCTGCAGGAGCTGGTTCAGGGACTAAGGATTTGCCCAGTGGCACAGAGCACAGAATTTCTCTTGGCTTAGGAAGGAGCCATACTGGCCCTTCACTGGAGCTACGTGAGCAGTTTGGGGGTATTTAGAGCTGCTGCAGAGATCTTCCATCTTCCCAGACCCTCCATTTACCCACTGCTGCCCTTCTGAACACACGGGGCACAGCCACCAAGCTTCCAGCAGCTTTGGAATCTCCCATGAGGAAAGTGGTGTTCCGGCTTTCCCAAGGGAGATCTGACACCTCTTTGCCCTTGTTTGGATCCAGGCCTTAGATCCAGCCACTAATGGGGCCCAGTTAATTGTCTGCCCAGAGGATATAAAATACTGCTATATTCCAGCTATGCTCTTTTCGTGACCACTGACACCCCGGGCTCCTGCAAGGAGCTCTTTAGATAAAGCGAGGAACAAAAGTGATTGCAGGGATCCTTGACACGTGCCACCTAGCAAAGGAAACAGAGCAGGTTTCAGCTCATTCACCACTGAGCTCAAGGGGATGCACAAAGGAGTGAAGTGGCCTTGGTAGAGCCTGGTCTAAAGTTACACTTCAGGAAGACAGAGGAAGGGTTTCCTGAGGACCTGATCAAAGGCTCTCTCTTCAATGCCAGTTTAGTGCCTTCTGGCCACAGGTACCATTCAAGGGCCTGACGTGACTCCCAGGTGGGTTCATTCCCATTGTACCAGCAAGCACAGAGATGAAAACAATCTTTTTAATATTTTGTGGCTTGAATTCATCAAAAGTATCAGCTCCTTTATTCCCCCCTCCCTTGTTTGTTTCGATCTGTGTTAGTGCAATCACAGGGAAGGCTGGACAATGCAGGAGAGACAAGGATAAGGTGAGACAAGGGAAAAGAGTCTGCAGGGAGGCTGCTACAGTGTCAAGACCAAATGGTATCATGTCAGGAGACAAAGCCATACAACAAAAATATTGGGTCTCTGCTGCCACTCGAGGAGCATCGTAATTCTTGAAGAACAAAACCTCCCATACATCATCCAAAATCAATTGATAAGAGATCTCAGAGAGATTAAAAACTGTTCCCTCCCATTCATTAGTAAAGGTGGCTTCTGTCCAAAGCTGATTGTTGGTGTGGGCCAACTATGATAAATGCACCAAAAAGAAACACTTCTTAATGAGCGATCAGCTTGTGTACATTTTAATTTCCCAGTTGCTATTGAGTCCATACACAGTCCCCGAGAAGGGACAGTGCTGCTCACAGGCATGCTCCCCTAAATAACACTTTGCTTTCTTTGTAGGCTCATAGAGCTTTTTGATGCCAAGCCAATCCCATGACCTGATGTCTGTGTATGACTAATATTGCAACAATGAGCTATTAACTTGTGTTTCCATGTATTGTCAAACAAGAATTTTTCATACATGGTTAGTGCGTGGCACCTCAGCATTTGTGGCATGTGATTGCAATGGCTGGGCACCCACAGCTCTTGTTCACTCACAACTCCTGATGCTTAGCACCTTTGTGTACCAGGACATTACATGGTGGGAAAAGCTGCTTCCCAACAGGATGGCTCTGCCTGTGCTCCATGACTTGGTTACGTCCCCTTTCTCCATGTGTGCTCTAGCCTAAGAAATGTCCTTCTGCAGTCCCTGTGCTCCTTTGGGAGGGCAGGGCCCAAGATGTCCCACACAGCTGCCCCCAGGGCAGCATAGAGGAGATGACACAGAGCCTGCCTTTGCTTTCCTCCTGCATCCCTGAAGTTTGCAGCTCAGCAATGAGCCAGTTCTCAGTCCTGGAGAAGCCTCATGTGTCCCACCCTGTCACAAACCCCACAGCTCCTAAGGAGCATCGCTGACATTTACCCCATGTCTCTCAATTACTCTCGGTAGAGTGGTGCTTGGGCCAGTGACAGTGATGCTGCAAAAGGTCACTTGATGGACCTCGATGCCCTGTTTCATTTACTTAGTTTATTTGGCTTGTGATGGAGACAGGACATGCTTAATATGTTGGCCACGTCAGGGGCAGCCAAGCTCCAGAGCCCAGCACCTCCTCAGATTAGAGCGTTTGTAGGAGGTGTCAGAAGAAATGGAAGGAGTTCAGCGTATTTTTTTGGTATGTCAGAATTTCAAAGGATTTCTGAAATTTAATGAACTCCTTTAATAGGCATAATTGTCTTGAGTACATGTGAGAAAACTTCTGAAATAGCAGAATTAGGCATGCTCCATTTTGTAGCCTTTCAATGACCTCCAGCAAACGTGTGACCCAGATATGAGAGCCTCCTGTCCACTTGCATAAACATGATGTTTTAAAAAGGCGGGGAAGGGGGGGCGAATAAAAGAATTGAGCTCTTAATGGCACATGGACAGAGACATACTGCAGTTGCAAAACAAATTCAGAGCAGATAGAGAATCGCCTCCAGACTCTGCACGCCAAAACTCCGCTGCCTCCCATGAGTCGGAGCTTTCATGGCTGGGGACTTTTGGTCTGAACCACTCTGGATTTCCCCACATAAAGGCTCAAGCAAGGGGCACAGAACTGCTTCGGGCCCAGGAAAAGCTCTGCTTTAATGCTTGACTGATGTCCAAGCTGCTGTTGCACAGTTTATTCAGGGTGCCCTGGAACATACGGCACTTTTTGTTTGTTGGCCTCAGTGGAGGACATGGAGGGGGTGTCAGTGGCCGTGCCAGGCAGTGAGGAGGCTCCAGCCCTCCTGCCACTTGCATACCAGTTATGGCATGAGCAAAAGCTATAATTTTAAAAATCTCATTAATTAACATGCATTCTTAATACATCATTAACTTCCCATCACATGTCTGTCCTGCTCCCTTGATCCAGAGGAGCTCTGTGGCTGGGTTCTGACCATGAGCTTCTTCATCCCTACTCGCAGAGAGGGGTGAGTGGCTCTTCATTAGTTTGGGCCCACCATTGCCATAGTAACCAGCCCTGATTGACAGGACTCTGAATTAATATGCACACTTAGGAGAAGGGGAGGGGGTCCTGCCATGGGTACCACTGCTGGCCCTGCTCATCACAGGCTGCGGCTCCAGCATCCCACCTACCCAATCCCCACTCCGTTCATTGCTAGGAATGAGGCTTAATTAAAAGCAGGAACCAGCAAAGTGTGGCTGGGATTTAAAATTATATGCTGCTAGTTATTAACTGCTACAAATTAGGTAGATGTTGTTTCAAGGAGAGCAATTTCCACAGCCGGTGCTGGTAGAGCGAGTTGGCGTGGGGTATGGCACAACTTTCCAAAGCAGGGATTGCCAGCTTTCTCAGAAAAGCGCTTTTTTGGCCACTTCTTGGGTTTTACGCATGACCGAGATTCAGCATTGTTCATGCTTGCTTGCAGCAATGATACTTCCCTGTCTATGAAAACTCATTTTTCATTTTAACAATAATTCCCAGGCAGGAAAAAACACGTCCTGGTTTCTCCACTGAGCCAAGCGCTGAAACAGAATATTGGGCCAAATTATGCTCTGATTTTGCAACTTTAAAATCTGCCTTTGCAAGTTAGTGCTGAATTTAGTTTGTTCCCCTCAGGCATTTTCCATGCAATAAAAATTGTCATTCTTTTTTCTTTTATTTTTCTTTTTTTTTCCCCTTTTCCTCCTGCCATTAGAGGAAAAGGAAAACTCAAACAAGAGAATGAAGTCAATTGTTAGATTAAAATTATCTGAACTCTTGATGTTAGAGGAAAACCATAAAGAAGGCTCACTCCAAGTATCTTGCCTGGAAATCTGAATTATCAGTGTGACTAAATTCTGCTGATACAGAATGAAGCATTTTGAGTTGTGGCAGCCAGTCATTAAAAAAAACCCTGAAAAACAAAACTCGGAGAAAAGCAAAACTTTGAGACTTCAACACTTCTGTTCAGCAGTTTAAAGGGAGGAAGCAGTGAGTTGGTTTGAAGATTTTTCCTTCCCCACTACTTTTGCCGCTTCCACAACCCTGCAGGGGAGAAGCAAACAGTCTTTGAGCTGTAATAGGTGTAAAACCAAGCAAATTCAACAAAGTTTTAGTGAGTGAGAATGGAGAGCAGCGTTCACAACATTTTATTTGGCAGTCCCTTTATAGGTACTGAGATGTGGAGACTGTGAGTGTGATACAGAGACAGATTGCTCTGGGATGGAGAGTGGGGAATTTGAGGTACCACGCATAGCAGAACTTTTATTGGGCTAAGAAATGCAAGAGTGCAAACCATGGCCTTTGACTCAAAGGAAAAAGAAAATGCTCTTCAGACCAAAGTTTTTGTGTTAATCTGGTAAAAACTATGACAGAATTGATCACTGGTAGCTTTTTAAAAGCCAGTTAGGCTGTAGGCCACAAGCCACCCATATCTTCAGAGTAGATAAATCAATTTTTTTTCAGGAGTTTACCAATGAGTGGCATGTAGGGGTGTGTGTATATGTATGTTTGAGTGTGTATGTTTCCCTGTGAGTGTGAGAAAGTAGTTAGTGAGGGAATGTAAAAGCTCATTATTATTTGTCATCAAGTGTGGCAAAGGGACAGAAATGAAAGGGGCTGGGGGGGAAGCGAGCAGCTGTAGCTGTACTGATGCCAATAACTTTTCATGAGGGTGAGTCAAAGCATCAGGATGTGAGACCCTCACTCCTGCCCTTTTGAACTCGCTCCTACAGAGCACCATGAAATAGAGAAGTGAGAAAAAGCCTCCTGTCCCCAGTGGGGAGAGAGGAAACCAGCAGCTCATGCAAATATTTCAGATGAGAAGCTGAACACACGCCCTGCTCACATCCGCAGGGCCGGCCACGTTGAACAACACCAACATGTTTCGGAGGTGGAAATGGGTCTGTAGTAACAAGTACACGAAGGAGAAGTGGGCCTTCCTCATGTCCTCTAGTGTAAAAGATCAATTTAGCCATGGTGGGGCCCCTAAATGTGGGTGAGGTGAGGTGCAGCAGGATGAGCTCTGTGGAACATCCTGGCCAGGCTGGGGCTCAGCTGTCCCCAGGCACAGGCAGCAGCTCAGCAGGTCATGCTCTTGCCCTGGGTGGCTGTGCCTGCAAGAACCAAGGATGTCACATCTCTGCTGCCACCGGCTGCTGGGTGGCTCATGAGTTGCTCTGTAGGACCTATGCAAGGAGGTGTTTGTGCATGGAGTGTTTTGTCCCTGAGAGCTGGCCCTGAACATCCCCTCCATGCTGGGATGAGCAGGGACATGATGTGGCAGCAGAGCTGCTGCTGAGGCTGCTGGCCGTGCCTTTGAGGTGGCCACGGGGCTTTCCACTGGGCCCCGCCTTGCAGGTGTTGGATGTGGAGTGGCCAACATGCCCCAGTTGCTCCTCAGATGTTTCTGGTGTCTGTCTGCTGCTCAAATGGCCGTGGCTGAGGTCCTGCTGGATCAGGAGGCTCTGTGCCTTAGTGTTGTGTGGCCTTTTAAAAGCAAATTGAGAAGTGAGAGGCAGTGCCACGCTCACAGACCCTCCATGAAGACATGGCCCCCAGCTTGGCCTCTTGCACAAAGAAACAGAGTCATTTGCAAGACCCAAATTCCCCACTGTGGTAGCACAGACTGCCTTTTCACTCACTTTAGAAAACAGAGGTAGCAAGGAATGCTCAAAGTTGAACAATACCCAAGCATATTTTGCTCTCTTGGATTAAAACAAGCCCCCTCTGAAATCAGATTTCTGCTGAGGCCGAGGGGTGCTGCTTCTCTCCTTCCAGCTCTTTCTGCTTGATTTCTTACCCCACTTCCTCAAGGTCCTGGCCAAGACATGAGTCCCACCGTGGCAGGAACCATGCACACTCCATCAAAGGAAAACATTTGCTGTTTCACAGAGTTTCAGATTTAAATAGAAAATGTTGTGAGGGGAAGAAAGTAAATAAAGTGACTCAGGATTGCTGGGCTGGCTGGTGGCAGGTGTGGGACTGGACTCTACTCTTCTGCTGTTCTGGTGGCCTCAGGATGAAGCCAGGCTTTGTCCTGGTGTGCGGAGCGTGTGACCACCCAACCTATCAAAACTTCATGATGGCATTAAGCAACAGTAAAAAATTAGGCTTTTATGTCTCTGTCATGGTCAGTGTCATCATCAATATTACAATGAATTATCATTGATTAGGAAGTTCAGCTGCATTGCACTGACATGGGCTGAAAAGCTGGAGACACCCATATTTCCAGAAAACATCTGAATTTTCACAGTGTCATCATCAATATTACAATGAATTATCATTGATTAGGAAGTTCAGCTGCATTGCACTGACATGGGCTGAAAAGCTGGAGACACCCATATTTCCAGAAAACATCTGAATTTTCACAGTGTCATCATCAATATTACAATGAATTATCATTGATTAGGAAGTTCAGCTGCATTGCACTGACATGGGCTGAAAAGCTGGAGACACCCATATTTCCAGAAAACATCTGAATTTTCAGACAGCACCACTGCTGCTCAGCAGAGCGCCAGAGGAGAGATTTTACATGAGTGGATGAGTTATTTAAAAATGCAAAGATCTCTTCTTTTACGTCAAGAGGCGCATTTTCAAACAGGGAAATGGGTACATAATATCCTCTGAAAGCCCCTGGAAGTATGAGTGTCATTAGTATCTCTGCAAAAGTTGCCCTGTCTGCACTGCTCTCACAGTGCTTTGGTGACAATTCGTGAACACCACTTCAAGGCTGATTTTAGTAAGCCTGGCTCTGCCTGTGCTTTCCAGACCTTATTACCCACTCCTCAGTTGTCCAGAATTTGCTGTTATTTCAAAAAACTATATGTCCCAAGAAAAAGTTCTGTGAGTTAGCTCAGAGTTTGATCATCTGCACAGTTTTAAAGTGCCTCCAATAGTATTAAGATAGTCTGGGGACTTGTAAGGGATGGTTGCCCTGTCTGTACTTTTCACATACTGACATTAGGGTTTATTCTTTACTATAAATAGTTCAAAGGGAGCTTTGGTCCAAGCCTCCCTGATGGTAAATATTGCATAGCCATACCTGCCCTCCCCCTTAACAGTGTAGAACATTTTCTGCATTATTTTGTTTTATATTCAGCATTCCTTCCTTTTCTACCAGCATTTGAGCAATTTGAGTCCCAAGCCTCACCTTGAATTTATTTTTACATTATTAGGTTTCATAACCTTTCTCAGGTAAAAAACAGTGATCATGTTACTCCTATTTAGTTTATTTAAGAAAACCTTCCGTGACCCTAATGGTTGCCCAGATTTTTGGGGAAAATCCCTGCTCACACGGCTCTCAAACTGCAGGTGAAAGCATTTTGGTGGTACCTCATCACACAGGTCAGTGTTCACCCAAACCTCTGCTGCTGCTGCTGGGGACCATGGATTACACAGTAAAACATTTAATTCAAATGCTGTGAGGTAGAGATGTCCTTTTGGGGAGAAATATTCAAACGAGGTGCACAAACACCAGGAAAAGTGGAATGGGGCAGGAGTCAGGGAGCAGCAGCCTGTCCCTTGCAAGAGAAAGCAGCAAATAACGAGTTGGTTATAGGAGAGATAAAAGAAAAGCTGACCTCTGCGATAAGCATGGAGGTGGTGGAACGCCGAAGCAAGGAGGCAATTATCCCAACTCTCTGGGATGAAGTGGCTACAAGAGCTAACAGAGCTGAGCAGTGAATTTCAGCAGAAAAAAAAAAAAAAAAAGGGATCGTGCACAGCTGCAGGGGTTACTGCTGGAGACTGTATCAGAAAGAAGAAAAATGGATATTGCCTGCAGAGGGACTCAACACTTTATTGGACTTCCAGGAGAAGTCGGCTCCAGCGTACACAGGAATTTCTGAGGAGATGATTTCCCGGCTGCTTTAGATTCACTGCAAACAGGTTTCAAGTGATAAAATTCTTTGGGGGATATGGGCTATAATGAATGATCCATTTTAGAAGAGGAAACAAATAGTGGGATGTTGCAATGTTTTAGCAGGGAGAAAGCCATTGTTTCCAGATTTGTATTAATGATACAGAGTGGAAGGAGAATGGCGAGATGACAGCGTTTGTAAATGAGGGAAGTGATCAAAGATCAGCGGCAGTCCCAGGGGGAGGGGTGAGAGCAGTTAGAAAATACTAAATTTCAGCTCCATATCCTAGGATATAAATAATAGGATATTTTATAAATTTATTTGTTCGTGAAGAGTTTTCTGGGCACCCCAACTCAAGGCAGTGCATGAAGCCCGCACACCTCTGTGATTTGGCCAGCAGTTAAATCCAGTTTCAGCTCCTAATATGGATGGGCCTGGAGTTGGGAGAGACCACAGAACTCCTGTCCTGTAAGCAACAGCCACCTGACATTATTCCAAGGCTCTGTCATGAGCACAGCCTTTGCCATGTGAACAAATGTGTGTATTACTCACAACTTGTAAGAACAAAGTAAGGAACAGCATTTGAACTGCATTTTCTAAACAACCACATGGACTACACTTTGCAAGGAAAAACTTCCTGTCAGGAGGTTTTATATTCAACATTTCTTTCTCTTTATGAGACATCAAGAAAAAAAATATTACCTGCCCTGGAGATCTAGATCTGTAGGCAGAAAGATGCAAACTAAGAAATCCCAAAACACACAAAAATCATCTTACTCAACTAACATTATATTACTTGCATGATAATAATTATAAACAGACACAACATTTGATGATTTACAGATTCATTTCTCTTCTCTACTTAGTTCAGCTAAAATTTGTAAAGTATTTCCCCTCATTTGTGGAGTAATTGACTTGTTCTCATGACATCCCTGGGCTTCCAATCCAAAGCTGAGTGTGATCTTTCCCTCGAAGCCGGATGTCTCTGTGAGACGAGCGCTGGGATTTCAACGCGTCTTGCTGCATTCAGTACAAAAATTGCTGTTGAGATGCAAACACCTGGGCTGTGCAGAAAAGGATGCCAGGGGAGTGGAAGGGTGGCTTGCACCCTTTACATTCACTGAAACAGCAAACCCAGGTGCTCTCCCCTTTACACAATGTCGGTAGGGCTGCCAAACATAGAAGCTTTGGAGATGCAAACATTTCAAAGAACTGCATGTCAGGGGACGGCACGAAAAGGCTTTCCATTTCCAGCACTCTGCAGACTCTCTGCCTGGAGCAATCTGCTCTGCCATGGCAGTGGGACAGGCTCCCCACACTTCCATTGCTTCCCCTGCTCCCACTGTCACCACCCAGATTCCCTCATCTCCTCTGAAGGATAATTTCTGCTGTTGACATGTTCTTTGGGCAAGTTTGCTGGTTGTCCTGCGAGGCTGTTTGATGCCTTGGCACTTCATCACTGCTTGGCTCCTCCTTGAGCAAAGCCCTTGTGTCTCCTGTGTCAGCCCCTGGCACCCTGACACCTTCCTCTGGTCGGGGTGAAGGTGCACCTGGGCCCCCAAATCTCCCTCCTCTCACCAGCCTTTCCCTGTCCTTGCATGAGCACAGCCCCGGAGGAGGCTCTCTGTGCCACGGAATGAGCAACCTGTCTCATGTCTGAAGGCACAGGTAGCTGCCACACTTCTCAGGCTTTTCATGTGGCACAAAATACCTGTCTGTGCACACAGAACAACCTTCTGCCTGCAATCACAGCCCTTGTCACACCTCACTTCAAGTGCTATTCTTGGCAACACTGGTTCAGCTCAGCCTCCTCTCTCCAGTCATCATGTCCTGGTTTCTCATCTTTATCAGAATGGGCAGCTTTGTACTTAAAATCCATTTTTCTTTTTTTTTTCTTTTTTCTTTTTTTTTTTTTCTGCTTTGTGTTTGTGTTGGGCATTCTTTGGTGGGGCAATTGTGATCCCTATAGACCACACTCTTTCACCATACCGGTTTGGTCTGTGTCTCCTCACTGCCTGGTTTTCCTGAGGAGCTGGTCCCAAGAAATGGGAGGTCATCTCTTGTGTGTTTCAAAACTTTGTAAGAAATATTCATTGGGAATCAGATACTAAGATATTAAATGTGCACATAGAGTTAGAAGAGAAAGTATTAGTGGCATAACCCTTTTTAGGATATTTCCTACAGATCTTAAGTATAAATATTTCCAGTGTTGAACAAGTGCTACCTTAAATCATTCCATCTGTAGGCTGCAGTTCACTCAACAGCAAAGTTTTGTCCTGTTTCCAACCTCTCCTCAACAGGGAACACAGGATTGCTCCACCATATTCACTGTATTCTCTTGTGCTGCCATTTTCCATCCTTTTGGCTGGGTATTTTTCCCCAGCAGGGCAACTGGTGAGCAACCAGTATCTCACTGTGATTGTTTGACTCCACTGATTTAGTCTTTTCCTTAATCAGGTGCAAATCCAACACCTAGCAGCGGGTCAAGAGCTTTTCTGTATGGGTGACACACCATGGGTGACTGGGGCCAGGCTCCCATGGACATCTTGTCCTGTTCTGTCAGCAGAGTTACACCAGGGAAAGGTTTGGCACAGGCTGTAAAAACGAAACCTCAACCCAGCCACGAGCAAATGAGAGTGAGGTAGCTGTTTAAAATGCCCGATGGTGAACTCAGATTCAACCATTCCAATATTGACTGAAACACTTAATTTTATTGGCACTGGCCACTGTCAGCACACTTCCCTCTCAGTGACAAGCAGCAGGATTACCCAGCTCAGAGGTCACCAGGTGGACTCTCCATCCTTGGCTCCCTTCTGAGGACAGGGCTGGGAGAAGGGATGATCCTTCACACAGGCCATCACACCTCTGCCCTTGAACACTGGGGGAAAACGAGCCAGATGCAATTGGCTGGAGATCTGGTTTTCAGCCCAGCACTTCTGACCAGGGGATGCTGGACTGTGTGGCCAAAAGCCAGCGAGCTGCCAGCAAAATGTTTGCGTGAAGACACATGTAATATCTTTTGGCTGACAAACCGCATTACATGTCTGTCCCTGTGCCCAGGAGTAGGCAGAGCAGTTCTCTGCTGCAATTCCCTGTGTTATATATATATCTATCTATCTATCTGCATGTGCATAGCCAAAAATATGAACTTCTTGTGGTGGTGATTTCTCCGAGCTACTGCCCAAGACAAAGGCAGTGCCCCCAGGATCTGCCTGGAGAAGGGGAGGGCGCTTCGTCTCAACTACTGCTGCTTGATCTTGAACTTGCTGACACCAGAGTCCCTAAAAACTGGCTTAGCAGCAGGCGCTGTCTGAGCCAAAACTGGCAGATCAGCAGCTGCTGGAAGCAGACACTCCTTCGCAAGTTCTGGTCCTCTCTGGTGTCACCCAAGCTGCTTCCCTGACTTTTAGCGACGGCTTTTTGTTAATTAGGTCACGCGTGGCCCTGCGTGTGTGAAGTGCCACACGATGCAGCAGGAGCAGTTTAGTGCCGGTGTGTCTTTTCACTTTGTGAGTCTCACATTTTCTTTGCTCTCCAGGTTATGCCGAGGCAGAAGGAGGGACTTGGAGAGGGAGGATTAACCTTCCGCTGGCCACAATTCCTTCCCTCTTATCGCGGAGGATTCGGCACCGCGCCCCCCTCCCACCCAGCCTATCTGTCTGAATTGCTGAAAGCATAATGCTCCCATATGAGAGATAAGTAAGTGAGCTCTCTTTCTTTTCCGTGGGGATGAACTATAGTGTATGCAGATTATTAGGAGAAGAAAATAATATCAGAGAAAGGTGGCTTTCTTAAAAGGCATCGGTAGCATTAGTGTCATGTGTGAAGCACCCATTTGTGACAACTGTACAGACCTTTCAATGGAAAATTGTGCTGTGCTACCTTTTAAAGTATGAAATGCTAATTTTGGATTTACAGTTTTTGAACTGGAGGGCTGCATTTTGCATGGAATTTTGTTTAATTTCCCAGAGAAAAAAGGCATTTGAAACACAACTGCCTACAGCCAACTGTCAACAAAAATCAACTGTAATAACACACGGCCTGTCACTGATTTATGTGGTGATGTGGTAATCTTCTCAATTTAGCTGGATATTTCTTCTTCATACCAAATAGCTGAAAGTCTTGCTAGACATTTATGAATATCGGGAGGTGCTATTAGGATGATAATGGGGCAAGATTAAAGAGGTGCTCACTAGTTCAAAGTGCCAGTTAAAGAGACAGGGAATCGAGAGGTGCAGATATATATGGCCCATTGGTATAAGTGAACTTTATATTTTCAGAGTTGCTTAAGATTTGGGAGACGGCATATTGAGATCCATCTGTCAGGAGAGCATCTTTCTAAAGGGAGAAAAAGCAGCTTTATGCTTTTTTTTTCCCCCTTAAAAAATATGCTTTTGTTTAGCAGGGGGTGTGAGTTTAAAATCTTAGGTATTGAAGCTGGAGCAAACGAGTATGGGTGATGTTTTGGCAAGCAGAATTCTGGGAATTTCCCCCCTTTTCTCCAAAGGCCTGAGCCTTAGCCATGGTCATTTTGCAGCAGGCTGTGTGTCAGCCAGGACTGGCGAGTAACGCATCACACTCTGCATGGCACAGCTAAGAAAAGTAATTGGCCTCTCATAAAGAGCTAGAACTAATGCAGACAAAACGATATTGCAAGACTTGAGCTGCAAATAAAGAGACAAGTTTGTGTTTTACAAAAATGTATAATTTACCAGGCATTTCATTATGCTGTATAAAAAGGCAAAAATGATAATTGAAAATAAATGCGGCTGCCTAGCTACAGTATCTGCTGCCAGCGTTACTGGAAATAGAAGTGCTTTCTTGCTGAAGAGAGTTAAAATTTTCATACAACTTCTGTCTGCAGACTTGTGTAATGTATCTTGTTAAATTTGTTTCAGTTTGGGTATTTGTTACAGAGAAGCAGGCACAATGTGAGCCTCTGTCTGTGTATTTTTATATCTAGGGGGTTGTACAATTATATTAATTATTAACAGCGTCTTCTGCAGATGCATACATCTGTGGAGTCTGAGGCAGGATTCATGTTGCTGAGTTTATTCCAGAGTGGGAAAAGTGCATCAGTTGCCTTCAAGGTTGCCACAGATATTCCACAGCAAACTTCTGTCTTCCAAGGAACACAATTACAAATATAGATAAACCAAAGTAATGGGTTGTTTTACCCTGAAGCAAAGGGAACTCTGAATTGCTGTTTTTCTTCAATGCATGGGGCTACTTGGGGATGCTGAGAATTACTGGAGGAGGAGAACACAGGTTCAGGAATCATCATTGCTTCTGCCCTGAAAGGTCCATTCTGGCCCCCTCATTCTCTGGCAAGAGGAAGCTGCCACGAATGTGGTGTCCCTCTGTGTCCAAATGTTTGAGTCTCCCTGCAGCAGCCCCAGTGCACCGCACCCCCAACGTGGGAAAGCCTTCCCCAAGGGAGCTTTGGGGGGAAAAAAACCCTCATTTGGATTGAGATTTGTTCCTCCAAGCTCTTCAATTTCTCAACAGAGAGAACTGTGAATGGCACTAGGCTCAATTCTTCCCAGGGTCTGCTCATGCCCCGCAGCAACAAAATGCAGTGCAGGTTATTCAAGTTACAAGTAAAACTACTGAGTTTCCATTAGCTACGGAATGAAGCTAAAAAAGAACAGGTGAGAGGCCTTCCCTTGGCTGAAAGAGGCTGGACACCACCGAGATGGCTTTAGAGGCCAGAGAAATAGCAAATGGGATGAATTACTTGTTGGGACACCCACCCCACACATCCCTCACCAGGGTGGATGGGATGGCAGCACAGTGGGCAGGGTACTGGGAAATGAGCTCATCAACAGGAGGGTTATACTTTCATGTGTGTGTTTAAATCCACTGTTTAAAATTGTCTTCTTTTTCATTCTTTCTTTCCATTTGGGCTCTTTTTTTTATCTACAGACTCAGCTGGGCTGCATTGTTCAGAGTCGTGGTTGTGTTTGGATGGGTCAGGCCCTGTGAATTCACTTGGCCTTGAAGCAAAAAAACTCATCATGAATAATGAAAGAAAGGAAAATAATGCCTGAGACAGAATGACTTTAAAAATGATTAATATCTATTCTTTCCCTCATAATTTGCCTCCAGACTTTTCTCTTTTCAAAATAGCTTGCCATTAGCAGTTGAACTTTCAATAGCCAGTACTTTGATGGAACTGGTGCTCTGAAGCCAAAGGGAACATTATTATTATTATTATTATTATTATTATTATTATTATTATTTTAAATAAAGGTTTATTTTGATAGGTTCAAAGCCCTGGATGAATACAGAAAGGCCTAATTTCTGCCCTCCACCACATCTAGCTGGCTCGAATTGGCCACTTGCAACACAGCAACGTTTGCCAGGCAGACACAGAAATTCTTGGGAGCGTGGATGTGTAAACACCAGTGTCAGTTCCCATCCAATAACTGCTGACAGCAAAGCTGGTCCAGTGCAGAGCAGCACCAGGGGGATTTGCAATTATGAAGGAATGGGATGTATCAGGGATGCAACTGACTGCCACTAAGTAGCTCAGCAACTCTCTGGGGCCTCCACTCAGGCTCCCAGCGCCTCGTCTCAGGCAGGAGATTTTCTTGCTTCAAAGGCTTTTATTAAAAACCAGTTCAGGTAAATGCTGACAATAAGCAAGCAAACCTGTTGAGCCCCGAGTCCACAACTTGCCAGGCAACAGGATGCTTCTCTGTGACATTTAAGAGTGCTAACACCTGAAGAAAATATTGCATGTTTTACCCTTTCTGCTCAAAATAACACAAAAATATGCTGCTCTTGCAATTGCATTTAGGGTCATTTTTAGCAGGCTGTCCCCACAACTTAAGCTGCCTCCCATGAAAGAAACCTTTTCCATCAGTTGCGTGGCCAGGACTTTGAAATGACCCAAAGCAGCTTTATCTGCCCCAAAAGCAGATCCACACCAGATTTTAGGGTATACTGAGTCAGGGCTCCTGACAGGGAGTGGATGTGGAGCAATTACAGCCAATAAGCTCCAGGGAGTTAATTAGTGTGTTACCCCAAACACCTGTGGAGCATGGTTTTAGCTTCAGCTTGCTCTGGGTGCAGGCCTTTTACTGTGTGCTGCCCTATGTTCCCTCAGAGCAGCTCCCTCCAGCTCCTTGGGCTACCCTAAGCTTCAGGTAAGTTTTTTTTTTGTTCTTCCTAAAGTCTTACAGCTTTGTTTGAGGTGATGAGCAGAGAGAGTTTAGTGTGTAGCACCTGAAGTTGCTCCTTTCTACGGCAGTTGCAAGGTGGAGTAGCTGCTTGATGTGAAAGGTGATGATTTCGCTGTTCTATGGTGAAATCCTAAATTTTTTTCTCTTTTAAGCCCTCTCTGCATCAATATTTACCCCCAGTTTCGTGGTTCTGTTTAGTTGGCATGTTTAACCTTTAGACACCCGTATACATGTATTTTTTTCCCTTGTGAGCCTTCCCCTAGCTGGTCATCTGTGGAGAGCAGCACGGTTTTATGGGAATTGGTAGTTCTTCAGTCAGACTTCTTTGATTTCCTGTCAAAATAGCAGATGATTATTTTGTTGGTAATGGTCAGACGTGCCAGTTCCATGAGCATTATGGTCTTTGCAGTATGTTATGCACAATTGTTATGGCCTTCAGTCGGGCAATGCTCCTGTTGAGCGTGGGGATTTTACCCCTGGTTAAAACTGAGATTGCCCCAGGCTTCCCCTTCATGCTTTCCTTGGTCTTGGAGGAGCGTTGGGAGAACAAAAGGTGCATCTTTTTCCTCAGCTGCCAGAGTTTCAGAGAACCCAGGCAGTGTTAATGAGCCACAGCTGGGCCTCGTTTAAACACTTAAGGCTAAAGGGGTGAAGTCCTGAGGAGCTTATAGAACCTTCTGGGCCTTTGCAATCAGGCTGTGGATTAATTAATTATCTCTGCCTGTGCTAGAGGTGGAAGGAAGCCTTTTAATGTCTGCCAGGGGATAAAGCTCCTTTTGCTGCCCACTGAAAGCGTGGCAGCCTGGGCTTAAATGGGTGAACGTGTGTCATGTGCCCCATTTCGGGGACTTTAATGGCTGAGGGGAGGAAGTTTTACATGGAAAACCCCCTGATTCCGGAGGGTTCACCTGCAGCATGTGGCAGGCTGGGCTTTAAGCCACCAAAATGCACTTGTGTGTTACCTGCAGAGATAATTGAATGTATATGCACATCCCCAGTGGAACACCTGTGCTGCCTCCCTGGCACGCATAAGTATTCCCTGCATGCCTGTGTGTTCTCTGCAAGCTACACTACACATTAATAAGGCAATCCATATATTGCATTAGGACAGACCCTATGCAGACAATGCTCCAGGTACTGATATTTTCTCTTTTTTTTCTTTTTTTTTTCTTTTGTAATACTTTCAGCTTAGAGAAATCTGACAACTCTGANTTTTTTTTTTTTTTTGTGTAAATCCTGAAATATGGCTGATATGGTCCACTGCAAAAATGAACCTATATTGGAAATGGCAAAATTGTAATGTAAAATATACTGGGGTCAGTGGGGTGTGATGTTTTTTGCATACATTTTTTCTCCCTTGACCCATGCCATTCTCCTGCATATCAGGGGAAAAAAGCTTCATCTCGCACAGAAATGTGATGTCCTTTACTGCCAGAGGCTGTTGCTGTTTTAAATGAGGAAAAAGCACAATGCATGAAGAAGGAAAATTAAAGCATATTCATTTTGGAAATTAGATACGGTGTCAGGAGACTCTCTGGAAATAGCGTGGTTTGAATGGAGCACCAGACTACAAGACAGTTCACTGAACTTTTGACCACTATTTATACTATGGGAGCTTTTGAAACGGGAAGACAGTGAAGTATTTTATAGCTGTTTAATAGTGGATTGTGGTTTTTACTAGACATTTATCTTCCCTCTGAGTGTATATAAGATAAGTAAACATTATGTGGTGTAATTGTGTTGTGTTGGAAGCGCTTTAATTTAGGGCTGCTTTATGTTCCCTGTTTGTGGCACAGCTCATCCCCAGCCACCGTGAGGGGGTGCAGGTGCCACCTGACTCCATCCCAGGATCCAGCACACAGCTGAGGCTGCTCCTGGGATGATCCAAGTGATGCTTTTGCTGTTGGTAGTGGGCAAAAATGTAAGTCTAAAGCAGAGGTGGTTGTGGTCCTGGACTGTTTGGAAAGCTCAGGTATCTTCTAGCTCCAGGCCTGACCTAATTTCTCTCTCATTTCTACAGAGTGAAACTCATTTTAACCTCCTCAATGGCTTCAGTGCCTTTTTAGCATTCCAAGTGCAGGGAGCAATGCACCCTTCCAGGGCTGGCAGCTATCTCATTACAATTGTGACGATGCATCACCAGGCAGACATGCATGAATGAGACACTGTTTGCAAAACCAAAAATGTGTTTGGGGTATTTTTAGG
Organism: Drymodes brunneopygia; assembly: GCA_013400955.1. Taxonomy (NCBI): domain Eukaryota; kingdom Metazoa; phylum Chordata; class Aves; order Passeriformes; family Petroicidae; genus Drymodes; species Drymodes brunneopygia. Next base: position 866,290 of record VZTZ01044194.1, on the reverse strand, counting down.
TCCTATTAACTCGGGCTGTTGTTCAGGGAAATAATATGGAAAGATCAGGATTTTGGTATATTCTGAGAAAACGTGGTCTTGGTGTAGTCGAGACTCTTTCCTTTCTCCCTTTTCTTTCCATCTACATAAATTTTTAGCTTGAGCTGGCATGGGGAGAGTTGCACCATGACTCTGGGTCTCAGGGACCAGTTGTTTCAGAGGAAAGTGCTCTGGAGAAGGAGCTGCCACTGCCAAACCAGCCACCTCCTGGAGCTGGGGACTGAAACGGAGTTGTGCTGTACTGGGATTGGTGTACATAGTGCTGTTTTCCTTTCTTTTTGTTTTTCCTCTTGGAGATAATTACAAAACAGATCTCTTATTGCTTAAGACTGAGAGGCAAGCCACAAAGCCCTTTTTTTCCTTTTTTTAGTATGATATTAGGGGAAGTTTAGGCTGATGGACATTGCATAGTCCCTTTGTCTTTTGTCAGTCAGCCTTTCATATAGTTTAGCCTGTGTGGGAAGGAAAAAAGGATTTCTCCTTCTGCCATGGAAGATGCTTTTCTTCCTTGGACCAGAAGCTCCTCTCCTCTCACTAGCCAGTAACAACCCTTCTGTTCATCCTTATGTCAAAGCCACACTACAGAGCTAATAGAGATCGCTGACAATTAGAGATGAGCTGAAATGATTTGGCAAACTCCGGGTGCCTGCGAACCTGAGGGTGTTCTGGGATCCCTGGGAGCCTGGCGGGTGCTTTGCCAGCTTCCCACGTCCCCCGGCCTCGTGGGGAGAGCAGTTGGGATGCTGAGTCCAGCTGGGCCTGGAGGTTGGAGAAGAGTGTGAGGGGGAGTCTATCAGATTCATCTCTTCCCTGCTGGGAGATGCAGCACTTCCCTGCTTCCCCTCCTGGCTGCTCTTTGTTGCTCCTTCTTGCCAAGATGTCCCAGGCGCTGTCAGGTCTCTTCTCCCGTGGGAGATGGATTTGACAATATCCCAGGATGACTCTATCTTTTCCTCAGGAGTAGCTTGATGGGTCACAGTGTCCCTGGGACAGAGACAATGCATGAGATAATGTTTTAAAAGGAATGCAAATTCCCCATCAGTGCACACCTCCTCAGGTGTTGGCTTTGTTGCCTCCTTTTGTAGCAGCTATTCATTTTACTTTATTTTTCTCTAGACTTAGAATATTTCTATCTCGTGCTTTCCAGTTGCCCAAGACAATATCATGAAATGTCTTGAGGTACTATTTATGCCAAAACTTTATAGGACAAGTGGTAATTTTAGATGTTTTTCTGTACTGTTTATTCAATGTGGGACTACTCGAACATAACTTGAAGCAATACCCCAAGTAACCATTGGTGAAAAAGCAAATCCCCCAAACAAATGTCTCAAAATTAGGATTGTGCCATGGGATAGTCTATCACTGGAAAGGGTGGTTGGCTGATGGCTGAGCCATGACCAGCAGCTTGGCATCTCGAGCATGATTTCCACCCTGAAAGTCTGAATTTACCTTTTCTGCTCATCCTGACTAGCTATTTGTGGGAGTGTGGAGAGAAGCTGCTTCCCCAGCCTCATTAGGGAGCTGTGCTGCAAGAAAATTGCTTAGGGAATTTTTGTACATCATTTGAATCCCGTGAAACTGAAATGAAGAGGTGTATTTTCATTCTTTTATTTCACTTTTCTTAAGGCTCCAGGGTCTCTTTCACCACAGTGTGGAAATTTGTACCTCAGTGTTCCCATCTGCCAGTGTGTCTGATATTTGTGGAGGACTTTGGAAGTGTCTTAGCCTTCAGTCCAGTAAAACTTTTTATCTGCACCATGTGTCTATTAAACAGGAGTGGTAAAGTGCAGCAGGTGGCCAAAACGTAGAAATTAACAAATTTCAGTTTGCATTTTGGAGGCGTACGAAATACATCTGTGTAGTCTCTAGAAACACAGAGCGGGACCATGCCGACAGATCTTTATCCTACGTGTCTGCACATGCTTTTCTGGGAAAAAACCACACAGAACCAGACCAGAGCCAAGGCACAGAGGTAATGAAACAGAAAAACGAGTGGCTTGTCCACACTGTTTGCACCGTGGTCCATGTGAACACGTTAGACACGAATTCTTTGTGTGTGTGAGGAGATAACAGATCCACATTAATTTCAGAGCTGATTGCCGTTCTTTATTAATAGAAATGTAATGTGGTGCCAACGCCGAGCCCTGCCAGCCTTTCCTTTTCATCTCCTCTTTCAAACACAGACAGAGTGGAAAGCCTGATCGGAGGATCCCCCAATCCCTGTTTATTTCACAGCTTGTTAAGCTGAGGGACAGTAATGGCACCTCACCATGGCTGAGGTGATGGGGAATTGTCAGCAAATACTGTAAATATCACCTGGACACTTTTTTTGGAGGCTGGAAATAGTTTCTGTGGAATAATGCTGATTTAATATGGTTTCATAAATTGAACAGAATTGAATGAGTGACAGTAGATTTGTGAATAATTTGCAAACTGAAGCAGTGATAAAATTTGTCAAATAATGTGTTTTCTATTAATAGTTTGCCCTGATCCATGTAGCTGCCGAGCAGTCTTGGTTCTCTGGGGTTTTTTTGAAGAAAAGCTGGAATAAAAATTCTTTTTATTATTTCTGTTATTTTTTAAGGCACTATCTTTTTTTTTTTTCCCCCTGGTTCCAAGAGCCATTGTTTACTTTTGAAGTAGATGAAAGATGAATTCAGGTTACGTTCTGACATTACAATGAAATTGTCAATAGAAATCAATGCTTTGTCACATGATGAGTTAGGGGCTATAAGACAGCCTAACAGTGCCCCTACATCTTCGGGCTCCCTCATTGTGCTGCCCTCCTCGGGAGCCAAGTAACTGCACTGTTATGGAAAGGTGTTGTCATCGTTAAGGGGATAGTAATGGAGTTTAATAAACCTGGCAGCCAAGGCATGGAACCCTAATCCCAGTGCCAGTGTTATAAAGCAGCACATTGTCTGTCGAGCCTGGTGTTCCTATCTGCATTTATTGACCCTGGAGAGGTAATATAAACACCAGAGATGGAGGTCAAAGAGCTCACCTTCAGCTGCTGCACGTGGCCATCGATGCCTTGAAATACCACTGTGTCAACTCTGTCCTCCCAAAGACCTCAGCACGCTGAGCCACGGCTGCTTCTCAATTCCATGGGAATGGCCACGGGATTGTTTGGGGCCAGGGAATGCCAGCATAGGTGCTCCTGCCATGGAGCTGGCTCTCCTCTCCAGGTGTGCATCTGAAGTGGGAGGATGTGGGTGCTTCTGCCACACAATGGCCTGAGAGTCATTTCCCTCTCCCCCCAAATTGCCCTCAAATCGGTCCAGATTGAATTCCAGACCCTTTCTGCAACAGAAGCTTGTTCAACTTAAACCTGTTCAGCCCCAGAAAGTGAAACCCTTAAACAGAAATTATAATTATTATTACTATTTTAATATAATCCCCCCAAAACACACCCAAAGAACCTGATTTAGAACAGGATACAGGAGCAATTTATTCTCTCTTTCCATGGATTAGAGGGGTGGTACTTGGAGCAGCTTGTTAAAACAGAAGTGCTTGGCCCCTGGCCTTGCACTGCTGTTTAATGATCCACTCTTCATGTGCCACCTCTCTAATCCATGGAGAGATAGGTACAAATTGTATCTATAATGTTATATTACTTAACAGTATAATGTATTATAAATCATAGAATTGCATCCCTGCCTTGTAATTGGTGAGATGTGTTGCATGAGAAATCCCCTAATTCAATATAAAGTGGTTGCTCTTATGCATAACTACCTCTCTGGATCAAACCAATTCAGCCCAGAAGTGGTGACGGGAAAGTTAAAGCTTTTTTAATTAAAAAAAAAAGGCAAAAATATGACTTAGCATGGCTTTATAGGTCCCTCATTGGGTTTATAGGCTCCTGCCCTCAAACAGCTGCTCAACAGAGGAGCTTGTCCCTGCAGCAGGGACTGGTCTGCACTTCCCAGAGGGTCCTCCCTGCACACCAGCCTGTTTGCACCAGGACTCACCCTCACTTCTGGTGCTGGATCTGCCAGAGGGAAGAAAAAATGCCAGTGAGGGGCCCTTGAACAGCCTGTCCCTGCTGTGCCCGCAGCCCCTTTTGCAGAGCCTTTCTCAGTGATGATGGAGCCCTCCTGCAGTAAAACCCTAACTAAGACCCCTGTTTTATTTCCCCCCTCACCTTAAATCCAATGTCTTGTCCTTGAATAGTGACCAGAAACAGCCACAGCTTCAAGGGAGACTTGAAAGTATCAAAAATATCCTCATTATGTAACACATCAGTAAAAGAAGTATTTTTTCCTGACCCTGATAGAGATCCACTCATATCCTAAAGCAGTTTGAGTGATGGGCTGTCTGGTTCATTCCGTGAAGTTGCAACTACAGATGTGTCTTCCCCCTCCCCAATAAATAACTAACCTTTCTTTAATAAATAATAAATAAACCCTGGAGCTGTTCTAGACAAACTATGCTTAATTAAAGCCTGTGACACTAAAACAAGTTACCTCTCTTTTCAATTAGAAAATGCACTTGTGGCATAAAAAAAAAGAAAATTTAGCAGTAAGAGTTTGTCTAAATGCATGGTAGGAATGGACCTTAATGAAGGCAAAGGAAAAAAACTTTATTTGAGTTTTAGCTAAGATTGGCTCTGGGATTAAGGGCTCTGTGATGGGTCCTACCAAGACTGGTGATGTTGGACAAGATCCTGTTGGTCTTGTATGTTTTCCAAAAGTAATGGAGACCAGCAATCACACAGGTACCCAAACTCTTCAGGCCTCTTGGAGGCCACAAGTCTGGAAACCTTATGTGAGCAGAAATTTTTATTATTATTCTTTTTTCTATGCTGAGTTTGTGCTAATCCATAAATATTTAGGAAACCTTATCTTGCTTCTTCTGTGGTATTGCACCTGTGAGAAGAAATCTGGCAGGCTTAAAACAAAGAAAAAGAAATAAACTTTGTAGACCTTTTAATGACTTCAGCCAGTGCAAATTTGCATGGGGGCTGGGGGCAAGGAGTTGATCTCATTGTGGGAGGAAGTGATGTGGGGTTTGTTTCTGAAGCAAAGCACAGATCAGCCATCCCCATCTCCTCTGGTACTCACAGGACAGCCTGAATTACTGACTCAGAAAAGCTCCTTCATATCCTGTGCTGCCTTATTTAGGAAGGCAAATATTCCCTCTGTCCTGGAAGGGGAGGTTGGAGGGTTGTTTCTCCCCAGTTTTATACACACCATATACAAGGGGTGATACCCTTTATTAGGTTTTCTGGAAATGGGAAAGAGCTGAACTGTTTATGTTCCAAGTTTGTTTTGCTTGGCAAATAGGAAGTAGCAAGAACCTGGGAGATGATACTTCTATTTGCCAGCAAGGCAAGGGCTTCCTTCTGCATCTGAAACTTGCATTAAGTGGGAGATGTACAGAATCCATGCTCATCCCTGCATCAGGCCTAAAATTCTGATGTGCTGATTCCTTCTGCTTTTGCTTTTTGCCTTTGAGTTTATTTTTCTGACGTGCACAGTTGCCACCAAAACTCAGAGTGAAGTTTTCCAGCCTTTTTTTTGGGGTGTTTTTTAGCAAGTGAAGGCATCAGGATAATGACAATACTTTTCAGGGCAATTAGACAAGACTGTTTTTCACCTGCATTGTTACATTTATATCTGTGGTACCCGGGTTTCCTTCCTGCTCAAGTTGTTTTGCTTTTGCTGAGTGTGAATTGTGTACAAAAGGAATGTTTTATATACATTTATCTCCTCTTTCTAGTCAGTTTTACCTGCTCTTACAAGTGAAAGCTTGGGGGGTGGGGAACAAGGAAAAAAATAATTCTGTTTTCCCTTTGAAAGCCCCAAATAATTATGCTAAGTGGTACAGAGAATTTTTCTCTCCTGTGACTGGCTGCGGCCCACCCATCCCCTCCCAAACCCCTGTGAGCCCTGGGGCACTGGATTTTCTTCCCCAGGGTGAGCAGTGGTTCCTGTGCCCCCAAACAGATCAGGGTCTGCCTGGCAGAGTGGGGATAGGGAGAGAAAGGTGGGATGAACAGAAAAAAGAGAGGAGGGGAAAAAAGTGCTTCTTTCTTGGCGAGCTTTAATCGGTGCTCACCTCATACATTTGTAAAAATGACTGCCTAAGAGGTGAAAAAAAATCCATTTCTCCAGCAGCACACATTTACTCTTAAATCAATCCAGCACAGTAGGGCACTTATTTTTTTCCTCCTGACTTTTCTATTTATTTGCTTTATATGACAACAAAGTTGCCTTTTCCTGGACCAACTGAGCAGCAGTGAGCTTTGCCTCCCTCCTTTTCCCCGCGCTGTGGCATTTTTGGGAGTAGGGTGTGAACGCCCATCCATTTTGTGGAGTGTTTTTATGTGCCTGTCTGCATAAAAATAGGATGTAACGGCGTTGAGGATTAAAGGTATGGTCAGAAACTTTTTAAATATGGTATGAAATACTTGCACTGAGAGCAGCTCTTTCTGACCCTCCAGGACCTCCATGCTGAACGTACAATAGCAATAAATCCTGGGGCAGATTAAGCAATTTCCCCACAGTAATGTGTCTATTGGAGTTTCAAATAACCCAGAGTAGCTTGAAACATTTGGATATTCCAGTCTGTATCCCATCTGTGTGTAGAAAGTTGATGGCAGGGCAGCATCCTGAACTTTGACTCCTTGTAAAAGTTTAAATTGCTGCCCTGCTGGGCTGAGTGAATGCTAATTACTTTGTCTCTTACAATATGTCCAGACTACTTATTTAGGGAAAAAAAAAAATCAAAAAAATCCCTGAAGACACAGCTTTTGCATGCCAAATGTATTGCACTCAACAAAACACAGGGAACAGTGGGCCTGTTTGCCTACAGCCCATGCCATTGTGAATTTGCTGGGTTTAGCAGTCCTTAAGAATAATTTCAATTTTTCACTGCTCATGTGAAAATTGTCGAGGCCCTGGTGGCAGCCGGGATGCACAAAGTCCACACAGGTTTTTCTGAGGACCTTGGAGCCTCAAAAAAAGACGATCTTGAGGCTGAATTTATTTATGTCTGAATCAAGCAGGGTTTCTTGCAAGCAATTAGGAACCTTTTCTGGGCAGGCATTAGAGGTGCAGTCAAAATAAAGCCAAAGTTGTAATCCATGGAAGCAGAGTCAAGCAGGCTCTGTCTTCCTGGAGATGCTCAAAACCTTTGATGCCGCATTGCCAGAGTCTAATAATTGTTAACAATTCTGAAATAACAATATTAATTACTGGGGAAGCTGAGGTTCACTGGTGATTTTTTTTTTTGGTTCCTTTCAGCAATCATTAAGCACAATTAGAAGATCAGAACTGCTGGGCTCCTGGCAGCAGCATTGTGTGGAAGGGCCATTTCTTGTGTCACTGCTGTGGGCAAGAGTGGCTGTATGTGGCATCAGGGTATCCTGAAGGGACAGAAAAAATGTCCCAAAAAAAGAAATCTTGAAACATAATGCAGTTTATAAGCAGGGATGGACAAATCACTCTGGGAAGTGAGACTCTAAATAAAGTCTCTGCTCTGCCCATTCCAGAGCTGTCAGTATGCAAGCTCACACAAAAAGTTGATTTTTGGCTACTTGGGCTTTGCACTGGACCAAAACCCAATGTCCTAAAACTTTCCTGAGATGTGGTGGAGACCACAGGGCTTGTGGTCCCATTTATTCTCTTGGGTTAGAAAGAGGTGTCATGTTGTGGGTTTTTTTTTCCTCATATGCAAAGAGCAAACTCATTTATTTTCAGCCAAGGATAAACTTGTCCTGCACAATGATGACAACAGGGGTCTATCTGTTACCCAAGAGCACTGGGGACATTAAGGTTTGGGGAGGAACTGTGGGTTTCAGGCCATGATAAATAATTCCAATGGAGGATGGTCCCCCAGACCCTGGGCTAGGGGAGCTGCATGGCTCACACTAATCTCAAATGTTGCATCCAGGTCCTACTCCCGTGCAGGGACAGCCCTGGAAACCCATGCTGATGTGTCCCAGCTGCAGGGAGTTAAGGCAAATGTAGGGAACCAACACTGGGATGCCCTGGGCTGCAGGGTGTTTGTACTCTGGGCGATGCTGTGGTCCCCTCAAAGCCCCTTGGAAACCCCCTTGCCCTGGTTTTGGAGCAGCTGAGTCTTTATGGTGCCCTGTGGCCTTCCCATGATGGTGTGAGGTGAGGGGAGGGGTAAATGTGCTGCTAGCACTGCACTCAGGGCTGAGGGAGTATTTTGAAATAGGTTAAATGAAAGGCATTCCTAACATGCTACCCACCAAATGTCCCTATGAAAAGGAATGTCTTTTATGAAGGGAAACAGCCTGCGAATTATTAATTGAAGAAAATGGGGTGAGGGGGGGAAGGGGTAGAATGAAAGAATTTCATAATATTTCAGACTCGGAAAACGTGTCACCAAATCAACAAACAGAGTATTCATTAGGAGAAATTTGCTTAATTTCAGACCAGGGATGTGGAAGTGCCATGAGAGTTGTTCTGAGGGAATTTTTAGCCCAATCAGAAACGAGAGAAGACCACAATTATTGTGGGAGCCTGTTCTTCTGAGAATGCCAACCCAGTTTTGCAGACCCAAGAGGTCTGAACAATCTCAAATCAGGTCTGGCTGTAGAACTCTGCCTCTCGCTGCTGTGCCGAGCGAGACGCGAGGCTGCTCGTTGCTGTTTTCAAAAGCAGTGTCGTGTTTAACCTCTGAGACTCTCCTGAGCTCAAAGTGCAGAACTTTATTTATCATGGATACCTGTTCCAATCTTCCCTGCAAGCAGAGCCTGACTGCAGAAAGTTGGCTGGGTTTGCTGAACTGGGTCTCACGTGGGGCAGGGCAGTGTGGTTTGGGAGTGTTGTGTGCTGAGAGGACTCTGCTGCCTGGGCCATGATTTAGCTGATTACAGATGTGCAAAGTGCACATCTGGGCGTGATGTTTAGAAGCCTTAATAGAAATCATCAGGCCACAGGCTGCAGCTCTTCCCTAGAGGTGCCTGCAGAAGATCACCCCGTAGCTCTTCCCACTGGTGAGCAGTCCCAAACATCCAGCTGGAAAAGGGTTTTTGGATGCTGCAGGAGGATGTGCAGGCTCTGCTTGCTTGTCACCAGAGCTGATTCAGTGGAGTACCTGCAGCACAGGCAGTGGCATGGTAGTACTGGAATTAACAACTCAGTGTTTTAGATTACTCCCTGGATTTATTACCTTCTGGGAAAACAAGTTATTTCTAGACCCTCTGCCAACCCTCAATTTCTAGTAAATGAGAATATACTAGTTCTGGGACTTAGGATGCTTTATGAAAGGAGAGGAGGGAAAAAGGATGAAGAAGGGAAAATGATTTTGATCTGAGACAGAAATTCAGACAAAGGATTACCCGTGTTGTTTGAACAGACAGTGCATAAACATTACCTTATATTAGAAGGAACAGAGACTCACAACATCCAGGAAACTACTTTATTCACAAAATAAAACTAGGCCCATTTCTGCTTATTCAAATACCACCCACAACTTTCTGGGGGAAGATCATATGCAGAGCATATTTGGGAACATTATTAGGAATGCATAAAGTACAGTATTAGTCAATTTTATATGCTCAGTTGCATGAAATCTGTGTGTTTAAAAAATATAATAATTTGCATTTCATGGCTTTTGATAACCTCAGGAGTGCACTTGAAATTCAGCACATGCCCACAGCACCTCCCAGCTCACCCCATTTTTAACTGAAGACCAATGGTTTCTATTAAGGGATCAGGCAGGGACTCTGACAAGCCAGTCAATAACTATGTGAGGTTACTTCATTAATGCTATAATGGCTGATAGAGTGAGAGGCAAAAAACAGGTTCCTGACAGCAGCAAATGAAAATGATAGAGATTCCTGAAGCAACGCGCCTTTCCTTTGTCATTGTCTTTTGCTTGGCTTATTCAAAATGTGGCATTTATGTATTCAGCCTTGATGAATGTTGCAGGCTTTAAGTACTTTTTCCATCTCTAATGCAGCGCCGATTGCACATTGTTCTTTCCTTCTCTCCCTCTCTTTTTTTCCCCCCTTTTTTTTTTTCCCCTCCTATAACCTCTGCTGTCAAGGCGTTGCGGGCTGAAGGGTTGCAGGCTCTGGCTAAATGGCTTTTTTGCTGTAAACGGTGAAGGTGACGGGACGATGGATCATGAGCGCTGCCGGGGTCACGCAGCCAGTGGGTGGCAGCGGCTGGAGCTGCTGCAGGAGTCCCAGCCCTGCAGGGAGCAGGACTTCAGCCTGAAAAGGCAGCAGCTCACCTCCCCAATGTGTTTCTGGGGTGTTTCAGGGCACCCCACTGGTGCTTTGGGAAGCTCATTGCATGAAGGCTTCACAATTTCCCTTTTGAGGGGTGGTTCTTCCCCAGGATGAACAAAAACTCCATCCCCAGCATTCCAAATCTGGGTGTCCCTCAGGGTGGCTGTCCCCCAAGGGGTGTCACATTTCTGCCATTCCCCCACAGCAGAGTCATGCGTGGAATTTGAACAGGATAATGGACCTGGATAATTTGGCTTCTTCAAAGGTTTGTAAGTATTGCATGTAAATGCCCAAATTGCAGTTGGAAACATGATGGAGATTCTTACAGTTTGCTTTTGCTCTTCTTTCCTTTCATTTAACTATTGACAGTACTGCACATTTGATTTTTGGTCACAAGTCCTTCCTGGGAATTGTTTTTCTTTATGCCACACAGACCAGAGGGTCAAGGCAAGACTGGCCCAGTGCTGGCCCCTTGCAGAACCCGACACCTTCATGTTTGTGCTGTGGAAAAAGCTGCTCATTTATCATTGACCAGCCTTAAAATGTAGTGCTAAAGTTGAAATAAGTCTCCTCAAACTTCTCAAAGTTGCCATATGATGAGTTACAAAATTTTTTTTTAATTATTCCCTTTTCATAATTATTTCAGATATCTCAGTCAAGTGTTGAATATTTTTGTCCAAAACAATCTATTCCTTTCATAGGGTGTTTGTGCACACCTGCTAAATACCTTCCCATCCTCTGGTTTTTTCTATTCCAAGGCAATTCTTTATGTGCCTAAACCCCAGTTTGTTCCAAGCCAGCTTCTGAAGATGCTGAGGCTTAATTCAGCGCAGTGTTTAGGCATGTGCTTATCTTTAAATAGTCACCCAGCAGTCACGTTGCAGAAGCAGTATTAGACACATGCCTAACTCTCTGCTGACTCGAGCCTAAAAGGCCTAAATATCCAAATAATTAGATTAATTTGTGGCTTGATAGTGGAAGACTTTTTGGCCTAGGAAATGAGAATGCAAAAAGTATGTAAAGCAGTTGCAGATGTGTATTTCCCAGCAAACTTGGAAGAGACCGCGAGGCAAAATGTTGATACTGGGCGTGCAAGAATGTCTGAACATTAAAGTGCTTTAAGCTTCTTTAAGAAGTAGCTTGGGTACGAACCAGAGCTCGGGTTTAAATTGTTTCCGCAGCAGAAGCAGAGAGGCTCAGAGTTTGCATTATTTATTTTTTTTTTAAGGCGCTGGTAACTTCAGGGATTTTCCCATGTTTATGGTTTAACAAGAAGGGAGCCAAGTGTGCTGTGGTTAATGACATAAGCATTAAAATAGAAGGATGAGGGAGATTCAGACTCTCAAACCTCTGTGGGGACTTTGGGCCAGCCCAATGACCCCCTCAGCAAAGAGGGTGGGCTGCTGCTTTCTCCAGCTTGGTCTCTACGAGCTTCTGGCAAAGGTTGCTGCTCACCACAGGAAGGGTCTCCAAGAAAAAGTTCTTGGGCACTGCTGTGATAACAACTTCAAATCACCCAGATACAGAGGAGGGTCTCAGGCTGCACAGGAAGATCTATTGGAGACCTGGGGCATGGAGAGGGGCTCAGGAGTTTGTAGGAGGGGTGGTCATGTGCAGTGCATTTGCCTGTCTCTGTCTGTAGACTGGAAAGGGAATCTTAGTTTGGAAACATAAATTTCTTCAAGGTGTGTGGTTTAACAAGTCATGAAACCTCTCTTGAGGTGGAAAAACCTGTATTTATTCGTATACCGCAAAGTGATTTTCTATCCTAACTGGCCATGCTAGGAGTATTTTCCACTTATTTGCTAAAACAAAACTCTGGAAACCAACAGCTTCTTCCAAGAAGGAGCAGGCTCTCTCAGGACTGATGGGGTTACCTGCAAAATGTTTGAAGTGGCCCCAGTTTCCAGCCAAATACTCATTCGGTTGCTGAGCACACTCTGTGTGTAAACTGATGTCATCCTGTGCCCCTGTGGGACTTCAGGACACTTCCCAACGGGGTGATCTCACACGATGCCCATGGTTTGGCTCAGTCTGTGGTTGCATGTGTTGGTTTAGTACCTCCCTGTTGGTCTCCACACAACTCATTTCTCAGTCTGCCTTCAGCCTTAAATCATTCCAGCTTCTTCCAGGCACTCAGCACTTCTGTTCTCCAGCCTGTTTCCCAGATGGTAAAGGCTGTGATCCCTCCTGGAGCAGTCAGAACAGGCTTGGCATGTCCCCATAACTGCAGGCACTGGAGCTGTGGCAATTCCTTCAGACCCAAGTGTCCAAGGCTCCCTGCTGTGGAGCTGGGGTTGGGAAGTGTCTCTGGATGAAAGCTGCAATCCAGGAGAGGATTCTCTCAAAGGGTGGTTGTGCAGCAAAGCTTGTCCTCGTTAGGATAAACCATCCTGGAGAGGCAGCTCTGGGAGGTGCAATTCTCACCTCTCTGCACAGGCAGAGGTGTGAATTGAGTGAGGAGGCTGCCAGGCTTTGGTTGCTCCTCAGGAAACCACCAGGATTGTTTTCCACCAGGCAGCAAGGAGAAAGGGACACTCATTTTGCAAACACCAATTTGCTGTCCTCGCCCAAAGTGTTTTTCTGGGCCTTAACAGTGTGGAAAGTGGGTTTGTGGGTGATCCAGCACCTCCTGCCCTGCCCCTGTGGGATGGGACTGCATCACTGGGCTGGACTGAGGCTGGGAGAACTGGTGGGCCTGGGACAAACCTCACTTCTCTGCCTTTGCTCCTTAAATTTACTGACAGTCCTTTCTGTCATGCTTTTGGCTGATATTTGCATGCAAAATCCTGCTTTTTAAAAGGTAGCAAAGATTCACAAGTGAACACCAATCCAGTGTGGTTTTACCTGCAGAGTTGGGTGGTGGCAGAGTTGAGTTTTCTTGGGTTTTTTTTTTTAAGTTGTGAAATAGCTCAGGAGTACCTGGAAAATGCTTTTTCCTACATGAAACATTACACCTATCTTACCTGTTCACGTTCACAGAATGCTCTGAGCACAAAGGAGGGCATTTAATGAACTTCATTAATCCATCAATTAAAGAAAACTCATGTACTTTCCATGATCAAATTCTTATTTCAAGGCCAAACTCTATTCAACCCAGCCCAGTATCCCCTAGCAGATAAAATATAATATGAATTGTTGCATGTGGATATTTTTAAAATGAGATATTAAGTAAAAGGCATCAATGCCTGTATTACACAAAGATAGAGATGTAATGAATGCTTTCACAGAAATAAGGTTTTTTAAAGAATCTACTGCCAATTTGTCTGCATTTATCATTTGCTCTTTTAAACAAAAGTTAGAGGAATTATTGCTAGCAAACAAAAATCTATTTTAGACAAACACAGTATGTCCTCAAAGATCCCATTTGTCATGCTGATAGTCTCATTGGCTGTGATTTGTATATTAAAAAGATTTTAATTGCCCAGGTAAGTGCCTGCACCTGCTAAGACATTGAATATTAGAGCACTTTATTCTAATCTCTTATAATATAGGGCACACTTCACCCATAAAATTATTCTCTACACAATTATAGCTGGGTTTTGCTGAGGTAGAAAGTGCAACTTAACTGTTTGGTTTTGCTCATTATTATTAAAATCATGCAAATGAGGACCATTAGGTAACGGTTGTGTAGTTAACCACTCAATAGCCTGGTCACTGCTTTTCCTCCCCACTACAGGCAATTCCAGGGATGGGGATGTGGGATCTTGTGCCTATGCTGGGTGGGCAGTGGGCTCTGGGACTATGAGGAGCTTAAGTGTAATATTGTCACCAGTTTTGTGTAAACTGCTTGGTTTTCTTATGCATCCTATTTCTATTTAACTGGGAAATCTGTGATTTCAAAACGCAGAGATTTGTTCTGAATTGGAACAACTGGCACCAAGTTTGAAATTGCCTGTAAAAAACACATTTCTGGGACATGCTCTTTTGAATTAGTCAAAATGTTCCAGTTCAATAAATCAAAAGGTTTCGTTCCAATTTAGTATTTCTTTTATAATTAGGGATATAATGCAAAGCAACAGTTCAGAACAACTTTTACTTTGGCAATGAATAACTGATTCACTCTGTTCCAATGAAATTTAATTTTAGGGTTTATTCTCACCAAAACACCATGGTTCAATTTTTGTTCTAAAGGAAATTCTATCAAAACGCGCTGGCTCCTGCACCAAGTTCCTATCCAACAAAGTGGCATTTCCTGATGGAGAATGTTTTATCCCAGCTGCTTTGACCAGCTCTTGCCTAGGTCCCCAAATCTCTAAACAAAACGAGATTATTCATTACTCTCCCTTATTACACCTTTATTGAAAGAATCCCATGCAGCTGAAAAGGGAAAATCCCATGCTCTGAAGTCCAGGACACTGTAGCAGCCAGGAACACAACACAACTGTTCTGTGCTACAGACACTCCTTCAAATTAATCTCTGGAGTAACTCCAGGGCCTTCAAAGGAATTGTCCAGGAATAAATTTGACTCCCCAGTTTTTCATCCAGGTGGGTTTATTTGGATATCACAAGGTAACTGCGTGGCCATAAATCCATAAAAGGATTTATGGTTCTCACAGGCAGCTCCTGCAAGTCCTGAGGTGAGATGCTGGAATTAACAGGGTGATTTGTTTTATTTTGTCATATGTGAAGGAGAAAATAAATAGTCATCATTTTATTTAGGTGTATAACCCAGAAATGTTGGTGCTGGATGCACACGCAAAGGTGTTGAGGGGAGGAACCAGAACCTCCTGGGTTCAGGGTGAGTTTCCACCCAAAGCTGGGTTTAGACTAAGGCTCTTTTGCAATGTGAGAGGCTCACACAGCCATAAATGTAGGATCTGTCATTGGAAGTAAATATCCTCAGACAGCTCCTTGCCAAAGTGGTGAAATCCACCCTCAGCAGACGTGGCTGCTTGGATTCTTTAGGAGCAAAAAAATTTCAAGATGTCTCCTGTAAGGAGTTTGGACAGACAGGAAAGCTGCTAATGCACGCATAAAGAGAATTATCTGGGATGTTTTAAGTGGAAAGAGTAATGGCATGAAACTGAGCTAAGGAAAACTTCAAGCCATGGAAAAAATAATACAGGCTAGTGGTCTGTGGACTGGCCTCCCGAGAGATCTAGGAAAGCCATGGCACGCTGGCCAGTGAAAACCACAGTGGGAATAGACTAAAGAAAAATATTGTAGTTGACAGCAGGATGGACAAGGTGCCCTGTGGGATTTTCAGAGTGATTCAAGGAGGTTTTGTTTTCTAATTGACCAAAACATATACAGCAGACTCTCACAGGACTGTGCTGAGCCAAAACTCTTGCTGAAGTCAGAAGAAGAACTTTTTGAGCCTGCCCTGTTGGAAAATGTCCACGGGTGAAATTGTGGGAGGTACGAAGTGCGAGAAATTCCCACCAAAATGCTCATTTTGCTGTACATCCTCCCTACTGGGGACATGTGTGTAATTAGCAATTGCTTCCAGTTAAATGGCTCTCTGATCATGATGAAAATCCAATTTGGAGGAAATCATTGTAAAAAACACAATTTATGGCTGGGCCCTCACAATAACAAGTGCCTGGCTGATGGAATGCCTCTGCTTCTGAGTGTTGTTGCATAAAGGGTTGGGTTTGGGGTTTGCCTGCCCCAGGCCTCTGGCAGCGTGGTGGGGAAGGAAGTGCCCTCTTGGACATGGCTGATCTTCCACTCCATGACATTTCATGGCTTCTGTGCACCACAGCCATGTGGTGGTTGGAGGATACAACCCCCGAAGAAACCTCTTAAAAGCAGCTCTTGTTCTGTTTTTCTTTTTACTTGGGGTGACACTGTCTCTTGATGTGCCGCCGATGTAAAAAGTCCTTATTGTTAGATGTCCCACGGGGGAGATCCCTCTTCCTTCTCGCCAGCTGGAGTGTCTGGGCTTGGCATAACTGAGGATGGAAATCCTTCCCCCATTGACTCCATTCTTTGTGAGACTTCACTGCTTCTTCAGACCCACATGGTCTCTGCAGTGTCCCTGTGCTGCAGAGGATGAACCTTGACTGCTGTGCTGCTCATCAGCCTCTCATTCCGTGTGTCACCAAGGGTACCTGTCCTTGTCCTGCTCTCTCCAGGGCCCTTGGTGGTTGCACACATGCACAGGAGCAGCTCAACACTCTTGTAATGCTGGCACAGAGGAGTTCTGATCACCTTGGTGTTGAGTTTTAGCCCTCTCAGAGCTAAAATTGCCGTGTTACTGAGCCTCACAAAGCGAGGGAAATACACAGAAAGTTCATACTGTTTTACTACTTCTTTTATTATTATTATTTTCAACAAGATCATTATTCTGCGACCACATCCCTACCCGGTGAATCGAGTCTGCAGGCACAATAGCTCCTCACAGGCTGCTTCCCCCTTGGTTCCTTTTCCAAATCATAAATATTGCGAATTGTGGAGAAATTCTATAAACAAAGAGGTTCATATCTGAACTCATCAGGACAATGCTATGTTTATATAAACTGCTACTTGTGGCGAGGGGGTATATGACAATTTTTTATTGCTGGCAAAGGACATATTATTCAAATATATGTAGGGAAGATAAAATGAGCTCGATAAAATTGGGATGCCCCTAGCAATCAGAGTTTCACTTTAAAATAACAGTAATAATTGAAGCGCCCTTCTGCTCACCTGCACTGCAATCAGTGCCGTGCTCCTTTTGCAAATGCCAAAAGTTTCTTATTTTGTGCAAGTGGTGTGTCAGGAGTTATGCTAGTTTGGGGTGAGCTTCTTGGGAATGGGCTTGGAACATCCCACCCCTGCTGATGGATGGGCTGCCCTGTGCTAGGATCTGGCTCTGCGGGGCTGCTGCCTCCCAGCTTTGCCTGCTGACCTCGGTGCTTTTATCCAGAGTAACCACACGTGCATTTATCACGCAACTTTATGAACAGTGAAGGTTTATTACGTTGCACTTAAACCTCGTTTAACCTTTTCTCAGGAAGCAATGCTCTAAAGTGGGATTGCAGGAGTTTGCAAAATCCCACGAGCGCTTCCCGGGCAGGGTGTGCACAAGCTCTCCCCCAAGAGAAAATGCAGGTACAAACCCCACATATGTTGTCTTCATTGTTCTGCTGCGAGGAAAAATATTGCAGCCTAGGAAAGATTTACGGCAAGACATAACTTTAGATTTTTATTTTTATTTTTTTTTATTTCTAAATTAATCATTGGCTCAAAAATACGTGCATCTCCCTCTTGCATGGTGGCACTTGCAGCCCAGACACTTCTCTGTGCTGGTGGCCTTGGGGCAGTCCTCAGGCCCAAAGACCTCCTGCAAGCTGTCACACTGTTCAAAAAGCTCCAGTCCTGGAGGGAAAAGGGAGAAATAGAAAGCTAGAGCTGAGCAGCACAGAGAGCTTCCTGGCGGGAGCAGTGCCTCAGGGGAGCTAATGCAAATCCCGTCACTTGGGATGGTAGAAACTTGAGTGAATGAAGTTCCAGCCTAAAGATAGCAGGGAAGCATCCTTCACAAGTGAGGAAGGGGCTTGGGAGACTCCCAGTCTGGGTAGTCTGTTTCCAAGTGTACTTTCAGCGATTTACAGTTCTGTTCTGCATCAGCCCATAGCTTGTAAAATGTTTGTGTCACTTGGGAGTGGAAAAATGTGAGAGATGATCAACAGCACTTAGTGAAATTACAAAATTACAAAAATCTCAATTCTGGCAGAGTAAAAAACCCCTTCAATTTGGTTTCTACAGAGCCAAAAAATGTTATAAAATTAGCTTTGATTGCCTCACACCTGATGTCCCCTCCAACTCCTTGGACATCTTCTCACATAGGAGCTGTAAACACAAAGCTTCCTGACCATCATCAATGAAGACGTTTCTTAGAAAGTCAGAGCCCCTTGCAAAAAGCAGCCAAAAATAAATACATCTTCCAAGTGGGTGGCAAAAGTTGCCAGGGGTTGCCAGGAATTTTCTCTAGGTCTGGGAATGAGCAGAGGAGTTGTAGGAATGGCTCTATTGAAGGTGCTTGGGCCAGACAGTGCAGCCTGCAAGGCAACCTGGCGCTGAAATCAGTATTTTACCTCGTGGTACGACTGAGATGGGTTGAGTCTTTCCCAAGTCAACTTAGAGGTAAGCAAGAATGTGCCATAACAGTGTGTTTTTGAACCACAGGATAGAGGCTTAATTGATTTGCTCTTTATTCTTTGCAAAAGACAGCTGAATGTCAAAGGTCTTTCTTTTGTGAAGTAGTGGAAAACCCGTTGTCAAACAACCTCTACTCATTTAATAATTTATCCCATTTTGTAAAAGAAAGGCAGCTGACATGCACTAAATCTAGTCCATGTTTAAATTACTGCATTGAACAATAATAAGAGGAATGAATAATCTAGTACGTCTATTTAAAATTAAACATATATGAAACTGTTTTTCCAAATGTTCACCAAGGGCTATAGTTTAAAGGCAGGACAGAAGCCACGAACAGAATGAAAATGCCGAGCAGTAGTTTGCAAGTGGCAGCAGAATTATTTATTCTATTTTTTCTATACATAAGGAATAGAGCTAAATGAACAATGTTTAAGCATGTCAGAATTTCATCAATTTTGCATGAGCATTCACAAATATCCTGGTGGGGGTAATTGCTTGCAAATACATTTAAACTAATGATATGTTATGTCCTTACTTGATATAAAACTATTAAAAGATACATTATTGCATTTGACAATGCCATGAAGCTGGGTCAAAGCTTAATGACAGATTTCTGCATTCATAAATTAAGATATACTCTGCTGGAAGCAAATATTTTGTAAAAATAAAAGCCATCTACTACGAAAGTTTGATCATTGATCTAAGGTTGCTTTTTGGTTCCTCCAACCACTGGGCTTGCAAAAGTAGAGGAAAGGGAGATTCCATTGCAGAGGCAACTCAGGAAATCCCAGTGTGGCTCTTGCCACATGCAACAGGAGTAAGGAGGCTTCTCTGAGACACCCAGTGGTTTTAACAGTCCTGCTGGAGACTTGAATTTACGCATCAGCTGGTGAGAGCACTTGGTTTTCCTGTGGGGAAGAGCAAGAGCGTTTATTCTACATAAAGCTGAACATGCTGGGGGAGGCTTTTTAGCCTGGGAAGAAGTTGAGGAAACAGGTACTGATGGCATCAAAAGACTCTGAGGAAGCCTGGTAGGCTGAGGTTGGTGTAAGGAGAGATTTAAGGTCTGGCCGTTGCTCAGATCCCTGTCTGAGGTATCCCTGGCTGGTTCAGTGTGGCAGGAGTGTGCCCCAGAGCAGCTCCGTGGGCATCAGCTCTTAATTTGTGACACTGTGCTGGTGAGCAATTTCAGTTATTTACTGAAGGTTGTAATAAATATGAAATATTTAGGGAATAAAATGTCCACAGGATGCAGCCAGGCAGCTTTCACCAGGCAATAGAAAAGTCTTGGAGCAGTGCAGATGTCTGGTAAATGCCGTGCTGTCTCAGGAGAAGCCATGGGATGTTATGATTGTAAGAGAGAGGGACACTGATCAACTTTTACTAATGGTTTCTGGGTGGTGTGAATTGTCATGACGTGAGGCACTGCATCCATAATAGTAAAGGAAATATTCCTTGTGTAGGAATGATGCATCCCACAGAGATGTGGCTGCTCTCTGCCCCAGCAGCAAGGAGAAGCACCAGGAGTGGCAAAAAAACCCTCATTTGCCCCATCCAAAAGGCCAACCCAAACTGTTGGGATGAAGCCTGTATGGGTCCTGGCCTGTGCCTGGGCATTGGGAGGGGGTTTGAGCAGCTGCTCTGGGATGTTTTATGGCTTTTGCCGCAGCCAGCGGCCTCCGCTGCACGGCAATCCTGAAATATCCCTTCCCGTCACCTCTCGCGCTCTCTTCCACTCTTTGAATTGCTCTGATTCCCAACATCATTGAGGATTATTATAACCTCCCCTCGTAACATACTATAAATTTTATTATAAAGCACGAATTCTTCGGCTCCCAAGCCCCATCTTGCAGGGAAGACAGTGCGCTGTAGTTCTTCCGCTCGCAGTAATGTGAGCTGAGAGCTAATGAAGGTCTTTATGTAAATTTCCCAGTTATCAGGTGAAATCTTCACATCGGAATCTGTCACATGTTATAAAAATTCTTTATGTTATCAAATGCTAATGATAACTCAGAACACAGAGCCCACGGAGGAGCTTTGAAATCCTTCATAAAAACTGCATTCGGCCCCAGCAACCGGAGCCTTGGATTTCCACTCCGACTACTCCAGTTTGTAATTAGCATAGTGCAGGCTTCTCTGCCCTCTGAAACCATAATGTTAATTACAAAAATTACACTGTGTTTAAAAGTGCAATTAAGAGACTGTGCTGCACAAAGGGAGCCGTGGAACCTCTTTGCACACTTTGAAGCCAGGTCACAATGCAGCCCATGAAAGAGAGTCCAAGGCTCGCTCCCTGCTAAAGGCTTGGGAAGATCATAGGGAGAGCTCAGCAAAAATGAGCTCCGGTGGGCTCTGCTCAGCCCTTAATGAATAATACTCTTCCTTGGGGGGGAAAGTGGTGGGTGGGGGGAGAATATTGAACTAATTAAGGACCTGATCCTGCAGTGGTTCTTGTATCTGCTTGGGATGACTGCTGCAGTGGGGAATAAGTGCAGGATCAGGCCTTGGGAGGTCACGGTGCAATCACAGCTTCAAGCAGCCTCTGATTGCCTCGATATTTACACAGCACCTGAGAGCAAAAAAACCCCACATTCCTTTGTGTCTTTGCTGTACTGAGTAACTTGGAAAAAATTTAATTCTTCTGCCTGGTCCTCAGCTAGAGGGTTTGCTCTGCTCCAGGGAGCTGGGGTGTCCCCTGTGACTGGGGTGGTGCTGGGTCTGCGTGTGATGGTTGCCAGTCGAGGGAGCCCCTGGTCCTGCCCTTTTCAGCTCTCCAAGGGAGGAGAAGGCAGCTCCAAACTATTTGTGGAGAGGTGCAAAAAAGCTGGAAAGCTGAATTGCACTATGCCAAATATTGCATGAAAGACTTGGGAAGAAAACAGATTAATTTTCTTTTTTTTTTTTTGGCCTTTTTAGTCACTTGATACTATGAACTTTGGTAGTCCTTTCCACCAAAGACCTTCCAAGTGTGCTGTGCAAGGTGTTAATTAATTAATTAAGACCCAGAGCACCCCTCTGTGGTCAGTATCTGCACACCAGCTTGTACAGAGAGAAATTGAGGCACGGCCAGTGGCCAGAGGGGATGTGGGCAGCTGCAGCCAGGGCAGGCGAATTCCTGGAGCCCCCATCTCCTTCATCACTACCAGAAAGTGGTCCTTGTGCACGTGTCTGGCTGGAAGAAACCAGGCATCCCTGTGGCATCAGCTGCCATGGGTGTTGTGGAGGAGGGTGGTGTGGGGAGCAAACTCCAGATCCCAGCGTTGCAGCCTTCTGTTCCAGCTGAATTCCAAGGCCACCTGCCACCTCCATCGGTGCTCACAGTGACACTTGTGGGGCAGGATTGGGCCATGCTGCTGTGGGAAGGCTTGGCCTGGTTTTCATAAGAGCCACGAGCCCCTTCCTTGAATTTTCCAGTAACTCTTCTATACAGCCTCATGTAAAAAAGCTTCAATAACTGTTCAATAAATCATCAAGCTGACCTTTTCCAGTAAAAATGAGCACTGCCATGGGTGATGCTGAGAGTCTGTGTGTGTGGTGGGGGCATGGGGGAAGGCAAAGGGAAGCCCAGCTTTGCCAAGAAACTTCAGTGCAGCCAGCAGTCTTGGGTTTATTTTGCTTCGGTGTTTAAAAAAACAAAATCCACTTTCCTTCTCTTTGCCTTCTACCTGCCCAACTGGTTATAGACCCAGACAGTTTACATATGTGATCCTTCCTATTTAGAAAATTAATGGTGTTTTCTGGCTCCAAATCACAGCTTGTGGTGCTCTGCAGGCGATGAAAAACTTGGCCAGCTTCAGCAGCAAAGCAGCCATTAGAAAATTAACCCTTGGTGGCAAAAGAGCAAAGGTACCCCAGCGAGGTCCACAAGAAGTGGCAGGCTGCAGCTTTCAGGTGTACCTACATATGTTAGCAATGTAAAACCAGCGCAGGCAGTCCCCCCGGAGAGTGCCCATCAAGCATGTTTGGAGCTGGATACTGTGGAGAGGGCATGGCCATATCACTTGGCAGCCAGAGCGACCAATATGCCACGGTTTTCATTAGAGCACAGGAGAAGTGCTGAGTGCAGATTATGAATCAGAGATGCCTCTCTCAGCTCTAACTGGCTGCACAGCACTCGGGTGGCTGCTCTCCGGTGTTCCAGCGATTCCCTGCCATTCCAGCCTTCGTTCTTCTCCCATCCTTCTGTTTGTCATTGGCAGCAGCGCACAGGAGCGTGGATATTGCAGAAAACTTAAAATATTTTATTAAAAAATGGATGTGGGGGGGTGAATGCGTTGCTGCATGCTCTGGTTTGGCTTAGAGAGGTGAACTCTTCTGAGTTGCAAAGCATGGTTGTGGCCAGTGCTGTCATTGCCCCTGTGCCGGGGAGGGGTCTGGGGATGTGTGAGGAGCTTGTGGGTTTTGCAAAGATCTTAAATTTCCGTGATGTGAAAGCTGTCACCTTATGCCAGGGGGATCAATGATGCTTCCCCAGCTGTCCCAAAGCAGAGGAAAAATAATGTGGAGCATCCAGAGGAGGAGTTGCACTGCAGCTCTGAGTGCCCCAGCTGTGGTGCAGCTCCTGGGCGAGCGGAGCTGGAGACAATTGGTACCCCAACATCCTTCCCTGTGCCAGGGGACAATCCACACCCAACACCTTTCTCTGTGCTGTGTGGATGCCCAGGGTGCCAGAGCCCTGCAGGGTTGGCCATAGCACAGGTCAGAGCTGTGCTGCCTCTAATCTGGAAGTCAGTGGGGCAAGGTTATTTTGAGGTGGCCTTGTGACAGGGCAAGTGGGGAGATGCTGCAATGACACCTGAGGCACTTTTCCTCCTGGTGAGCTGAGGGATCTCTGCAGTGGAGATTTCAGTGGCCATTTGGGCTGTGTGGTTGTGGGATCGTGCTGGCACCATCCCTTTGGGACAGGCTTCACGGTGCTTGTTGTACCATGTCAGGAGGTGCAAAAGCTGCTCTTTGTATTTTCCTGTTGCTTGCTGGAGAGTGAAGCATCTTTGCTCCCCAGGTGCCTTTCCCATGTGCCTGCTTGTCCCTTGTCCTACAAGAATATTTTTGTCATGGCCTGTTTTTGGAATGGAAAAACATCAGGGCAGGCAATGCCTGTTGCTGGTACCTGTAGCAGAGGTGCCAGGACTGGGGTCCTGTGTTGGCTGCAGCAGAAATGGGGTAAGCATTGCCTCGGCCACCCCTGACCCTGTGCGTGCTCACCCTGCAGCACTAAAGCTGGTTTTATCTCTGGGCTCAGGGTGCCGGAAACCACAGCCGTTAATTTCACTGCCTCTGACTTGGGGCTGTGTGGAGCTGAGGGAAATGAGCCTGTCCTCCTTCCTGTCTGCCCAAAACTGGGGGCAAACAACAGCAGAGTGTGAATTACTCCTCTCTGGTTTACTTTGACAAAAACGCCCTAAACTGAAGTCTGACGTGATTATAGATGATGCATTTTCAATTAGCCTTTGTTAACGCTATTAATAAGATTAATAACATACAGTAAAAATGTCAATAAGCTTATCTCCATAATTTTTGGATCAGCCTTTTGGCTGGTTAGCAGCGAGCCCTTCCCTGCACAGCCTCTGCAGGCTCGGGAGCAGAGTTGCTGCAGTAGGATTTGATTTCCAGGGAGCAGATAGGGCACGTCTGTGCTCTCCCTTTGGCAGCCGCTGCTGTAACGCTGCCTGGAGACCCAGGGCTCGCGCTCAGAGCAAACTCTGTGCAGCCCAGGACTTTGCAAAGTTGCTGCACAGCAAAATCTCCTCTAAAAAAAGCTCATTTTGCATTACCTGGGCTGGCGCCGGTGACCCTGTTCTGAACTGGATGATAAATCGCGCGAGTAGCTCGCGTTCCTTCCCCGGTTTAAAACGTACGACGCAGCAGCGACCGGTGTTAATGCACAGAATTAATTGCCCCAGTGAGACACTTCTTCCCAAAAAGTAATAATAGTTAGGACTTAGCCTGGCGAATGTGAAAACCCTCTGGTATACTAATAAAATGAAAAGATTTCACAAAATAATATCCCAAATAATTGGGTTCCCTCTACCGAAGGACCCCATGTTGTTTCTCTTAAGCAATATATAAAAAAAAATGTGATTATTCCTTTGGACTTAATAAAACGTAATTGGAAAAAGTCTTGAAAGAAAGCGTAAGGTAATCGCTTTCACTTTTCCCAATCAAGTTGATGTTTTTTTCCCTCTTCTATCCCCTTGTAAGGTGAAGAAGTCTTTAATGCATTTGCATCATTCAAGAGGCAAATAAAAAAAAGAGGGGGGAAAAAAGAAGCAAAACAGCTTTTTTCTCTTTTTATTTACAAATGGACTCACAATGTTTATTTGTGGTGGTAACACACTCACTGCAGCTCTCTTTGGTTGGAAGGGCTGGCTGGTTTGGCGTTGGGGATTTTTTAAAAAATTTTTTTGGGTCCATGACCGTTGGGGGCAGATTTGGGTCTCAGTAATTTTTTAAAATTTTTTTTTTTCAAGGCGCATTTGACCATTCAAACTTTTGAACAGCCCCGGCTTGCAAATCCAGTGCCCGTTGCCCCCTCCTCCCGCTCCCCAGAAACTGCATGCTCCTACTGTGCTGCATTCATAATCAAATTAGTGTGCTGTGAATAGGTTAAAAAAACTGTTATCCAGCCGCTGCCATGAAAGATATTTTAGCCCACTCCCCACAAAGCCCTCCCTTCCCCGCTCCCCCTGCCTTTTTTTCCTCCCTCCGCGAGACATAAAGACATCCACGCGGACGGAGAGAGATCTTTACCTTACTTCTCCTCTGCAATCTTAGCCCTCCTTTATTTATTCCCCCCCACCCCACCCACCCAACGTAAGAAAACAAAAGTAAATTCTCCAGAAATGAGCTGCTGGAGAGAGAAAAAGGGGCGCTGGGGGGCGGTGGGTGGGAAGGCGGAGGGGCTGCTGCGTGAGAGATGCTATAGGGAGACAGCGCTGAAGATAGTTGTCCCAGCTACGAGATAAAAGCTACATTACATGAAATTAATGGAGGCTGTCTGAGACATACATGAATCACTGTTTCAACACCAAGAAACCAGCACAAAAGAATAAAGAAATCTGAGTACTAACTATATCTTCAAAGGTCTCCTATTTACCCAGCTATACCGGGTACTGACACAAGTGGGGGGAAAATATAAGAAAAAAGCACTGCTGTGATCGAATGAATGAGACCATATGAGCTATATTGGTGCCGTATGCATTCTATTTAGCTGATATCAAACACAGTTTAATGAAAGTTAAATAGTTTCTGAGGAGTGCATGAGCTGGAACAGATTAGATTCCACCGAGGGGTCTGTCAGCATATTGTTGCTCACATGTATTCCCTGCTCAGAGCTGCCACAATTCCAGCACTCCATTAGCAATACACAAAAGACTTATGCAGATAGCGGGCATAAGCACGTACCGCCATGTTGGGAAATAAAAAAAAAAAAGAAAGAAAAAAAGGGGGGAAAAAAAGAGAGAGGAGAGGGGAAAAAAAAATACCCAGATGAAGGTTTTGTTCAGCGCGTTCATCTGAAAATAGATCTCTGTAATTCGAAAGTGATAAGAATAGATGGAGGAAAGGAGAAGTGGTGGGGGCTGTCAGAAAAATAAAATAAAAAATAAAAAGAAAAGAGGAGACGTATATAAACTCCTTTAAAAGAATAGATATTGCACCAAGTCTATAATGAGGTTTTGATCTTTCAGGGGACAATGACATGGGTGAATGCTGTGCCCTTTTGATCTGCAAGTTACATCTGGTCTTAAAGGCACAGCGGTTCCTGTGGCCTCTCTGCCCAGAAGTTGCAGTGGAAGATGATTTTTTTGAGAAGTGGGGAGGAAATTCTTCCTACAAAGCAACATCTCTCAGGCTCTTCTGTCTTATTTTAAGATGCAGAATTCATCCCAGAAATACCGCCGGACAGCCTGTGTGCCTGGTACAATCGCTGTCACTGAAACTAACATGAATTGAGATTAATTTTTATCACTTCAGAGGATTTTTATTCCTCTCCCTGGGGAAAAAAAAATCCTCCTTCTCAGAGGTGTCTGTTTTAAAATTAGTAGTAGGATAAGGCTGGTGGGGGTATTCAGATATCAGATGGCAATTGCTCAGTGATTATTGCATTTTGATTTAATCTGACAGAACTGATCTTGCACCATGAAATCTGTATTTTCACAGGAAAATAGGAGTTGCCATACTGGAACAGACCATTTGTCCACCCTGTCCAGCGCCTGGACCCATCCATGGGGGTAGCAAATCCCTCCTGTACTTGCACCCTGCACAAACATTTATTATTTATCACGGGCGGGGAACAGTGTTCCTCCTTGCTCCTGACTGACAGTCCCTCCACACTCTATGGCAGCAGCATTTCTTTGCCCTGCAACTTTTTTTTTTAACCCAGCTGAGTGCAGCCACGAATATTATTTCTGCCCATGGAAATGCTGCAAACTCCTTCAGGAGCGTGCCTGGAGGTGACAGGGACGTTTTCATCTGCTCAGGTGTGGGAGGGCAGGCGGTCCCCCCCATCCTCTCCCCTCCCCAAATGCCTCTCCTCTAATTCGGTCAAAGAAAAGGGGGCACAAGTGAAAACACGATGATTTGTTCGGGTTTCTTTCTCTGCAGCTGGGAGCCTGCCTTATTAATATTATCTGGGCTGGGAGCGCGCAGTGTTTCCTCAGGCATCTCTTCTGAGTCATTTTATCATTATTCATAGGGATAAAAATGGCCCAAACCAAGGATCCATTTAGGGTTGCCTGTCAGATCCACTAAGGTAATTGGCTCCATTTCTTCATTCCCATTCTAAATTAAAATAATTTTATTAAGTGGTACAGTAGGTGTTTCACCTGTGTCACCAGCTGCCTATTAGAGCCAGAAAGGGCTTTTCCACATTATTTCTGTCTGTTCTTATAACATTATGTCATCGTATTCCACGTTACTTCGTGTCAGGGGTTGCACAGTCTCGTGTACTTAAGTCCAATGGTAATAAAATGTAGGTCCAAGATGCCCTTTTTGGGGTGAGGGCAAAGTCAAACACACTTGACTGTTCCAGCTCTGCTTGCTGCTTCCCAGATAGAATTCACACAGAAGGAAAAATCAGTGTAAGACTGAGAGCAGGGCCCGTGGTGTGACTGAAAATGTACCGCCAACGAAAATGATGAACCAGTGGCAGCGGTGACGTTCCTGGCAGCAATGTTTGGAGGGGAAGAGCTGCTCTTAGAGCTGTGCTGCCCGAGCCTGGGAGGGAAAACACGTGGATGGGTGTCCATGGAGGGGAAAATATGTGGCACGACTGGTCCCTGCAGGGAGCAGCCACTGGTGGTGCTGCTGGTGGCACTAACGTGGTGCTAAATAGCAGAGCCTGGTCAGGTGTGTTTAGGGTTAGTTTCTTCTTCAGAGCAAGGTGGTTCTACCTTGTGGAAATCAGGCTGGGATCACTAATCCCACTTAAAAGAACTGAGATATGAGGCTCGAAAGCACTGTGGTGAAAGGTGTTCAGTGTCAAAATAAGGAGTTTGCAGCTCCCCAGGTTCATGTCAGTCGGGATGGGGGCTGTGCATCCAACAGCAGTGTTTGCATTTAGTGTTCAAACACAGTATGAAGCATCTCCAGCCAGTTTTTGGTGGATGGATAAATACACATGTGAGTGTCCATCTGAATTAGACTCGTTGGGGATGGATCATTGTTGACTGAGATCTTTACATCCCATCAGGACAGGGGAACCAGGAGCAGTTACAGAAGAAACATCAGAGAAAATTGCTCATTTAATTTTAGGCTCCCCATAAACCACTAGCAACCAGCCAGATGGAAGTTTCCACCAGCAGATAAGACAAGCCGTGTTATCTGAGAGTGAGGAAAGGTCGCTTTTCCAACGGACAAAGTCATTCCTGTCCAGAAAAAGGTGCAGTGGCACAGGAACATTCCTTGTGATTAGATAGGGAAGTGAAAAAAAGGGCATGTTTGTTCAGTTTTCAGGGATCTTGCAACTGTTTTTCTTCAACCTGCAGGTGGCATTAGCACTAAAAATGGATTTTTCTTTCTTTCTTGAAAAGTGTTTAGCAATGAAAGGAAGAAAGCTGCGAGGGGATCTGTAGTAGGGCTGCGTGCTTGGAGTTAGTCATGCTAACTGCAGATGGCATTTTTGCATGTTTTATAAGGCAGGGATACACAAACGTTTTAGCACCCTGAGATATAATATCTCCAGTTTCCGGAAGCAGGCAGGCTGGGAGGACCAGAGGAGCTGAGCTTGGGCTAAATCTGTGCAACTGCGAAGGAGCTGAGCTGCGCTCAGAGCTGGCACCTCCGGGCTGGCACCCGTCCATCGCGGTGTCACCTCCAGCCAGGCAGCACCTCGAGCTGCCATCCCATCCCCAGCCCTCAGTCCCTGGTGTCCCACACTGCTGAGGGACAGCTTACTGCAGGCCGGAGCTGGTGCCCACCAAAATCAATGGGAGAGCTCCCTGAGGGCTGAGTGGAGTGGGGTCAAACCCTCCTGTCCTGTGAGGAGTGATGGGAACGAGCTGCTGACTGTGGCTGTTTGGCGGTTGTGTAATGAGGAACAGGAATACTCCCTGTTTGCCTTCTCTACCTGTTGTGGGGGGCTGGAAATATTAATTAGTGCTGAAACAAGGCTTAGAATAGAAAAGTTTATCTTTCCCTTTTTGGGGGGGTTTGTTTTGTTTGCTGGATTTTTTGTGTACCTATGAGGAATGGGAATGAGCTCCTATTTTAAACTATAAGATCCATCCCCAACATCATCACCAATGCCTCCACCTTTCTGAAACACCAAAGTGCCCCATGGGGCCCAGTCCCAGTGCTGCTCTTTAAAGCAAGGCTGGAGCCTCATTTCACCTTTTATTGGTGGACTGAAAATGAGCCTTTTATGGCCACAGTCATTCAGATTTGAATTCCTGTTCTGGGAAAGTCCACTCAAGGTGCACAAGAAGAGCATACCTGGAAGAATGAAGCCTTGCAAAGGCATTCCCCAGATTAAAAATATGGAATGAGCATCATAAGAAAACACAGTGACTGCTGGCTTCACTGGTATTGAAGTCCCCAGAAGAAAGCCAGCAGAGCTAAAGAGAAGAGTAGAAGCAAAAGGTTGCGAGAGAAAGAAACCATCAGCTGAGGCCACAGAGCTCTCACCAGAGGCTGTGTGGAGATACTTTTTCCCTTTTTTTTCTTTTTAGGCAAACCATTTTGTTACTGGAAAGTGCTAATTTGCGAAAGCAAAACATCTCCAGGCAAAGGGTGTGCTTTGACAAATTTCCCATATTGAGGAGGGGTGGGGAGAAGCATGAAAAAGAGGAGAAAATAAATGTAGAACGATTGCAATGTCATGAGGGGTAAGTGGTATGTTTGAGACAGGGGCTAAATCACTGTTAAATCACTGCAGGCAGAATTGATGTGAGACTGGAGCACACTGAGAACTGGGCAGGGGCATAAACCTAATTGATTTGAGGCTGGAGCAGGGAGTTAATTGGGGGCCAGGGTGGAACAGTAACTAACAGAGTGCTGTGATAGCCAAAAGCATATCTCACTCTCTGCTGTCCTGCCCATGCCGGGTGCGAGTGCTGGCAGCTGGGAATCACCCCAGAGCCTAAACCACGGCTCCAGCCTGTTGGTTGGAGGCTGGTTCCATGCCTTTGGAGAGGGCTTGAGCATCTTTTGAGAGCTCAGGATTGCTCCCTGTGGTGATGGACCTCAGGAGAGACCAGCACTTGTCACCCACAGCCTTGTTTTGGCTGGGGAAGGGGAGCAGCGATTGCTGCCAGAACAATTATTGTGGAAAAATCTTCACTCTCTCTGAGACTTCATTCCTCTCAGAGAAGCACGATATGTCCCCAAGGAAACCATCTAGACCAGGTCCACAGGTACTCCACACAAATGTTCCCTTTTTTTTTTTCCTAAAGACCATTGAATTGAGCACTCAAAATTTGAAAATGCAAAGATGAAGGTTGCCTGGGCAACTGCTTTGCACTGAATGAGGAAATGATCTTGTGAAACAAACATTTAGTGATCATGTAATTAAAGACTGAATCAAAATTCCATTGTACCAGGAAGGGAGTCTAAATTAAAGTTGACCAGGCAACTTTCAGTTTGGCATTTCCTAAGTTTTAAGAACTTGATTTAAATCGACTTTCTTTAATTATTTCTCCTTTTGTATTCAATCTTAGGGTTTTTTTCTCCTAGAAAATTTATGGCATATTGGTATGTTGTAGCCACGTCCACCTCTAGGCACAATCCAAATTTCAGCCCAGGAGCTGTAGAATCCCAGATTTCCAAACGCCCACCACTGGGACAGGGGGTGCAACTTTCATCTGCTGCCCTTTGGGGAGCGACAGCTGAAGGAACAATGTGACTTTTGGGTTTGTTATTGTGTACAGTTTGCCACACTGCGTCAGACGGGCACTGAATTTAGTCTACACCAGATGCACCAAAGAAGGATGCAAGAATAAGTAAGGAGATGTAGAACAGTCTGTCCAGAGGAAGGTTTCACCCAAGCCACTTGTAGTTGGAGGTTGTTTTAAACCCTTGGGAATAATTTTTATTTCCCTTCCAAACCCTACCTTTTTTTTTTTTTTGTTGTTGGCAGTTGTTTTGGATTTAGATTCCACCCTTTCACCATTTCCATGACCCAATGTGTCAGAGGAATGCAGTGACTCCTTCCAAATAAAACTTTCCATTTTGTTCCTTTTGCAAAACCACTGAGGCACCTTCCAATTACAGTGTATTTGCCATATCAAACCTGTGTTTAAGACTTTGCATCAGCAAACTCCTCTCTTCAGTTCATCTGGAAACACGTGGTGTTTTATCTTGCACATTTTTTAGCTTACTAAGTGATAGTTACACAGAGCTCCACCATTCCCTTGCTATTTTCAAGGGCAAGAAATGTCCGTGCACGCAGCATGTGCTGGGGCCTGGCTTTTATTATTATAATTGTTATTGTACTTAGCTATCTGTCAATGCAGCGCTTCAATTTGACACAAATTATCTCCGCAGTGGCGCGTTCCTACGGTGAGACGCTCTCGCGCCTCCCAGCCCCGAGCACAGAGGCAAAAGAGTGGTTTAAACCTTCTCCCATCTGCACCCAGTCTAATTTTACCTCATGATCTCACTTAATTTCCTTTTTTAAAATTTTTTTTATTTTTTTGGTAAATCCCAGGATATGCAAATAGTTCCTAAGAATTATGTCAGGAAATATAGTGGTAGGGAAGATATGACTTGTATTTACTCACTAGAGGTTTGGGGCACCTCAGTTCTCATCTTTCCAGGGAGATTCAAAGGGAGCACTTGTCCCTGACTGCTTGGCTGGCTTCCCTCAGTAGCTGTTTCCTCTCACCATTCAAGTAGTCTTTGTCAATGTATTATTTTTTAATCTTAGTGATCATTTTATGATTTTTTTCCCCTCATAGCCAGTGTTTATGCTGGAAGCAGTGGCAGAAGTTGATGCCATTTTGGGATAAGGGGGCTGAAAGACCTCTCTTTCCCCTTGCTGATGAGCACAAGTAGTGCCTGTTTCTAAGCAAAGGAGACTCCCTGTCTGTTGAACTCAGCTTTGTGCTGCTTTCATTTTTTCAGGATAGGTTAGGAAGTTCATTCAAAGTTCTTCCTTTACTGTGGGACATCCCTGACATTTTCCCATTGACACAGACCAACTGGTGTGATTCGGTGACCTTCTGCACCGACCCTTCAGTTGGATTCTGTTCTTGCTTCCTCACCTAGCCTGCCCCACCATCATGTCCTTGTCCAGCTCCACTGTTTTGCTGCCATCAGCTGACTCCCAGTCTCATTGCTTGCCCAGGCTCTCTCTTTTTTTTTTTTTAATTACTATTATTATTATTATTATTATTTCTACAAGTGTTTTTATCTCTTGACTTAGCCCAAGCAGCCTTACTCTTCCCCTCATCATTTAGCACTGGCTCCTCTCTGCAGAGTCTGTGTCCACCCAAGCAAGGCCAGCTGTATCCCATCTTTCCCATCCCATATTTCAATTTTGCTTGACCTGTTATCCCATGAATTTCTTTCCATCCTCACTGTCTTCCTCACGTGTCCTCTTCTCCCCCTTTAAACGAAATTGTTTCCTTTTCTATGTCTCCAAGACCTGGAGATACCCAGGGAAAAATGATTCCTCTTGTTCTCTCCAAGGCCCCTCTTCCAGCAGCTGGAAGCTGCAATTACAAAAAAAGTCTGGTTTGAGTTTGGCAAAGTTATAAGCAAATGAAACAATCTCTTATAATGGAAAGTGTCATACAACCTTAGTAATAGACAGTGCCATCAGCTCCACCTATAATATGCACGTGTGTGTAAAAATGAAACCTGAAAACTGAATGAACATGAAAAGGCCTCGACCTACTTTCAAACTGATAGGAATGCTCCCCATCCCTAATGGAAGCAGACAGGACAGGCCTTGTACATCTCTGGCTTCATTTTGCAGGAGTGTGTTACAAGTGCAGAATTAGTGTGGAAAGGAGCCTCGCAGACAATAAAAGCGGGGAAGGGTTTTTTGCAGGACTCATTTGCACAGGGGTGAAACGCACAGGGCTCCTTTGAATCCCAACCCCGGCGAGTCAGGCAGATGCTGAAACATGCGGTAACCAAAAGTTAGGTCCAAGCCTGGGCCCTCCAGCAGGCAGATCTGTCTCCTGACAGGCCCAGGGTCTGCTCTGCAGCTGCAACCCAGAGGAAATTCAGAGGGAGACAGGGATTCATAGAGTCCTCTTTAAGCCCACCATTAGCTTATTAGGAAACTGAGAGCTCTTATTCCTGGAAGCAACGTTTTGTGAACTGTCAAACTCATTTCCTTCACACGCTGGCACAGATTGCGTGCTTGACCCAAGGGCTTCAGCCATTTACATTTTTGATCTGCTCATCTCTCAGAAACCTCCACAAATTAGAAATACCACAAACCATGTTTGTTGTCGCGAGGGCAGAGATGTCTGAAGTGAGGTCTGGGTGCCGTGCCTGACCTCGGCTGAAATACTGGTTCAAAATAGACCTTCTTTGAAGAATCTCAGAGTCCCGAAACTTCAAAGCACCGGCTAATGTCTAATTGACTGTAGGTGAGTATTGCTTTACAGGAGAGCTCCTCTGCATCAGAACTCTCGAACCAAACTTCTCCAGGGCCTTATGGGTGAATGAGAGAATTCAAAAGCTACTACCATCTCCAAAAAGATTTAGAGTTGAAGCTTCATAATTGCAGTACTTTTTTCCTTCTGTGTTAAGATTCCTAATGAGCTTTTTACAGGGGGGTCTCGGTCTCAGAGTTGAAAAATGCTCTAAGACAGCAAACACTTTATTTCCTTAATCTTTATTCGTCCTCACAGAGTCTGTTTGCCATGGGTGTACTCTGCCTTGCCCTTTTGCAACGAGGACATGTCCATCCTTTCTGCTTCCCTTTGGTCCCAGCCCCTTCAGATGGGCATCAGGGTGGCAGAGGTGGCTCTCCCGAGACACCCACCTCTCTCAGAGCTGGCCCACAGGTTCTGGCCTAGGAGAGGGCTGAGAGTGAAACCCTAGGAGCAAGCTGGTAATGCTGCAATATTGAGTGTTCAAAACCTCAGTATTTTTCTGTGATGAGGCCATTTATAATTTACCACCATTCCCTCCTGCTGAAAAATTCCTCTAATTCTTCCCATGTGAATGGAGAGCATGAAAGGAGCACCAAAAGCTTCCTCTCTTGTTCTCCCATTCATTTTCTTATGCTAAAGCCCCATGGATGAAACCCATTCCAGGTGCCAGAGAGCTTTTCCTGTAATTTACCCATGGTATTCTTATCAAAAGTGTTACCTCTGAAAATATTTCCTTTTAACATTAATTTATCCTTTGAGCCAGCTCACCCACAGCACACAAAAGGGTACAGAGGCTTGGCAGGATTTTTTTTTCCTTTTTTTTTTCTTTTTCATTGAGTACCACATGTGCCTCTCTGCATACATGGAAGGGCTTCCCACCACCTTGAAGACATCACATCATGTACTGTAGGAGCCCAGGCAAACAGGTATTAAATGGGAAGTTATTGTTTAGTGATGTGCTGTAACGCTTCCCATACAATCTGGTGAGGAGGCTTGTGGTGCTGGAGGTGTCAGAATTAAACTAAAAGTCTAAAAAGACAGTAATAATTAAAGAAAACAAGCCATTGCTGGGATAGCATCTTTGGAGGCTGAGTCTCCCCTGGAAGGTTTGGTGTGCCCAGGTGGTTTTCGCCAGCAAGGGGAGATGAGGATGTGATCAGCCCCACGGGCATGGAGGTGGCTACCTGCAGGCAGCCCCACAGGAGCTGGGGGAGAGACAGAGGGGTTAATCTCCTGTCCTCTTCACCCAGGGAAATGTTTATTGCCTAGCAGGGAAGGTCTCCTTTCCTTAGGTGAGTTAAGTCAGCCTCTGCTTTGTTTGATGCTGCCCATTTGAGGAAAGCTTCTCCCTGACCTTCTGCCAGAGAGACTGATGACAAGGACGGTTTGAACTAACCTTGACATTCACCAGGGTAAATGGCTTTTTCCACAAGTAGTCAGCAAGCCAGGAGAGCCAGTCAAGAGCTAATGAATCTGTACCTGAGGGAAACCGAACAACAGTTGTACTTTTAAAGAAGGAAAGTCTTCCCTGGCTCCATCTGTGCTTAAATGCTGGAGGATTAACTCTTCCAGCTCACGCCTGGGCCTTGCCAGCTCCCATTTTGGCTGGTGGCAGGGAGGCCACTGGTGGAGATGTGGGTAGGGAAAGCCTCTGTGGGAAAGGACAGGTGCTCAGCTCCCTCATTTGTGTGAAGATGGATGAAATCACTCCCTCCTCTCCACATGTCAAGTGATAACCCCCTCAGAGCCCTGCAGTGCCCTCAGCACCAGAGCATCAGTCAGAGGGATGCCTGCAAGGACTGACAGGTGGTTGGGTCACTGCTGCCTGCAGGTGCTGCGGCCCTAAATGCACCTTTAGAGGGGGTTTAAGGCTGAGTTTCAGTCCTGGGCTTTAACTCTGGGCAGTGGAGTGACTGCTGTGGCTGTCACCAGAGCTGGCTCAGGTTGTGGTGGATGAGGATATCACACGTGGGCTGGTTTGTAACACCAAGGAAAAGGGAAAAGGGCCCAGCTGCTGCTCCTCAGCCTGGGGTTTTCACTGCAGTGTCCTCAGATTGCACGAGCAGAGGCACCCGGAGCCTGCTGTGCCCTTTTCCTGCTCAAGGAAAGAGGTTTCCTTGGCTGCTCAGCTGATAGTGGAAACAATAGAGAGAGAGTTGGCAATTGCAACATATTTCACTTTTCTCAGCACTGTCCAGATGATGTATTCCTAGTCCTAATTAGGTTGTTCAAAGCCCAGTTTTTGTGAATAAGCCATCATTGTGAGAAGATTGGCCTGACAGTCCTCTGGCCTGTTCATTCACAAATCTTGCCTGTTGCTTCATTTAGCATTAACTCATTAGAGGATTCCTCCTGTGGCTTAAGGGAAGGACTGGAGGTGTTGCACTGGAAAGGCTCCCTGAAGGGGTGGATGGGAATTAGGACTGATTTCAGCCCACTTTGGTGAACCTCACTATTTAATGGGATCTCAGGCTCTTGAAAGAAGTTTGCAAGGGGACTGGCTGGTGGAGTGAGAGTCTATTTTTCTGGGATGCTCGGGAAGTGACTGCAGCCAGCTTTTGTCTGGCAGCACTTGGACTCCAGGCACAGGGACTGCTTTTCGGAGTCTGCTACTAATTCGTGTGTGCATAACTCCTACTGGCTGGACTAAATCAGCCTCTGTAAAATGTATTTATTAATACTTACTTCCTAGGGCTGTTTATTTAAATGTTTGCAAAAGGCTTTGGAAGGCTAAGCAAGAGGAAGGCACGAGCTCCAGCACTGAATCTTAAGCACAGGCAGCAGAGATGGTTGGCAAAAACACAGCAATACATTTTCCTCGGGATAACAAAAGTAGCGCCGAGGCCATCTCTGTTGCATGATCATCTTCCAAGGGATGATTTAAAAGAAGCCACTCCAGTGTTTTAAGGAGGGAATGAAGCAACACTGGGAGAATGAAGTGCAGCTGGGTTGTGTTTGCTCCTGAGATTCCCCCCACCATGGGGCTTTGCCCAGGTTTTGCCACCATGGACGGTGGGACTGGGACAAACTGGGACTAGGGTGAGCTTCTGCCAGGTTTTGTGTCTGCTGACCAAACAGAGGAGCCCAAGCACAAAGCAGACTGTGGTGCTGGCACAACGTGTGCCCTGCAGCCCCCCAAGCCCACAAGAGGCTGGAGATAAAGCCTTGGTGCTGGTGAGGCTCCCCGGGGAAAAAGTTGTATACAGAGGAGGAGATAATATTTCATCCCCCTGCAGGTCAGTTGGTTCTCGGCAGTGCTCTCTGTTTGAGATTTGAGGATTTGCAGACAGACAAACTCCACAACCCAGCAAAGGTCAGTCTAAATATCAGACAGATAAACAGCACCTTCTCTGTAAGCACAACTCCGATTTATGGTGCTCCGTTTTCTCTTTCCTTTGCATGATAAAGTGGAACGTGTGCTTCTTCAGAGGGTGGCAGCTGAAAAATTTAAAGTAGCATAACTTCCTGAGGTGTTTTTAAAGAAATATGCTTTCCTGTAGCCACAGCCTGCTTCCTCTTTAAGGCTTTTTTTTTTTTTCTCTCTTTTTTCTCTCTATATTGCTTTGGAGAATTTCTCCTTCCTGACTCCCCAGTCCCATAGAAAAATGCAACACCTGCCTTGTAGTTGATTTTCCAAAACAAGACATAGGAAAGTGTGTCTGTGGGAGCACTGCATTGGCCAAGGGCCACCCAGGAGGTGTTGGACCCTCTTCCTTGACCAAAGCTGTGCTTTGGTGTTTCAACCTGCCCTCAAAAAAGCCAGCAAGGTACAGGGCAGCATTCTGGATCTGATTTCAGTCAATAACACAGCTCCTTTATCCCAGGCTAAATCCTTGTAGTTAGAATTTGCTCGTGTCATCCTCAGCAGAGCCCACGTCTCCCCATGCCCCGTGAAGTATCTTCAAAGTGAATATAAATTATGTTACAATGGAAAAGCACCTTTAACAGTATGGGAGCGGGCAAAGGGAGTCACAGTAAATCAGGATCAGACTCCCTTTAGTTTTCTTCTTCCTGACCTTGTGGACAAGACCTCTGTAATTAAACCCTCTCTGTAGGCAGTAAAAGTTCTGAGCGCAGAGGCTGCACCAGCTCCTTTTTTTGAGCTAAACTATTTTTCATCAGTCACATAATTGCAGAAATATCATGCTGCACCATAAAAACGTTTTAAAAACCCCAGTATTTTCACTCTTTAAAGATATCAATATTGGGGTTTAGTGTTTGGGGGGTGGGTTTTGGGGGTGTATTATTTTTGTTTGCCAAATCCTCTGTGCGGTCTCATCAAGATTGAACCCTAACCATTTTTAGGAATTCTAGGTGTCTATACCTTGGATTCTGGGACTAATTTGCTTCCAGGCTGACTTTTAGAGCAGTTATTTAGTAAATCTGTGGAAGGTGATTTTTTGCATTACTGTAAGTACAATGCATTTTAATTATTTGGTTGTTTTCATTTGGGTTTTTTTTGGGGGGGGAGGGGGTTGGTCTTTTTAAAATCTGCCTCTGAATCCCTTCAAGGTGACATTTTTCAGGGATGTGCATGGCTACAGGCTGCTTGTCACAGCAATGATCCCAACATTGGTGCCAAAGCAGCATCACGGTTCACCCGGTCAGCTCAGCATTTGTAGCTGCAGCCTTGAAATCACACAAGTTATCTGCCTAGTCTGTAACATTTAGGCAAAAAAAAAACCCCAACATTTTAAATAATTTGTGAGGTTTTATAACACAATTCAATCATTGTAACATTATGAAAAATGCTAATATTAACTTCCAATGCTTTGAAGTTTGTTCCGGGAATTTGGATTTCGCAAGGATGTCCCTACAGGTTTTACAGTCAGTAGAAGACATTTGGGTGGAGAGAGGGAAGAAAACTGAACTTTTCTCTCTAAGTTTTGTAGGCTTTGGGAGGCTCAGGGCAGGGAGTGTGAGATTTTATTTTTTAGGCAAAGGTGACCTTTGAACCATTAAAGCAGAAAGCAAAGTTTTAGTGCTTTAAGTTCAACATTTTATCCTCCGTTTTGGAAAATGCTGCTTTCCTTGAAAGCACAACAGATTGGTGAAGAGGAGGCAGCTGAGCTGGAGCAGCAATTTCAGGCAGCAAGGCAAGGATTTGGGACAGTGGTGGTGGACACCAAGGGGTGGGTGTGTAGATGCTGATGATTTAATCCCTCACGAGGCAAGTCCCCCCACTGCACCTCTTACAGCCCATTCACTGCTACTTCATGAGACAGAGCAGTGACATGCTATTAAAACTGGTTATTCTAGATGGTTCACCTGGGGATTTGCTATAATTACTGGAATATTCCCCTGCTCTCTGTGGTTGGGGCAGTGGAGATGCAGTGCCACGTCGTGCTGCTGACACAGCCTGGCATATACAGGTGGCTTCTTGGGGCTGCAATGGAAGTATCATCCAGAAATTATTTTCTTTCTGGTGGTTTTTGACTTGCTCTTCCATGACCTAAGTGGGTACAGGCTGATGACTGAGGCTGGGTGCACATCCCATAAAACAGTAAATAAATCCATCAGTGTGTAGGCATGTCCGAATCCTGACACAAATTCTGGGTCACTCTGGCGTGGTAGAAACGAGCACTTTTTCTATGCAAAACATTGAGGGTAAGAGCAGCAGCGACAACAACTAAAATTCATATCCTTTGGAGAAAATCAGTTTTTAAGCTTTTTACTTAGACCCGAGGGCTGTGTTCATCTTGCAAGGTCCAAGCTGGTTGTGAGCTGGAGCCAGCCAGTGTAGCTGGGACAAAGTTTCATGGCACCACTCCATGTGAAAGGAAAAGCCACATTTTTTGTCTGTTCTCTTCTTGGGGTTTCTTTGGGAAAAGTTGCCAGTCTTGCTGGAAGATCGTGTTGCACAGGAGGAAGGATGAAGAGATGTGTGGTGTTTCTGCATCTCTGCTGCGATGCTTTCTTGGGTTTTGTTGGTTTTTCCAGGGCTGGGGTCATGCTCTCACCTCTGTGGGGTCAGCGTGGGACAGTCCCCTTGCCACTTCCCCAGTGCTTTAGCATCACCTGAGCACTGCTGGGTGTTTCCATGGTGACCATAGGGGGGCCAGTCTCCATGGATGCAGTGGTACCCTGGCTGTGGGATGTGGGGCTGATGCTGGTGCCTGGGGTACCTGTCCATCCCAGGACAAGTGGCCTGGGGTCAGTGGGGCTGGCAGGTTGGGGACAGCAGCAGGTTGGGGACATCAGGTCACAGGCAGCAGCTGGAGGACAGTTTGTCACTGCTGCCAGCCTCAGGGCACAGAGCTCTCCTCCTGGCACCCTCTGAGGCCTGCACTTTCCCCATGGGAACAGGGACCAAACCCCAGCCCCATTAATCACCCGGCTCTGAAGATCTCCCGCTGTGTCACTGCGTGTGGTGCGGGAGCAGCATCCCACCTCTGTGCAGGTGTCCCTGTCCCTGGGAGGGCAGGGAAGCTCAGGAGCAAGGCCCCCCACAAGGGCCATAGACAGGTGCTTTATTTTGGCTGGGCTCACACGGTGTGCCCGTACACCTGCACCAGACCCACGATACCCATTGAACCTCCCCGTGAGAAGAGCGGCTGCTCGCCGCCACCCACACGCAGATGCTCAAACGCTGAGCAGAATATGCTTAAGTGAGCAAATCCTGGTGGTCAGGGATGGCTTTCTGTGTCAAGGAAGGCTCAAGTGGGTAAGGTCAGACATGAAAATAATCTATGCACCTGCTAAGGAGGTTTTTTTAAAATTTGCCCATTCGGCGCTGAAGGTGAACTTTGTATTTCCTGATCACTGGGCAGTGAAAGGAGCTATGTTGGCTGCTTTTATCCCTCCATTAGTTTGGTTGAGTGCTGCCTGCATCCCCAGACCTGATGGTAGCTGTTAGATAATCTGCCAGTTCTCAGAGGAACCGTGGGCTGTGAGCGAAGGCACAGACTGGTGTTGTTTCCAAAGTATTGGTGAAGGAATGGCAACTTATTATTTAAAATGATATAATCCTGGTAAGGGCAAAGAGTGACATAAGCACAGCTTTAGTGTCACCAAGGGCTCTGGGAAGTGTTGCATCCTCTTCATGTGACATGGCTGGAGGGTTTTTCTTTTTTATAACTCTTCTGGAAACGCTATCAATGATCCAACTATTTACCTCAGTGTCTCCTGGGAAACACTGAGCAGGACAAGCCTGCCCTGCCATGGGGCAGGGGGAAGGCAATGGGGAGGATTAACCTGGGAGTGATTCATTTGTGCTAAAAAGTGAAAAACAAAGATGAGGAGGGAATTGGATTGGAGGGGCTGAGTTCAGCCCGAACATTCCTGCTGAGAAGAAAACCTGTCTGCTTTCAAGCACTTCCAGTTAAACACGTGCAAAAACGAAGCACCTCCTTTTCTGCCCAAATCAGCCAAGTCACTGTTGAAAACAACTTCCCCCTGCTTTCCAAATTTTTCTGCACATACTGGTGTGTCCTGCTCTCACGCATGTCAAGGTAAAGCTTTGCCCTGGCTGAAGGCAGCAGGACTAAACCCTGCCACAGCCTCTGGGCACAAGCACTTCCCTGAGTCCCCACATACCTGCTGCCTTGTTACTGGCACTGCAGAAGGGAAGAGAAAAGGAAAATATTTCTCCTGGTTTGCCCAACTCCCTTGCTCTGTGCAGTTTTCACTTGGCAGTTTCTGCAGGCTTTTTCCAGAGCTAGAGGGAGAGAATTTCAGAGAGGAAAAAAAAAAGTGGAAATTTGCCAAAATTAGCAATGAGATTGATGACCAGAGAAACTCCAGTGTGGGCCATCTTCAAAGTTTCTCTTTTGTTCTGTTGGTGCAGTTGAGATGAACCCTTGGGTTTGGTCCCAGAGGCCCTGTGACCTCTGGGCTGCCCAGGAATGAGCCCTGGAGCCACTGTCTTTCATGGGCACGGCAGCCAGAGAGGGCCTGGAGATGAACATGTGAAAAACTGTGCAAGTGCCCCCACACTACCTTGGATCGAAACTGCCCAGATTTCAGCACTTACTGAAGTTTATCCGCACTTTAAAATGTATGAAAGAGTTTAAGTGTGTGTTCCATTGGCTTTGCCCAGTCCTTGAGGATAAGAGAGGTGCTTAGTAATTTCCTAGATCTGGGTGGAGTTAAAAATAAAAATCAGGGGTGATCCACAAGGATCCCCTTAACAACTCCAGAGAGAGAGTGAGGAGACAGGGATGGCCTTACCATGCAGCTGCACCCCTTCCCCTTCTCTCCAACCTGCTTGTAGAAAATAGTTCAGGAATTGCTGCCCTCATCTCTCACCATTCCTGTGGAGCAGCAGTACCAGGACAGGACTTGCTTCCCCCTTTGCTTTCCCTCCTCCTCTGCTGGAGCACTGATATCCCTGGAGATTGTTAAGCACTGAATTTTATTTACTCCCTCTTTTACACGAGTGTATTTCACCAGAGGAGCAGAGGCAGGGCTCGGTTGGACGCCACATGAGCATCGCCTCTGCATCCATTTTAGGGTTGTGCCTCTCAGGAACAGCTGCTTTAGGGGAAGGAGCCACAGAGTATGGGATTGGGTGGGAATGCAGACAGGGATCTGCAGTGTGGGGCCACAAAAGTGGGGGAAATATTGCCTTGCCTTCACCAGGGGTTTTATTTTCCCTCATGAAAAGAGAGTGGCCTCTGAATGTCAGCCCAGCCTGCCTGTCAGTTCTCAGCTGCACCATGGGATAAAGCTGCTGATCCCTTTTATCCCCTTCTGGGAGTAGTATTAATAGTATATTCATTTTTGTTCCATTTATAATTCATTACTGCCCAGTTATTTGGATTTACTTGTGTTAAAAGGCATAACGAGACAAAAACTTAGCTGGTTATGAGCCCTGGGAGAAGGGGAAGGCTCTTCCCCTCCCTCCTTCCTTGCCTTGCCTCCAGGGCAGGGGGGAGCAGCCGCCCAGGGCCGAGTTTGGTGGGGAGAAGGGAGGTCACTTTGTCCCTGGAATGTGAAGCTTTGGAGGTCACCATTGCTGTTGTGGCTGTTGCCTCCAAACCCACAGGAAGAGTGTTGGTTCTGTCCAGACTGGCACATCCCCGGACTGATGCACCTAAATCTCACTGAATTTAACTGCAAACCAAGCTCCCGTGGGTGTTTAAAATCCCTCCATGCAACTGAAATATTTATACTAAACAGATAGGAGTATGCATTTTAAATAAAAAAATTCTCCTTATTGTTTTAGGCTCCCACTTCCCCTCGCTCGGTTGCTTTTATCTGTCACGTAAGCTCTG
The DNA here is from genome assembly GCA_013400955.1 of Drymodes brunneopygia. Lineage (NCBI taxonomy): Eukaryota > Metazoa > Chordata > Aves > Passeriformes > Petroicidae > Drymodes > Drymodes brunneopygia. The sequence continues at coordinate 823,684 of VZTZ01044194.1, read as the reverse complement.
GCTCTCCTCTGGGCATTGCAGGTTCAGGGCCAGGGGCTCTGCTCTGCCCTCAGCACACGCTCCAGGAGAGGCCCAGATGTTCGGAAAGGAGTGGGGGGGGAACCTCCTCAACCCAGCAACAACAAAAAAAGCTGTGGTTTTTAAACCACCTTTACGCTTTCCTGCTCCTGGGGCCAGCCCCCCGCATAAGATAAAACAGCCTGGAGTCTGCTTTATCTCACCCCCAGCTGCCCACCCTCCCCGGGGACGCTGCGGCAGCGGGGCTCAGCCGGACAGGGCTGCTCCAGTGCCCACGGAGGGGCTGTGGTGGCACCAGCCCCACGGGGACCCAGGGCTCACCCCATGGCCACTTGTGTGGGGTTTTCCTGTCTGTTTGCTTTGTGTGAAGCAGCTGGGGCTGCTGCTGAATTGTTTTTCCCCTAAGCTGTCAGGCTGTCTTCCCGGTAAACTGTGGCTTTTGTTTTGACTCCGGGAACCGCTTTTACACCAGAATTTAGTAGGTCCCTTCTTCCTGCTTGGCCCATGTAGAACAAACTTGCTCTTGCAGATGGTGCTGGTGCCCCTCACCCTGCTGTGACCACCCACGGGTTTTTTAGCTGGCTTAAATTAGCTGCTGATAGAGGTCTGGGCAGGTCAGCCTGGACACTCACATCCCAAATATGCTTTTGGGAAATGATCTAAAATATGGGCAGGAAGTTTTATTTTGCAGATAGACCCATGCAGAGTTCTGCAGACAGAGAAACATAGATGGACACATCAGTCAGATGGGGTGTCTTTGATCCTGAAAGCTCCCGGTCTTTGAAGGATTTTTTTGTGTATTACTGAGATTCCCAGTCTCAGCCTTGACCCAATTGCTCTCTTCCCAAAGGGCATTTGCAGATGTAGAGCTGGAGTTACTGGTGGGCTCCCAAGAGGAGAAATCCCAAATTACTGAGGACTATACTGTGGCTTTCCCAGCTGTAGCTCCCCAGCTTTTGATTCAACACCCAGAATGGCCTTTCTGAGGCTCATGGAGCCTCTTGGGAAGAGGTTTTCATATGGTACTTGCAGTATGGCTCCATAATTTCCTTTTATTTCCTTTCTGCAACACTCTGGACTAGAGGGTAAGGCAGTAATAAAGGCTCATCCTGTAGACATAATGATCACTTGTGATCAGTGCTGGTAATAAGTATTAGAAACAGAAAACATATTTAATTTTAATTCCAATTTCCCAATGTAATTGGAAGTAATTCCAAGTATTTCCAATGAGACTTTATATGTTCTCAGGGCAAAAATGACACTATTTAGGCCCAAGTACTTTCCAAACTCCTTCAGCACCTTGGGCTGGATACTGACCTTCACCAGTAAAATCTGGGCACTCTCCCCTGGTTTTGGAAAAGTTACTCAGGATTTGGTTGAGCATAAGTGAGATGAGTGTAAGTGCATCCTGTAAAACTCTTAACATGTTCTGCTTTTATCTTATGTTCTCTGTTAAGCCATGGCCTTTGCCATGAACTAGATGGGAGAAACATGTCATGTTGTGGGTAAATGGTTTCTTTTTTTGCTTTGTTCTTCTTCAAACCCCACTACTTAAAGAAAAACCAAGCCAGGTCTGAGCCCTACCTCTCATTAGTGGTGCCTTGTGGTGCTTCTAAAAGAGCCCAACCGGAGGCCAGTGGCCCATCCCACAGTGTAACACTGGTGCTTCTGCACTCACCCACAGGCAGGAGCTGGGCTTGCACTCAGATTTTTGTTTTTGTCATTGCCACCAGCTTTAGTGGCAGACAGGGCAGGTGGCACATGGAGATATTATGTAGTCCATGGGCTCCTCTCCTGGAACACAGCACCCACTGACTTTGTCCATTCCTTTGGAGTGCCTTTGGGTCTGCTGTGTTCCTGAAAGGGGAGCAGAGCAGGAGGAGAGGGGGCAGGGAAGCTGCTGGCAGCCCCTCTAACAGGAGCACGCTTTGCAACCCCATTCACAGACATTGTCTGGCATTGTTGTACCAGACACGCTCCATTCATGGCCCCTCTCTTGTCCCCTTTCAGCAAGTGCCCACTGGTCCTGCTCTGTTTGTCGGCAAGAATGAGGCGCCGGGAGGAGGAATGTTTCCCAGACAGGGGGTGAGGAGGTCAGTCTGGACCTCTGGACATTTGTGGTGCGGGCTCGCAGCCGTGGCATGTGAAAGCAGGGGAGCCTTTGAGGGCCTGCTGGCCGTTTGTTTGGATATGTGCAGCTCAGATCATGAGATTAGCTGTCAGGTCATCTGCTGTGAAATCCATTATGAAAAACACCCGGAAACCGATGCTTGACTTGAAATCCTTAGTTGGCTAAATTGCAGGAATTATCTCCCGAAGCTTTTGTCAGTCCCGTATGCACGTGTAATATATTTATACGCACACAGATATAAAATAATATTTGCAGTAATGGCTCATGCAAAAGGCTCATGGAGTAAATCTGTCACTGAAACTTCAATTCCAGAGTACTGCACTCCAAGATCTGCTATTATCAGTGAAAACACATCTCCAGAAAGTTCACAACAGTCTGAAGTAGATGAGCTATTGAAATGCAATAGAAAATCTACCCCTCATGGATTAGTCAAACAGTGAATGTAGCCCTGCAAGTAAACATTGTCTAACTGTATTGGCAGGGTAAATGGTTCCTGATTTACTGCTGCAGGAATAGGTGGCATTTCCTCACACTGTGAATGCAAATATCAATTATCTCGAGGAGAAATACATTTCTAATCTGTAAGCGTGGTCAAGCGATGCAAATAGTGGCAACAAATCAGTCAATTATCAAATTATTAAACATCTCCAATATTATTACTATTACTCTCTGGTAGCAACAGAGTACAATTTGCCAGAAAATAAATCGTTAATAGATCTTGGAGTACTTGAAAAAGTGGTTTTAATCTCTGGACATCCTGAAAAACCGCAACCCTGAGTCAGGATGATCAAAGAGGAATGAAGAGTCTGGGGTTTTGGATTTCAGAGATAGCCTTTCATGGTGCTGGTTATTGTTGCCACTCTGAGTGTTTTCATACAACCTCGTGTGCATTACAGACTTATGCAGTAATAGCCACACTTACCTTTGCAGCCATTTGGATGTAGCAGCAAAGTATGAACTCCTGAAGGAGGAAAAGATAAAAGAGGGGAGCAGAGTGATGCAGGTATTGCTCTGTTGGTGGCCAGTGGTTTCTGTTCTGTCTGCAAAATATTTCCACCTCTTCCACATGTTCTTCCTAAAGAGCATTCTCAGCCCATTCTGTTGTGATGGAAATATCTGAGGTACAAAGATGTGGAGAAAGGAAAAATTTAGGTTTGTGGTAGGTAAAAAGTTCAGATTATTTTAGTCCAACCCATTGGAATCTTTGTCAAGTTGTTTTTAGAATGTAATACCCTGCCAAAAGACCCTTGGTACCAACTCAAAATGCTTATTAGCTCATGCCCTGGGTGCAAATGGAGCTTTCATTCACCCTTCTAAAAATGAGTAATTTTGATGAGAGGGCTGGATTTGGCAGATTTTTGTCAATTCTCTTAAATGGCACACATGCACTCAGAGCTGATTTTTGCAGTGCCTCTTACAGCACCAGCCTCATCCCAAAGCATCTCCAGGCCTGACCAAAGGAAACTGGTATCCAAAAAAACCATCAAACCAGTGATGATGTGGCAGAAAATGCGCTTTCTGGGCGCAAGTGATGACAGACTCAGTCTGGCCCTGGTACAGGTGGATTGCACAAGTCATGGATGAGAGTGTCACCATTGTACTTTTTTATTTGCATAAAACAATTATCCCATGGACAGTGGCTCTGGAGTTGTCTAGACAACATGCTTCTGATGGTATCACTGACCTCAGACACACTGGGCTGGCTCTAAATTAGCAACGAGCAGGGCTGGAGGGATGTATTATGGCAGTTATAAACCATAAGAAGGTATTTAAATAGATAGATAAGACACATGCAAATCTTTCCATTGCCATGACAACCATCTTGATATAGGTTTTCCATACGTAGCAAGAACGGCAGAGCAAAAGGCACTGGAAAAATAGCAAGAACCTGTAATGATAATGAACCCTGACAGTGTATTAGTCTAGATTTTGGTCACTTATTAACTCTTAATAGAATACAAACTTCTATAGTAATACAGTGTTCAGTGGGTCAGGGAGCAATTACTTCTAAACCTTTGCTATAAGGATCTCTGCTATATGGCTATACCTAATGTACCAATTCTTCACAAATTGATCTGACTGATTAAAAAACACTTTGCTATTAGATGTAAATTGCTTAGCTGCTCAAAAGCGCTTCGCGGGGACGGGTTGCACAAAGCATGAAAATATGTCATTTATGGACATCTCTATATTTCCCTCCTGGCTTTATTGGCCGGGCGAGGAATCTCGTAAATCTGAATATGCAGATAATTGTCATGTACTGGCTGGGACTGCCAGTTTCAAAAGGGAAACACAGGGCAGCCCCCAACATGTGTGGGACCACTCCATACATCACCTGTCTGAGCAGGGCAGAGCTGGGTGTTTATTCTTTTTTGCTCTTCCTTCTTACACTTCTTCATTTCTTCTGAGCACAAACTCAGTGGTTTGAAGGCCAGCTCACGGCTCTAATGATGCCTCCTGTGGCCAGCCAGGGTCCCCTCCAGCAGTGCCTTTCTCAGATAGATGCACAGGATGAAAGCAGCTGCCGGAGCTCAGACCTGGAGGCATCTTGTCCAACCTGTCTGAGTCTCTGTGCTTGTTCTCACACAGTCCAGGGATGCCGGGGCATGGGTGGCCAGGTGGGAAGGACACAGATATGCTGCCCCACTTCAAACAGCTTCCTCCACAAGGCAGATCCATCACCAGTGACTGGGGCCTTGGGAAATGAGTTAGGGTTAACCTTGCAGGGTGTTGTTGTTGTTGTTGCTTTTCCCTTGATGGCAGTGAAGATGCTTAGGCTTAGAGGTGACCTAATTGCAGCCTTCCAGTACCTGAAGGGAAGGCAGGAGGAGAAGAATTTTTTTGAGAGCACATAGTGACAGGACAAGGGGGAATGGCTTCATGGAATGGAAGAGAGCAGGTTTAAATTGCATATTAGGAAAATCTTCTTTATTGTGAGGGTGGTGAGACCCTGGCACAGGTTGCCCAGAGAAGCTGTGGCTGCCCCATCCCTGGAAGTGTTCAAGATCAGGTTGGATGGGGCTCTGAGCAACCTGATCTGGTGGAAGTTGTCCCTGCCCCCACAGCAGGGGGTGGAACTGGATGAGCTTTAAGTTCTGTTTCAGCCCAAACCATCCTGTGATTCTATGCAGTTGTAGGGACCAAGCCTGTTGCAGATGAATTCCTTGTAACCACTTGTAACAGCACTTGCTGTTCCTGTAATGGATGGTTTTGTTGAGGAAGGGTGTTTGGAGGTGGATGTCCCACGCTGTGCTTCCACATTGCCCTGTGTCCTTCCACCCCAGCAGGCGGTGAGATCCCTCCCTCCCCAGCCTGGCTCTGGATCCAGAGCAACTGAATCTGTCACAGCCTCTCCTGTCACCTCCACCCGCTGCCTCTGTGCTATCACACTCCTCATAAACCCCGTGCTGTCCTTGTCAGAGCCTTTCCTGAAACGCCATCCTTTTATTTATGCTTTCAAGTAATCATTTTGGCCAGCACCATCGGGCTCTGACTGTGCCCAACACTCACACCAATCTTCCTCCTTCAAAAACTCCCTTGGGGCAGTGACTATGAGCCCTTGGAGAGAGCAGGCAAGGTAGAGTGCTACAACTGCTCATTGTTTGCAGCCATCTCACTACAGCCTTGTGTTACCTTCTCTGCCCAACTTTCAAGGTGGGGGAAAGCAATTTGGGTGGGTCCCATCCTGTCCCCCTGCAGCCCCAAGCACAGCAGCTCTGACCAGAACCCGGCAGGTGATACTGTGGTGCAGAGAATAATTAAAAAGCTGCACTCGTTTCCCAGATGAGATACACTCCTGTAGTGTGTAAATCAGTCACAGTCCTGGAGGAATAATCCAGGCAGGATAATTGTGCAGGGGAAAGGCCCCAGACGTGATAGGGGTTTGCATTAGCAATGCCTTTTCATCCATCTGTCTTTTGACCAGAGCTAGAGAGGGCCAGAATTTGACTTATAAGGATGTTTTGATCAACTGATTATTTCAGTGACAGAGCTCCTGAAGTACAAGCTCCTGAAAATACCTTATTTGTGTACAGGAGCAGCTAGGAGCCAGGGACTGAAAGGTTTCCTTCTTCAAAGATTAATCTGTTTAGGATCTACCAGTTCCTTTACAATCCTGGAGAATTCAGCCATCAGCCTGACTGGGGGAAATATTTCACCTTGAGTGTTTATCCACGGAGCATGGTGGAAGCAGAAACAGGACAAAGAAGAACCTGGCTCAGGGCAGGCGTTAAATTATACAGCTTATAGGTAATTTATTAATTAGGCTAAATGCTCATGGTCTGAGCTTGATTTTGCTGTGCAGGGATGTTGAGAGTCCTGTCTGATACCTGCAACTTGTATCCCACTTTTAGGTGTCACTAGGTTAAAGGTGTTGAAGCTGGCTGGTACCAAAAAGTATCCCAAGAATGAATGTGAAAGCAATGCAAGGGCAAATACATTTGTCCTGCAGTCAAATGCTTTTACGAGTCCTACGTAACAAATGTGTTGCTACAAAGCTGGTAAAAAGTGTATTCCACAGTTTAGAAAAGGTGCTGTGGAGGAGAAAGCATCCATGACAGACTCCACCTATGTATTTTTTTTTTAAGATCATCTAAACTTTATCGAAGACTAACCACAGAACTGCAAATTGTTGGTATTAACACTCTAGGGCATCCTGCGTACTGAAGACTCAATTTCTTATCCTGAATACGTGTTCTGGCTGACAAATTTTGGGGTGTTATTTTGCCTTCTAGTTATTCAGATGTTCTTTGGACATCTGGGAATCTAATTAACAGCTTTTGCATGTATTTAAAGCAAAGTAAACTTTCCTGGAGCCTCCTGATGGTGAAGAGCGATCTTATTTATGAACTCTGGCACCTGTCATGTTAATTTGTACAAAGTTTTTGATTTATCCTAAAAGAACACATTACACAGTGGATTTCGAGGAGTTAAAGGGAACCTGCAGGGTGACTTTAATCTTTATGTCTTTATATACTTGAGGGCATTTTACTGCACCTCTGCACTGCTTTCACTACACAATCATTTTCTGCTTTAGAAATGTAGCCATTTGGATCAATAGCTGCAGTACAATATATGGTACTGCTGATGGGAGCCTCACAGGACACCCAAGAAGCACCGTGGTAATTTTGCAAAACGCTTGGCTTCACTCTGAAATTCATCTTAAAAGTAAAAGTTGGCAAAACAGACACTGTGCAAAATTACAAGAGCCCTGGTGAAATTGAGCTTGCTGTATTTACGTGTATTAATAGTAAATTAGGAAAAGTGGTGTGTAAAGGGATATTCTTTGCCTGAAACATGGGTGTTTTATTAGGAAACTCTAACTATAAAGGGCTGGGCTATCGCATTTCTTGTAGCAGCAGTTTTAAACTCCTGTGGAACGTGTTGGCTTCTTTGGAGGGATTTTTGAAGGGAAAGATTTCCAGCTAATGTGATAAGGGCTTGATTTAAAAGAAAGCAGAAGTTAAAAAGGCTGTTTGGTGACATTTACTCAGTGCACAGAACAAGAAATAACAGAGGATCTAAAAGCCTAAGTCCCTTAAAGCGTTAACAAACGTATCCTGCACGTTGCAGATTTCACAGTAAATTCTTTATCTATAAACAAACCGGGTTATCACAGCTGTTTATTGTACTGCTAGCCCTGATCCTAACCTTTATGTCTTTATTGCTTACATACCATTCCCTTGTTTATATGTCTGTACCAGCCTGTGCCCTTGAACTTGGCCCCAGTGAGCCCTGACCCGGCGCTCGCTCGCTCGTGGGGGTCACGGTGCCATCAGAGATGGGACACCAACACCCCAGCACAGCCCCACTGCCTGCCAGGGGCACAGACCACGGGGACACGAGCAAAGAGCAGGGAAAAGGATGAACGGGTGGGCAGGATTCCCTCTGAAGAGTGTTTCTGGTGCTGCCCCGCTCGCCTGGGAAGCTGCACTGGGAGGTTCTCTACAGCAGAACCATCGACCCCCTGCCCCATCCAGCTGCCCAGCTGGGGCTTTGGTGCTGCATAAAAGAGGCTTTTCCTCTTTTCCCCTCTCTCTTCTGGCTGATAAGCTGAGAGCCAGGCGTGCCTTGTTCTGATAAGTCAGCAAAGTTTGGTTTTCCTATGGACAAACAGCCCGTGCCCTCCAGTATCTTCAGCAGCAAGGCTTGAAGGGCAGGACAACGTGGGGATGAGCAGGGACAGGGATGTGGCTGGGCAGATCTGCCTCCAGATCACTGATAAACTTCATCCATAAGCCAAAAAGGGTTTTGCAACCCCCACAATGTCCCACATGGTGGGTTTTGGGGGCATAAAGGATTTGGGCCCATATCAGTGGGCTGTGTTCAACCATGACCATCATGACTACAGCTGGGGCACGCTGTGGGATGAACCTAAAAGAGGAGCTCTCTGAAATGTGGGCAGCACCAAACACACTGGGGCAAAACAGTTCCAGTCTGAGCCTTCCTCACCACTCCTGAAACTGTCGTCCTGGGTTTGGGTTCAGTTAGTTGAACAGGCTCTTCACTAAAAACAAACCTCTTGGTGCAAACATCTCCAGGTCAGAATCACATCCTTCATTCGCTGCTAAAAATAATGGCAATGAATGGAAGAATTCGCAAATTCTCCCAGGGAAAAGAAATTATGATCCCATTAACCTACATTACAGCCATCGCCATTAAGAGATACCATTAACCTGCAGTTCCCACACTGCCTTGTCGGGGACAGTACGGTCATCCCTGTAATTCTGGAGGTACTGCAGCCATCCCATAATTGTGTGGTAACTCTGGGCAAATGCTGGCTTTTTAATAGGCAGTGTTGAAGCCAAGTGCTTTAGTGGACTATAAGCCCCAATGCACGGAGCCTTTCATGAGCATTTTGGCTGCTCTGCCTCAAACCACACTTGGGATGAGAGCTCCACAACAGGATTGGGCCCCTCCCATGCCATCCAAAATTATAGGATTTTTACTGCCTTACTCTAGGTCATGAGCGGCCATAATTGATCAATACAGAGGATGATGTGAGTTTTAGTGGCATAGCAGGATATTCTAGGAATTGTTGTTTCACTTTCCAAAGTAACACATGTGTTTTCAGTGGCTTTTCTTCACACATTTACTGACATTCAGCCTCCAAAGTGAAAAGTGCTCATTGGGTGAATGAGTTTAACAGAGTCCTATTAGTTGGAAAATAGGACTGTAATTGCTTAATTTAAAGTGGATATATATTTATTTATGTATATAGGGTCAATATTCTATTTTCCTAATCTGTTCTAATTACTTTACACATTTAGGCTCTGATTGCAAGTTTTCTGTTAAGTCTAGGAATCAAATTTTCATATATTCAGAAGCTTGAATTTTCCTATCTACCGGCCCCAAATTTTGCTTTGTTTTGTTTTCTTTTCTTGTGGGCTTTTGGAGATTTGTTTTTTAACTCAGAGGAAGCAACTGCAGGGAAGTCAGTGTGGTTTTGCAGTAAAGGAGCTGGAGTGGTCCTCAGGACTCATAACTTGACTTATTTCAGGTTTTTAGTGCTCAACAACTTTCTCAAATCTAAAAATAAGCAAACCTGTATGTTAAAGGCTACAGTAAAGCAGAAACTTTTTTTCATGGGTTAAAAAAAATCCCAACAAACCTCAGTAATAAGATGTATATTTATGTATCAAGAAGTCAGATTTATGAAAAATGCTGCTGTGGTTTGCAATTCCATGTGAAATGGTCCAGTCTCGGAACAGGAATCGTTGGATGCTGACACGTAGTGATGTGCACACCCTCCTGTCTGAGCTGAGTATATTTCTAACTTTGCTCTAATTATCAATCACTTGATTCATGTCAGACTACTCACATTTAAATCAAGTTTTTGTGCTATTTAGACAAGTACTCTGTAAACACAGGCAGAAGAGATGGTTTCTGGAATGAATGGGAAGGGCTGCCTGAGTGGCTGTCAGAGTCCATGTTCTGTATGAACAAATTAAAAGCAGGAGTCTTTCATGCTAAATTTGTATGGCCCTCTTCACAAATTGCCCAATTTATTTAAGTATTTTCTGGTGGCGAGATGTTTTGGGACATGAGGGCTGATAAGAAGCATTAAATAAAACACTGCAAGTCAAATTTAGGGATAAAATGAAATTCCTTCTGCGTTGGGTTTGATGTTCTTAATTTAATCCCTGGTGGACAGTAGTCTGCATTACAAAACCTTCACACATAATTTGGCACAGTTTGGATGATTTGCAATCTCTGCCTGGCTGTCTGTGCAGAGGATGCCCCGAGCAGGTCCTGTGTGGAGGCTGGGTGACCTCTTCTCTCTCAGGAGGGTGGTCTCCTCAGGTCACCGTCGGGGTCACTTCTGCAGCAGAGCAAGGAAGCTTTGACTGTTCCTTTGCTTGTGGGGGCAAACAGAGGACTTCAATTTCCAGCACTGCCAGTCCCTAACCTTCAGAAGCTTCAGAGGGGGGTGGGGAAGGGATGCCAAAGGAAAGTGCAGAGCAAAGAATGTGAGGAATTCTGCTTATCTGTGACAAGTTTCTAAGCGTGTTTGATTATGGTAATAAGGATACCTCATTAACAAAGGATTTTAAAGGCATGTACACCATTGATAATCAGTCAAAGTACACCGTACATTGCTAACTTTTTTTTTTTTCTTTTCCGATGGGATATGTTTGAAATACAGTAGCACCTTAGTTAAAATGTGGAATTTCACTTGGTGCAGGAGGGTGGGGCTGTGGCAGCTAAGGAAGGAGCTCTATCTCCTGAAGATAAAGTCCCCATCACCAAGAGATGACTGTAAAACATGCACAATTCCCAGCCCTTAAAACTCTCCCTAATTGCAAATCTCCTCATTGTTTTAACTTATCTCTGCCCGTGCTGTGCTGAATTAGTCCTTTGGAGTCCCTGAATGGGATCAAGGGAAGAGAAGAGGAGAGGAAGGATGGGGATGAGAGCCAATGAGGAACAGAAAGCAAGATAGCCAGAGAAGAGGGAAGGGGATGGATGTTCTGTGTAATTGCTCTTTGGCTTCCTGTGAAATTGCAAAACCTTTTCAATACCCCTGTTGAACCAACCCTAGGGATGTTTCTGCACCTCTGCTGCATGGGAGGCATCTGTCCTGATGCTGAGGGGGTAAAAAGGGAAGAAATGGTGCAGCAGGAGTTCTCCTGCTCTGTTCAGATAATTCCCAGTTTGTGTCTTGCTGGAAAGTGGCCCAGTCAATGTCTCCCCCACCAGCCTCTGTGCTGATCTCCGTGTTAAGTCCCGTGGCCATCCCTCCCTGCCCCAAGTCCCCACTTGTGGGTGGGAGAGCCCCACCTGTGCTAACCCTCTTTCCTGGCCAGCCTGGCCCTGTAACAGGCAGCTGCTTCCACCAACCAGCCCTCCATGGGAATTCACTCCAGCTCCACCTGATACCTGGAGTATTCTTATTTTTGCATCCTTATCTCCTAATGAGTTTATAATCTAGAACAGAGCAGTACCCCTGCAGTTCTCCAGCCTTCTTATCAAATGATTTTGCTATCAGGCACATTCAGATGACTGACGAGCTGCTTCTGGCCCCACATGGGCTCCTCTGGGGGGGCTTTTTTTCAGAAGGAATAGACTTGAGCAGAAATTCTGTGTCATGTTAAACGGGAGAAAAATGAAACCCACCAATGCATGGGGCTCTTCCAGCTTGCTCCAGGTATAATTTTTGAGCTCTGGCTGCCCAACCCTGAATGTGGTGGATATAACCCAGTATTTTTTCTTCTATTGCCTTTGGGTTGAAGAAAGCATTTTAATATCCACACACCTCTAATAAACTAAAGCTGTAACGAGGCTTTCTCTATTTGTATTGCTCTTTTGTTGTCTCCTATGTGCATTTACCATTGATTTTTGCCAAACTCCCCTGTACTGTAACTATGCAGTTATAAACTGGTGTTATTGAGGGGAACTGAGGAGGGAAGGGGTAGCCATGAAATTACTGGTTGCAAACAAACACTGCAGCTCTATTTGGGCATTTCTCAGAGACACCTGGAGATTACTGCATACAACCTGCCTAATCAGTAAATCGGCCAGCCACCAATTGTTTCCTTAGCCACATCAGGCACAAATGGAACAGCTGTTAATTTACTATTTTTTTTTTTATGGTAGGAAATTCATATCCTGAATCATTGATATCTTTATTTTGCAACTTGCTGCCATTAATTCTTTTATTTTCTTTCCTCTCAGTGTTGCCTGCCATAAAAGATAGGAGGGTCTGTGCGTGAGAATGATGAGGTGGCCTGATGTCATCTTTCAGGATCGTGCATGGAAACCAAGTGAAACTCTCTGAAGCTTCACTTGGACATCCTCTCAAATCCAAGGTTTGAGGGAGGGAATGGGGGACACTTGCTAATGTGAGCAGGAACTGAGGGAGCCAAAGCTCTGCAAGCTCTAGAAACTCTGAGGTAAATGGCTTTGGTTGACTTGAGACTGAGCAACAGCCAGCTACAACTGAATGCTTTATTGCTGTCTGGAAGTGTTTATTTTCTGAACATAAATTCAAGGGACAGATTCAAGCCATGTCTAGAAATAAAGCATATCATCATGTGAGCTAAGCTGACAAGGACAATTTACTGTACCCTGCATTCGTTCTGGGCCAATCGGAAGAGAAGAGGCTATTAACATCCTGAAATTCCCGCTGTTCGGCTCTGCCTGGCCCTTCACTGAACTCGGGAATGGCATGTATTAACCCCTTGAGGGCCTCCCGTGCAAGGGACACTCGTGCAGGCCCCGAGCCATGTGTGGTGTGTCCAGTTCGCACTGACAGCAAACTGCTCCGAGAGCCCGGCGCGGGCGCTGCTGTGGGAGGCCCAGCACAGGGTTAACATCCCTCCCAGAGGCACTGTCGGTGCTGCACACTCGCTCTGTTTGAATACGAGAGTTCACTGGTCAGCTTGACCTTGAATTCTCTCACAGAGGCAGGGACAAGCTGACATACTGCTCGTGTTTCCAGTGGCTGCAAAGTTCAGGGAACACAATGCGGCCGCAGCTCTCATGCCGTGAGCATCACTTAGAGAGCGCAAGGAAAAGTTCATTTCCTACTTTTTAAATGCTGCCAGCAAGAAAAGTAACAAAGCCAGAAGAGAAGTCAGAAGGTAAAACACAAAAGGGCATGGCAGCAGATATTGCAGAGGAAAGGTGCCATTCATAGTCAGGAATGTGTTATAATAAAATCCACAAGCAAAAGTCCACAGAGGACTGTTTGCATAGCAGCACTACAATATCTACATGTGTAAATAGAGGGAACAGCCTTTAAATCTGCAACTGTTGGATCTTTTATCTGCTGCTGGAAGAGTTCCCCCTGACTTGGTGGTTGTCCTTGTACAGGACAGCACAACCAGCCCCATTCCAATGTTGCAGCTGAGAGAAACATGTTATTATGGCTCTGAACAAAAATTTTCTGTACACAGCACTGCAGAAGGGCAGTGCAGTTAACTTAGCTGGTCTTCAGCTTCTTCTTTTCCTCTGTTAGGGAGTACAGATTCAGGACAGCTGATGGCTTTCACAGTAAAAGCCTTGGACTGGTGCTTCTGATTAATTATTAATGTTTGTCATCTTGTTCCTTTTTTTTTTTTGTGAGTTTACAGCTGAGGAGCCTGTCTCATTCATTCCCTGGCACTGCACAGGGCTTGAGTATCGCAGCCTTCAGCACCAGACCAGAATAATATACGAACCACAAAGATTCATTTATCTGGCATGACATATTTTATGCTCTTGTGTAAGTTTTCCTAAGGGAATTCTGAATGTCCTACTGGGTGACTGTAAAGACACCAAGGACTCAAAGTCATGGGCATCATCTTTATTGCAAGCCCTAAAATGCTCAGTACAAAGACAAAGCTGAGTGATTTTAACTTTTCTGAAATTAAGAGACTGTATTGTCTCACCAAAGTCCTTCCACAGATCCTTTTAAGAGCAGAGTGGTTTGGGGCTAACACTGATCCTTATCTTCTGTTACTTATAGGAATGTTTCTGTGCTTTAAAAATACAGTCCCCATTTCTTACTTGCAGACTACCCTAATCTCAAATTAGCCTTCTGAGCAAAGGTCAGGAGTGCAGGAGTGCAGGTCTTATTGGTTCAATTAAAGGAAGTAACACAAAATCAGACAGGCTGTTGCAGGAGTCTTTGTCAACAACTTCCTGAATGCTGAGAGGCTGCTCAGGCATAAGCTCCCTATACAGACAGATAGTGCTGTTATTAGAACCACACTAGAGTGAGAAATTTAAATATAAATATATATATGGTGAATAGATATATTCATCTGATGGCTTTCACAGTAAAAATCTTGGGCTGGTGCTTCTGACTAATTACTAATTAATAATTTGTTGTCTTGTTGCTTTTTTTGGTGTGTTTACAACTTAACCTTGCCTCTTTTTTTTTCCAAAACACTTGCACATAACAAAGCTCAGATAACTATGCTGATAGTTGTTGTACTATTACTCGCCTTAATAATGATGAAATGTTAAGTTTCCAATAGTGTACCAATATTTTGGAGTTAGGGAACTGGCAGGTATGTGGGGAAGAGGTTTGTGTTAACAGCTGATATGCTGTTATTTCATTGATGAAAACTGGGGCTAATGCACTTGTGTAAAGATCCTCCTTATAAAAGTTATTTTCCTTTATTTCTTTCCTTCCTTTTTTTTTTTTTTTGTTTGTGTCCTTGTGCCTGAACATTTGACCCTGGAGGAGTAAGATGGAAAGATTGTTTAAAGAGCAGAGAACTGTTTATTTCAATTTTCTCCCTCTTTTTCCCCCCCCTTTACAGTTCTTTTTACAGGTAAATCACTCGCGATATGGGAGAATCTCAGAAAGTTCAGAGGTTTGGGGCAGGAAACGCCTCCCCTCCCCCTGAAGTTTGGATTCAGAGCTAAATTTATCTGAATGCTGTCATTTCCCTGCTTTTCCCTCTCTACCTCCTTCATTACATTCCTCTTTCTCCCTCCCCATTCCCAGCCACCCAGATCTTATCCTTTCCTTGACCTGCAGCTCCCCCTCCCTCGCCTGCCACGGCTCTAAAATGTCCGGAGGCCTCAGCTGAAGGTGGCAGCTTCTCCTGGTGGGCTTTTTTTCATTCTTCATAGCCAGAAGTGCTCTGTAACCCCCTGCCCTCAGAGGTTGTGTCCATCAGCAGATGCTAAAAGCAGGTTTGGTGGGCTAAAGAGGGGAAGGCAGCAGTGGTGCCCAGCAGAACAGCCCAGGCTGGCTCGTGCCTTGCTGGGCGTGAGCGTCTGCCTCTGATGCAGCAAAGGGCCCCTGCAGGTACAAGCAGTTTCATTCAGGCAGAGCAATTCAGAAATAGGTGTGGAGGTTCAGCCAAATTTCCATACTGCTCCTGCTTTCCCTGACACACTCTGCACACCTGCATCACTTATCACAACCTTAAACAGGTCTGTCCTGGTAGGAAATACAGAGTTCAGCAAGAATCCCTCTCTTTTTGTTTTTCTCTCATTTTTTTTTAAATATTATAGTCTTGCACTGTGGCTATTCTAGTTTTTCACAGAAGTGGCAGGCAGCCAAAGACTGGAGTCATTATTTGCAAACTCTAAAAATAGAGTCAAGATTTATAGGAAGAAAACAGATATGCCTTGTTATAAAACCATGAATAAGGATTGGCACGAACATAACGGTTTATTCTTTTTTGATATTGCTTATTGTAAGTTGCACTTTATCTCTCTGGGAGATACACCAGATAGTTACAGTGCAGAAACTTGAAAGTGCTGCAAAACTGCAGTTTATTTGTTGTAAAGACTTGATTATTCAAAGGAAGCGATAAGAGATGAGGTAGCCCCTGGGAATTTTGGGCATTGTTGGACTGGACAGTTTGTTTTTAAAAAAAAAAGTATTAGTGATCTTCTTCTGCAGGTCACTGCTGATAAAAATTACATTCTTTGCCCAGTGAAAAAGCACCTCATGAGTCGCACTTCTGGTTGATACTGCTTGTTATTGTACACCATGAACATCACATCCCTGATCTAACTGTGGGTAATAACACTCCCTGCTCTAGCTCCTTCCTCCTAGGCTCTGGCAGGGCAGCAACAAAGAAAAAAAAAAAGAAAAAAAGGAGGGGGGAAGCAAGCAGAGGGAAAGAGAGGGAGAGACTTTCACAAAGAGTTAAAAAGGGCTGATGAAATCCTTACAATGTACACCATATGGCTTGACATTTACCAGATTAGTTAAACATTTCTACTGGGGATAAATATTCCTGCACATCGATGTAAAGAAATTGCATGAGACAAGGGCACATACAGCATATTTATGCCATGGAGTAATCTTTTTTTTTTCTTTTCTTTTTTTTTTTTCCCCTCCCTTCCCCTTGGCTAGCAGAATTCAGGTTACAGAGCATGTCGTGGACAAGTGTACTAACCCCAAATAAACCCCAATTCCGTGCACTCCTGAGCTGCTGATGGGGTGGCTTCCAGCATCGCCCCAAAGACACCTCAAAAGCCCTCCCCACTAAAACAAAAGTTTTGAATGAGCAATCTTGCTATTAAAAAAATACCAAAACCCCAACTGTATGGAGAGGCTGAGGCATTAAAGTTTGTCAGAATCTATCTGAGCACTCGGATTGCCCGTGGAAGATGCCTGTGATGGCTGCCAAAGTGATTTGAGCGGGTTGATGCAGAGGAGGTGACTGCTGGTGCCCGTGTCTGGTGCAGCCGGCCCCGCTCCTTGGTGAGCAGCCCTAAAGCCATAGATTTCATCTGATCTTTGCAAAGGCTAACATTTGCCTGCTGTCATTTCAGTGAGATTGATGGCAGGCTGGGATGGGCAGGAGGAGGGGGAGCGCAGCGGGAGAAAGGCTGATCCCCACAGCCCTGAGAGCTGGGGCCAAGCCCATCCAGAGTCACTATCCTGGTCCCTCTGGTCAGCTCTGGCAGTGGCAGGGAGTTGTTCCTGCACCACTCCAGCAGGAATTGCACAGGGTTGTTACAGGAGATTGCAGGAACTCGGAGACAGGAAGGCAGCACTTTGCACCTTATGTATCTTAATAGATTATTCACGTCACAAGCAACACAGGGCAAAATGTTGTGACAACCATAAGAATGTACTTTACTGTGGCTTAATGTGGCTGGGCAGTGCAGGGTAAAGCTATCAAAAAAATATTTTGGTTTTTTTTAAAGTTTCCAAGAGAAACTAACCGATGTGGACATGCAGCTATTTTTATTCAAACCCCCGAATTTTGGTGAACTCTTTCCAGGCTATAGCAGAAAAGGCTTACTCTTTTTATTATCAGTAGTACTATTATCCCAGTGCCAAACTAAAAATCAGACACTTCCCCACCTGGAAGCTTTCTTGCAAGCTGATGTAATAGGGGAATCTTCTGCAAAGGGACAAGCTGGGCAGCCAGTTGCTGGCTGAGCATGAGCATTTTTGGAAAAAAAAAATAGCTTTCACACTTGGGCAGGATGAAGTCCATGTATCTTTTTCCATGAATGAATGAGTGACTATCAATGCTGAAATTTGATTTTACCTCAAAATCCCAGAGGTTTGTGTTTCACCAGGCACATGTATGTATACACAGAGGTATCTCAGTAGTTCTGGGAAAGAAATGGAGAGTGAATGGAGTGGAGAAATGCACCTGCAAATCTTAATCCCAATATTAGATTGGAAACCATTGAGGCAAGGGCTGGAAGCAGCCCTAGATCCTCTCTGGGAGCTGAAGGGGAGGACGGGTGCATGAGCCAGTAACTCTGACAAGCTGGAATTCAAAATATGCCTGACCTAAAACCTTGGGCTGGGACGTGTACAGGCTTGGGGGAAAGCTCAGCTCCAGCCCGTCGTGTTGAGATTTACAGTGCCGAGACCGATGCCATGTGGGTTTTAACCACCCAGTGCCCCATCACAAAACAACGTCACATGAGGACAGGGAAAAATGTTATGGAGAGTGTGAAAACAAGGTGTTTTCTTCTCTCTTCTTGTTTTTGTTGGTCAGAGAAGAGCAGAGTGGGAGGGCAGGTTTGGGCCCCGCACGAACCTTGTGCTTGGGTGATCACGGGTGGCCGGATTGATAAAGAGGGAGCCAGAGAGATAAATACCCGTACGGAGGAAAATAAGAACAGATAATGGATTGGTGCCAGTCGCAGTATATTTCCTCCTGGTGATGAAAGGCTAAGAGTGAGTTATAGATCTTTCCTCGCGATAAGAACCAGATATTTCTTTCCAAATTGTTTATCTATAAGATACTGAGATATTATTTTGGTCTGCATTGGCATTAATACGGTTCTTTGCATTCCCATCGCGGTCTTTACCCGGTGACAACATGGGAGGGACCCCAAATGTTCTGTCTGCACCTCCCATGGGTGAAGGGTTGCTTTTCACCGTCGGGAGCTGGGAAGAAAGAGGGAATGTTTATCCAGGTGTCTCAGGTGATGGTGATATGGCCATTTATGCATGACCAGAGTTTAAATGTTGTTTTGTTCAGGTCTTAAATGTACAAGAAGCATTGCTGAAAGTGTTATAAGATCTGTTACCACTCCGGGATAGAATTAACTTTAAAAAAAAAAAACAACAAACATTTACACATTTGGGTGATATGACAGGTGTGTGCAAAGGTGGGAGACTGTGAGGGGAGAAAAATGCGGCGTGGTTTTGTCAGCTGGGAAACATCAGAGCACCGGCTTTGACAGTGAGGGGAAATGGCTTTTAAAATTGTAATTATTTTGTTAACAGCATTATTACTGAGTAAATATTTCGTATAATTCAATAAGTGCCTGTTTCTCGGCCCCCTTTCCTCGGGGCGGTGTTTCGGAGCCGTGTGGGAGTGGCGGGCTCGCGCCTGCCCTCACGGGGGTGCCGCCATCTTGGGGAGCGGGTGGGAACCCTCGGGACAGGTAAAAACAGCCGAAACGAGGGGAAAACACAGGTGGGCTGGGGCCAGACAGGGTTTGGGGCTGCGGGATGAGGGGTTTGGGGCTGCGGGATGAGAGATTTAGGGACGGGCAGGTGCCATGTCCCAGCTGTTTGTGGGCAGAGCTGCTGGCAGGACAAGGGGCCTCCGGTGTGTTTTCACTTGCCGTAACCTCAGCCTTGCTGTCTTGCTTAAACCTGTGCTTTTGGATCTTCAGAGAAACCTTCGCAGTGGTCAGTAAATGCTAATGTTGCACTTGCCCTGGTTTATGATATTTCCAGGAGATTTGTCACTTGATGGATCAAGCAGCTGTGAGGGCACAGGTTTGGGCTGAGGAGGGAGGACTCGACTGTCTCCATCTTGTTAAAATGAGCTTCAGGTTCAGTACATTAACGTGTTAATCAGGGAGCCCTGTGTTCCCACACTGCTCTTCAAGGCATTCTCACACTGCTGACCTGACCCCCTTAATCCTGGCTTTCCTGGAGGAAAAGCTGATCCATCTGGCCTCCTGTACCTAAAATGGGATGAAAGGGAGTGATGGGCCTTTTTCAATGCTGGTGTTTCTCAGGTACCTCAAGCAGCCTTGTCCTTTTTGTATTCATCACTTATTTCCCTTGGAAGGAAAAAAGAAAAGGAAAAAAACCCTCTAGATGTGAGGGCTCAAATCACTGAAGATGAGAAGCAGCAAAAGGAAATAAAGAGGTCAGACACCTAAGTTAGCTTATGATTAAAAAGAAATTAGTAGGGCTATTTTTAATTTGTTTAAATATATTACTTTCTGTTAAAGAGGACTTTATATTTCACTAAGTATGAGATGAAGTGTGTCACCAGAGGAAGATTTTTTTTTCAGTTTTAGTATCTTTTCTCTTCAAAAATTAGAAGTCCGATGCCACTGAAGTCACAAACATGGAGACAGCAGGAATGGCAGCAACGTGGGACTTTTCCTCTACAATACACTGTGGTCACCCTCCAGTTGGGCTGGTTTGCAGGAATTCAGGGAAGAGAGCCGTAAACTGTGTATAACAGGTGTGTTGTGGGGAGGTCTGTGTACCCCACAGCCCCTCAGATACTCAGCCTCAGAGTGTTGTGTAGCCTTGAGAGCCAAAACTCTGCCCTCAGATGCATCCCTAGGTGTTGGGTCCCAGCCCAAGGTGCTGCTGGGAGCCCTCTTGGGGGCTGGAATGCATCTCGTATCTGAGTTTGGCTGCCAGATCTTACTTCTTTTTTTGTTAAATCTGCTAGACTGTGGATATTTTCAGGCTGCAGCTGACAGAAATTAGAAAGGATAGTTGTAAATGAAGTTTTGTAATGCCAGAAGTCTATGACGGAGCTTTTATAATCAGTGCACAAGCTGAATGGTGATCTAACTGCTCCAAGGCTTTTCAATGAGATTGCTGGTTTTCCCATTTTTCTTTTCTTTCTTTTGTTAAATGAAGTTCCCTGAGAATAAACACAGCAATTGGGTGAGTCTCTGCAAACCTGCGAGACTGTGAGGGAAATGCTCCATAAGGTTTGAATAAAAGTAATAAAATGTTTGGTTAGGAATTTGTCACGAAGCTCCAAAACAATACAAACACCGTCAGTCTCTTGTTTTGTTCCCAGCTGGAAAGCCAGGCCGGAGTCACTGAACATTTCACCAAGTCTTGCTAACCTTCTGAGCTGAGTTGTGAGAAATTGTTCTTGACATCACATGAGCTGGGCCACAAGGCAGGACTAATGTGATATTTGCTGTCGAAGGTTTCCTAGGAAACATGCTACTTAGAGCACTCAGCCCTCCCTGCCACCCTTCCTGCATCTTCCAGCTCCCCTCGCTCCCACAGGTTCTGCAGGGGGCAGGGATGTCCCCTCTGACCTCCTCGGCACAGACCTCCCCTCTTCCCAGCTGAGCAGGGAGGGGCTGTGGACATTCTGAAGCTCACCCACCTAATTGCCCTTTTTTTCTCTGATTTATCTCTTTTTTTTTTTGTTTGTTTTTTGTTTTTCCCCAGCACTCTGCAGTGGGAGAAGTGAGAGAAACTAAGCTATGTCCTGCAAGACTGGGGATGGAGAGAAGGAAGTTTGAGCCTTCTCAGTGAACTTAAGCTTTCCTGCCACAGGGGAACTGGTGGAAAAAGGTTAGGAAAATCAGCAGATAACTAAAAACTTAACTTGCCATATGTTTTGCCAGCAGTTTGCAATGCAGTAGCTGTTGTGGTACATAACCCCATAAGGGTTTTTCAGCAGAATGGAGTTCCCCAATTCCTTCCCATAATTTCACCTGGTAGGTGCTGTCCTTGACATCCCTAAAATGATTCCTGCCATCCAGGCCAAACTTTTCAGCCTGGCCATTTGGAGCAGCAGGAGAGTTCCCATTGAGGATGGGATGAATGGAGTCGGTTCACACATGTTAACCAAATGCAAATCCTTAGATGGAAACTCGTGGTCAGCTTTTTCCACTGCTATTTTCAGAACTTCCACAAAAGACCGTGCTGTGATTATATGTATTCATGATATGTATATCATGTATTCAGCTCAAACAATATTTGAATGATGCATTTAGAATTCTTCCTAAAAAAGGACCATGCTTCTGTAAACTGCATCATATTTGTAGAAAAAGGGGAAAAAATCTAGCTTGCTTTTCCTTTCTTCCTCTCTTTCTTTTTGATTTATCATTTGATAAGGCTGTAAGAATTGGTGTTAATGCTGCATTACACACAGACACACTTCTACATAATCACATGCATTTGCCTGTGTTCCATACATAAACAACCCTATGGAATCCCGACTCTTCATTGTTAACTTTGTCTCCATGCTTTTCAAAGCAAAGCAGCTCTGGGTGTCAAACAGTTCCTTTTTCACTCTTGTTCACTGGGCTTTGCAGAAAATGCAGCCAAACAAATAATGCATTGGGAGTTTAGTGAGTTGGCTGGTTTTTTTTTTTTTTTTTTGTTTTCATTTTTTTGGTTTGTTTTGCCATTATTGGGGTTTTTTTGGTGGTTTTGTCTTTTTTTTTTTTATAGTGGTAGCAGTTGGTTGGATTTTTTTTGTATGCTATTTATTTATTTATTTGTTTTGTTTTTTCTACCTGGCCATTTATAGCTGCCTGTTTTCCCTCTTCTCTCCTCCACTGATAAAACACCATTTTAATGACTCTCTCATCAGGTGTCCTTCACATTGCCAATACTG
The DNA here is from genome assembly GCA_013400955.1 of Drymodes brunneopygia. Taxonomy (NCBI): domain Eukaryota; kingdom Metazoa; phylum Chordata; class Aves; order Passeriformes; family Petroicidae; genus Drymodes; species Drymodes brunneopygia. The sequence continues at coordinate 801,538 of VZTZ01044194.1, read as the reverse complement.
ATTTCCCCAACCCCTGGAAGGCCCAGAGTGACACCTCCATGAGGCTCCCTGAAGCCACTGGCTTGGTAAACAGGAGCACTCAGGTTGCTGTTGCCAGACTCTGGTTTGCCACATGGTGGGAAGGAGACGAGTAGCCCCGAGTCACTGGGCTGATTCATTTCTTCACCTCCCTGCTTGTCTGTGTAGTGAAGCTGTTTGGCCAACATGCCCCATGGCCTTTGTCTGAGTAATCAAAGTGCAGGAAGTGGAAAAGAAATTCCATTCTGGTTTGTTTAGCTCTACCTTCAGTTTCTGGTGGCATCCCAAAGATTGGGGTGGATTTTGGCTGGCTTTTCAGCGTGCCTTCAGGTTCAGGAGAGCAGCACCAGCTGGACCCTGCAAAGCCAGTGGGGCCTCACCTGTAGATCTGGGTAGAATTGGGGTCTTTGTGGCAGAGAAGGAAAATTGGTAACACTTTCTGTTCCAGTCCAGAAAAGATCCCTCCAGGTGTGAAATCTCTGATGTCAGTCAGCTTCAGAGAAACAGCACCAGCTCAGCTGAAGATCTGCATGCAAGTCTCAGGTCAGTGCCAATCTCTCAGATCAGCATTTTTCTCTGTAGAGTCACTCTTTTCTTTCATGGAATCTTGATGGTGGATTTTCAGCTCGGCCTGTACCTGTGAGATACCATCATGAAACCACATTGCTCATAGAAGGCAGAGCCTTTCCACATTACAACAGGCTACAAAACATGAGATTCTGGTGGTCACCCAAATGGTTTGTGGTTTTCAGAGCACTCTCAGAATGTCAGTCCTTGTGGCACCATGTGTAATATTTGTCAGGGGCTATTGTTAAACCCCACTGCCAGCTGAGGAAGGGAGGAAAGGCGATACAAAACAACAGCTTGAGTTATTGTTGGAGGCAGGACTGGAACTTGAGATTTCCTGGGCAGATTACCACCCATCACTTCTCCCTCAGCTGGTATAATTAGCAGTGTCCTGGTTCTCTCTTATTCCCATGCAAGCGCACATCTGAATGCATTTTTCTTTGAAATTGACTGTCTTGGGGTCATTTCTGTTGTGCACTTCAGGCTGTTGATGATGTGTTGTCTGCAGTGAAATGCTCACTGGTACGCTGTAAATCATGAAGAGATGCAAAGGCATCCATTTGTTACTACTGATTCAGTCTCTGTGGATTTCTGGAATGGGCTACCTGTAAAACTTTGGGAGCCAAGTCTTGGAAAAACCCCAATCCTTTGTGGCTCTTTAATATTTTTGTTCTTGGCTGCTAGCCATGCAGATGGATGTCTTACATCCTTGAGATGAACTTAGTGTAGTCCTCATTGACCTAGCAAGCCATTTTTTCCCTGATGACAAGCTGGGATCACATTTTGTAATGACTGCTGCAAGATTGTCTTGTTAGGGAAAGGGCTAAGGTGGGATTGTCTTTAATGACAATGAAAGCACCTCATAAAACCTGATTCCTCGGTTTTACAGGCATGGCTGTAAGAATTTTAGCCAATGCAGACTTAGTAAATCAGTCAGTCAAAAATTATATCAGTCGAAGTATAATGTTCATAGCAGTCCGAAAACCTGAACATTGTAGGTGATTTGGAGGGCATTTTGTTAACTCTTTAATTGGTCGTTTGAGTGCTGGAGGCAGCAGCTAATTGCCTGTAGGTCAGAGTAGTCCTAGAGCTTAGGTAAATGTGTATTGTCATATGTCACATTTTCATATGGCTCCTTTGCACAGGTTGGTAAAAATGATTGCTGCATAATTAAAATTAAGACAAGGTGGGAAAAGTGATTCAATTAAACCCCTGAAGCCATTGCACAAATTATCTGAAGCACCAAAAACTAATGAATAGTTAAAACTAGTTTTATCTTTTTACTCTTCATTCCTGAATCCTGAGGGTATCAAAATGGCTGAAGTCTCTCTCAAAGTTCTCTGAGGTGAGTTTTTGGGTGGGCAGTGCAACTATGAGTCAGCACAGAGGAATCCAGGCCTTTTAAAATACCAGCACACAGAAACTTTGTTACCTACTTGTTTGGAATTGAAAATAACCAGACCTTACGCACAAGAGACCTTTTGGTTTCTCCACCAGTGCAGAATTATTTTGAAAACATCTGCAATATTTCACTCTGCGTGCAGCAGGTATTATATACCGGGGAGGGTGATGACAGTAAAAATAAATGAGATATGTTGTAACCAAAACATCCCAAGTTTTACATCATACATTTCACAAGCCTAGCAAGCATCCTGTGCTTTGACTTGCAGGCCGAAGGCATGTGGTAGTTTTACAAATGTCTATTAGTATTAACAAATATGTTCCATTATTAGACAGTGTGCCACTGCCCCAACCTCCCAGTGCAAGAGGTGAGTTAATATGGCTTATAAAATATAAGAGTGCTGCAGGCACAAACTGTGGAAATCAGAGCTCTGGCTAAGCAGGAGGTCTCATTACATTTTGTGGGACAACTTACTAGAGACCTGAACATGAGCGTAAAAGCTGCCTCCCAGCTAAGGCTTTTATGGTTCCTGTCCTTTCCCAGAGCCATATAGCTCTAGGAGGTTTAGAGCAGCAAGGTCTGCACCTTTGGATACTGGCAGTGTACTTTAGATACCAGCTAATTCTGACTGGGTTAAAAATGAGAGAGTTGAGATGGGCATGTTTGCACTGTCCCTTTGCTTTTAAACAGAACTCTTGGAGCCTGAAAGTAGCAGGGCACTGAGGAGCTGTGCTCTTGTTGCTTTTTGGGTTTGTCTTTAGGTTTTTTTCGCTTTTCTTGCATGGCTCTGTACTGGTAGCTGTAAACCCCCATTTCTTGGAAACAGGAGTGTTTCTTGGCCAGGTTTGCCAGGACTGTGAGTGTCTGCAGAGAGAAGACCCAATGTGTTGAAACTGTATAAAACAGTGCATCTTTCTGGAAGTAAATAAGTCTGGTTGCTCTTCATTAGAACAGATACTGCCCTGCAGGGTCCTAAAACTATCCCTGTTAGAGACTGGCTCCAGCCATCCAAGTGGAGCTGTCTGTAGACATTTTCCCTGGCAGGGATGGAGTGGATGCACAGATGAGGAACACAGTGCCTTTGTATGCTCCCACCTCTTTGGAAGTGATTCACACCCTGCATTTGAAACTGTTAAAAACCCTCTTCTGATGCTTATCCAAACTTAATCAGAAACCTTAAATAGGAACTAATTTACTGTCAGAGGTAGCATGTTCATCTTAGTACTAGCTTTATCAAGCCAAAAAAAAAATCCCTGCTGAGGACCAGGGTGATTCAGGGAATAGTAGGTTATGAAAACATGTTGATGTCAACTCACTAGATGAGTCTTTCATTAATGGGTAAAGCTTTTATAGGTAGAAAAAATAAACATTCCTAAAGATTTCTGTGGATCAAAACCCCAAGAGATGAGAGCAGAGAAAAAGGAAAAAACTGAAGCACAGGAGGTGTTCACATCACGTGAGGTCTCTGCTTTCCCATGCTTCCTAGTGGAAAAGCAAACAGCCAAACATTGTCAGGGGTGTCCTGAAAGGTCAAAATGTGAGTGGACAAGTTGCAGTCTCCCCCCAAAACATTTTCTTCAGTCTTTTTTTGATGTGTGTTCAGCCTAGACTGCTGGTAATCAGAGACAAAATTTCCACTGCCTTGTGACTCAAGAAAAACACTGCTTATGTCATTAAACAGTGGTTTTCTGTAGCCTTCTCTGTATGGGCTTGGCTGGAGACCACCCAAACGCCAGGTGAAGTAGTGCTGGGGACAAGTTGAGCTTTTCATTCCAGGCATAAGCAGCAGACTGCAGTTGATTTCATAAATGCAGACTGATTTCTTTTGGAGGCTACCAAGAAAAACCAGGTTATGAGATGGGCTGTTGTGGAGTGCACCAAGAGAGTGCTGAAATTCCTACCCTGTGTATAGGAATGTGGAAATGACCCAAGAGTGTTTGGGATGCCTTTGTGGATTTCATGTATATAATATAGTATAACATTTGTAGAGATGTATATTGCAATACCATGCAGGACTAATATGAGACATAAAAGTTGTTAAAAGACATTATGTGATACATTCACAATTTTTCCTCTGGGTAAGTCAAGGTCATGGCACCAAATTCATCTTTCAAAAGTGCCTCATTTCGTTGACTGTGGAAGGCTTGGATCACTGCCCTGTATTTACTATAAAAATACATATTTTAAGCTATTAAAAAAAACTCCAACAGTATTTTGATCTGTTAATATGGACCTTTTCAAAGAAAAAAAGGCAAGCTTTTGCCATCAGCCTGGTCCAGTCCCATGTCAGACCCTGCAAGTAACAAGTGTATGAAAAAAGTTTAGAACTTGGATTTGAGGAATGCAGCCAAGGTTACTGGTGCAGGAGCCAGGAGCACAACCCCTGCCTCCTGGGCTTTGTGGAGAAGACCTACACTGTCAAAGCTCTGGAAGGTAAAGGAATGCATGAGGGCTTTGAAGAAATTCTTTTAAAAGCCTCTGGAATTCCAAAGACAGTGAGAAAGGCTTTCCACAGACTTTCTGGAAATGCCCTGTGAGTCCTTGGTGGGTTCCCCTGGGAACTGAGGGAGGCAGCAGGAAGCTGGTAATGGCCTATTAAATTCGATAGGACGTGCTTTGGTGGTTGGGACCATGACGTTTCCATGCGTTTGCACTCATGAGCAGCAGCAGGATGGCGCATTGTGCTTCCTTTGGGGTACATTTTCCATGGTTTTAATACATGAGACAAACTTAAACCTTGTTTCCAGTGGGTCTGGGGTCCCATCATCCTCATGTTATCTCAGGGAGCAAAGCCCTTGCTCACAATAATTCTGTGACTGCTTGAGGCAACAGTTCTTGGGTCAGCCCAAGCAAAGAGCAGGGATTTGAGATATTCCTCTGGCGGTGGGGTTGCCCAGGGATACTTCTGGAAGGGAAGGTCTGCTTTGCCATGGGTAGAGCTGTTACAGTGGTGTTACAGCCTTTCCAAGAGGATAATGTTCTTTGGATGGTCCCACCTTCTTCTGGCTTATACATAAGATGACAGCAAGGCTGAAAGACCCTGCTGGGTGCCCAGAAAGGACAAAGTTAATAATGACCAGTGTGCAAAGAAAGATTAGACATGAACAGAATTGGATTGATTGCCTTAGACAACTTTATGGCTTTGCTTTCCTTCCTAAAGTTTTTTTGTAGTTTCTTTTTTAGTAAAATAAATCACAGCTCACAAGATAGCACTACGCAAATATATCAGAGTATTTTTGGTGGCTCACAATTAGCCTTGATAACCCAAAGGATGGAGGTTGGCATATGCCATGGGTGGGGTCAGGGATATTGTACATCTTTGTGTCTGTGGATATGTGACAGATTAGTTCAGTCAGATGCAGGCCAGGCTGAATTTAGCCACCTTGGCCTGGATATTATCCACGTGGCTAAAATTGCCAGATCATTTACCCTGGAAATCATTGCAGTGGTGCAGTGCCAAATGCACAGTTGCATTGTTCCTTTGCTTCGTGCTGTTGGATGTTAAATGTACCTCTGAGCCTTAAGCAAGTCTTGATTGAGTGTTTTTTGTTTACAACGTATTATGGAAGGGGAGAGGAATCTCTCATCGTTCTTTCAGGATCTACCAAAACCTTTGTCATTTACTTGTAGCTTAGGTAGTTATGACTTAAAGGGTGAGAAGGAAGTAGAAAGGCTTATGTAAGAGTTCAGATGATGGATCACTTGAATTTATAGTGGGAAATCCATGTTAGTGAAGGCTGCAACGGGAGCCAGAAAATTTTAGGATTTTCTACACACAACCAGAGATCAGTGACTAACCCAAGTTTGTGAGCCATAAAATGAGCAGGCTGTTTAGGCCTTAGGTAGGTGGTGACAATAAATCTCCTGATGATGTGGAGATGAAGGTTCTCCTGTCCCTATCTGCAACAACAGCTGTTTACTCGGAAATATGTACAGAGAGACTCTGCTATCTAAAAACCCATCTTGGGCCATTGGAATGCTGAGACTGTCCAGGCTGGGAATTGCAGGTGTCCCTGTTTTAAAACATGAACATGTTCAGGTATCCCTGAAGAGCAGCCTTTGGGGCACCACAGTTTCTAGAGAGTTGTCAGGATCTGCATGCTTGAAAGGCATCCCAAGCTACGGAGGAGATGCTTGTTTTCCAATTAGCTCTTGTCTAAGGAATAGAATTACAAGAATGAGCCCTCCATCAGGAAAATGACTGTAAATGACAAATTCTCCACTGTTGCTCCCAGAGCAGAGAGATTCATTCTGTTAGGGTCACCCATTCTGCAACAGAAATTTTCTTACAATTTCATGAGGAGATAATCTTACATCTCCATGGGGAAAGGTTCATCTCTCCATGCAATCCCCCTTTTGGGTAGGATGAGGAAAGCAATTGCCCCGATTAAAGAGTAGCAGCTCTCCTAGAGGAAGCTGCCTGGCAGCCCTCTCTGGGAGCCAGTGCTGCTTGCCAGGGAGAAGCTCTGTTCTCCTCCTACAAACCACACATTTCACTGAGCACTTGCAAGGCAAAGGTGGGCATGATACAAACCTACATCTCAGTCAATAAACCCTCAACACAGAGAAAAAATATTATGTCCTTCCTTGAGAACAGAGGCTTGCTTGGCACCAAGAGACACTTTTTTTTTTTAATTAGCTTTCACTGCCATTTTTCCTCTGTGGAAAGAAGGAGACATTCTGGCTCTGGTTGCATCTGTTTCCACTATTACCAAGAAGAAAACTGAATTTAAGGTCCAAGGACCAGCTCAGTTTCCTTCAATAATTTCTGAATCTTTCTCACATGATTATCTCTTGTCATGAGCATGAGAAGGAAACCAGCAAAGGCCAACTAGCTTTCCAAGGCAAAATCTGCTGGAGCACCGTGGTGAGGTCCCCTCTGGCAGCAAGGCCCTACTCCCCCCTTCCCCTTCACCCCTTCTCTTGCATCCCTGCACCAGAGTGAGTCCTGGGCGTGGGAGCCAGAGAGGTCCCTGCTGAGCAAAGATCATCAGATTCAGTCAAAAATGAAAAATGTGATGGATCAGATGGATTAGACAGAAGAGGGATTGATTGTTCTTTTTTACTTGAGTAACTTTAATTTTTAATAGTGACTTGAATTTTTAAGAATTTAAATTTTTTTTGTTTCATCTTAGCTGGCTAAATTTCAGCAAATACTGCTTTGTTCTGACTGGACACTTGGTACTTTTTACTTGTGGAATGAAATACTGTACACACCCTTCCAGCCCAAATATGAGTGTTCTTTCTAAAATTTTCTTTCTAGGAATGAACACCCCCATAAGAGTCATTGCTGAACTGTTTGCAGTAGACAAACACAAAAGGGCTGTAAATGCAGCCAGAGATCAAAATCAAAAGACAGAGTCTCAGAAATGTTTGGCACTGTTTGTTCACCTTTGAAATATACCTCCTGTTCCTCTTCTTAAAATATTTTATTTTTTTAGTATAGCTGGGTGAGCTGGTATTTCTTCTGTTCAAGCTGTCTCTAAACTTATATTTCCAACAGTGGCAGCAGATTATGAGACGATACTTATAGAAATGACATTATATCATTCTTTAAAATACCCATCCTGAAAGGCAAAATCTGGAGAAATTATAGGACTAAGAGGCCTCCTTTGAGAGGCAGAAACTATTTTAACTTGTTATTTTTAGAGCTCTGCAAATCACGTATTTTTCTCTTCACTGGCAATTCAAAAAAAAATTGGAAATTGTAATAAGTTAAAAAAAAATCCTTCTCAACTTTCTTCTATAAAATGGGAAGTTGAAATATGTCATTTGTGGGCAAATGAGATGCTTCACTTTAATTTCACCATTTTTATTTTAGTTTCTTTTCTTAGATAAAAAAATATTAGGCACAGAATGGTCCGATTTGAGCTGACTTCCTGTGTGGATGGGATGTGGGGGGTTCTTGGCCAGGACACCTGTCCTGGAGCATGAACAGTGACATGACTGGTCACAATCAGCCACTAAAATCCCATGTGGTAGGGAAGAGGTGGGTGCAAAAAACGGGTGGTGGAAGCAAAATAAACACCAGCAGCAAGAGCAGGTTTGGGGCAATAAATGAAGATATTTCCATTTGGAAACAGAGGTTCTGGAGCTCTGGGGAGGGTTGGATGTTTGATGTGATGTTCTGTGAGATGAATGATGGGGTTTGAGTGTCTCAGGAGCCACCAGGTGTCTGGATCCCCACAGGATCTGACACGGGGAGATCACACTTGTGGTCTCACACTCATGGGGCAGTGTCAGAGAGCTCCTTCACTTGCCAGACACTCTGCTCACAAGCACTTGTCCCAGAATATCCGGTCTTGAGCCTCTTCCAACTCGGGAAAGGACCACTTCAATATTCATTGTGGATAAAGAACAGTAATGCTTCTATTTTCTTTCTCTATTCTTTTTTAAGGAGACAAGATCTCAGTAGAAGAAACCTGTTTTTCAGAGATCTCACTTCCAAAACTTTTCCTCGGAGTGATTCAGCCTCCAATTTTAGAGTTTTTGTTTAATTACATTTTTAAACTTCCCTCCCTTAATTACTCCTTTTTTTTTTTTTTTATTAACACCTAAATATGCTACTATTTGGGGCACAAACAGAGATTACAATTAACAGAATAATTACACTCTTTTTGTCAGTGTAACCTCATGGTACAGAAAGTATTACAAATCCATTTTAAAACATATTAAATGTTCATATTAATGAGGATAATAGAGAACAAGTACCAGCAAACTAAATATTGTTAATGATTTTGAGCTATTAAATTCATTACCATTTCCTTTCATAATAAAGTGGTTAGTTGCTAATTAGACCTTTTTTAACTCATCATTATTGAATTCATTACATTGTGTGCAGTTAACCCTTAAAGATCTGCCTGGGTTTACAGATGCAATTAAAAAATAATTCCAGCAGCATCTGAAGCCAAGATGCCATTCTCAAACCTGCTTGTATTTTTGACAGTAGCTCCATGTACTTTTCTCCTGGTACATTTTCTTGACACATCATGCCTAGCAGCTTCTCAGCTGTCACAGCAGCTCCAGCAACACGTACGATGGAAACATGCTGTATTCATTTCATTTAATAGCGTTTAATGTTAAAGCTAAAGTAGAACCCACTTGTTTGGCCAGGGAAAAAAATACCCATCAGCGTGCTAAATGGTTGACGTCAACGAGCTGCTCCTCTCCGAGTTAAATCTGCTGGGAGTTGGGATGAGGTACCTTTTCATCCTACAGAGACGGATGTGCTTGTGCCTCGCTGGGTATCTTGTCTTTCTCTGCAACCCTAGATGGAAATCCCATCCCTGCCAGAGTTTGTGTGAGAAATTCTCTTGATTCTGAGGCATCCCTGAGCTCATCTTTCAGCAGCTCTGAGGGTTTGTGCCACTCTTGGGGACGGGGTGAGTGCCACCAAGCCTGTGTCAGATCCCATGGATCTGATTCCTAGAGAGGGCACTCCTGGGGACTGAATCAAAGGGCTGCCTTGCTTCTCCTTCTTCCTCCTCTCCTCACTCATTCAAAGGAGGGAAGGAACAGAGCCTCCATCTCTTAACTTCTTTCTTTTTGTACTGTGCACGCATTTTTTCTTTTCAAAAACCACAAATAACACACTCCTTCCCCTCCAAACACTTTTAAAGTTACAGGTACTTGAATAACACTGGGACTGATGGACAGCACCCCGTGCCTTGCCCTGGTTGTGGCACAGCAGCGTGGCCAGGAGAGGGGCAGTAGTGTCAGGTTGGAAAATGCCATTTCTGTGGCAGCTCTGCCACGGCAGCAGGGCTGTCGCAGCGCCGGCAGGCAGGCGTGCACTGCTCACGCTCCTCGCTGCAAGCAACCCCACCAAGGAACAATTTGACTTGGGTAGGAAAGGCTTGGTGACACTTATTGCTGCTGTGCTTGATGGCTGAAAGCTGGGCTGATGGATACCCTGCAAATCCAGGAGATAAAAGATTAGCTGTGCACATCCTGCACAGCTCTGGAGAGGCTCTGGGTGTGGTGAGATGTGGGGATACAGCTATGGGCCCCATGCCTGCTCCCCAGTAAATAGCCACAGCAACACCACGGATCTGTAACCTCTGTTTTATTTAAAACCAGCTCCCTTTCACCTGTGAACAGCAAGGGTATAAATGTGCCTCACCAATCACATTGGACTATTGTATTATACAGTCTATTGAATGTTTTTGGCAGGCACGAGCCCCTGTGCTACTGTGTCCTTATTTTATTATTGTTTTGAGGGTAGAGCTGTGTGATTATCCATTCTTGCTTCAGGCATAGCAAGCCATCTGGAATGCTTATTAAACCCACAGGCAGATCAGAAGGATATAACTCTGATGATGTACATGTACATGGGCTGTACTACATCATCAGAGCATTGCTCCTCTGATGATGTAGTACACATTAGTGGGCCTAGATAATGGATTAGAACTAGCAGAGTGAAAGTTAGACTTTTTGAAGGATGGATATGGTGAGGTTTTTTCTCCCTCTGGGTAACTGCTGGCATAAGATGCAGAAAGGAAAATTTAAAAGTGAGCCAAGGAGGCTTCAAAACTTGTAAGTGCTTAGCTTGTCAATGGGGAGGGACAAGTGGTGATCAAGAGGCTTAAGGAGACAGCTTTGAAACCCTGAATCACTGCAAAGAGGTCATATGTACTTGTCTGCTCAAGTGAAAAGGGACATGGAATGTGTCCAGGAAAATTCTGCTTCTCCGATCCTCCTTTGGTTGGTGACCACGGGGTGGGCTTTGGGCAGGACTTTGGCTTTTCCTCCTCCTCCAGTCCCTCAATAAAAAACCCAACACCCTGTGTTATGACACACAGAACTAGTTTTTCAGCAGTTTCCAAATTTATGCTCATCACATATTTGCAAGTACTATTTAGAAATAAGCTTTTCAAATGAACGAGGGATCTGATCAGCTTTCAAACTAGCCATGTGTCTTCTTTTCTGAGTATGAAAAGAAAATCAACATCAGTAAAAAAGAAAAACAATCCGGGTACTACGTATGGGCTGTAGGTGAAGGAGGGAATAACTATTTGCATCTCTGTGGAGTTCTAAATATAATTTCTGTTTCTCTTTGTTCATAACCCTTTTTGCAATGCATTTCTGATGTAGCTGATATTTGTCTAATCATGGAAAGGTGTTTCGTGTCTAAACAAAACCTTTTCCTGTGAAAGCTGGGAAGGTTCATAAAAGTTAGGTCATTCAGTCGGGAAGCTGAATGTGTGCTATGCAATTTAGATAACAAATTGCACACTTTAAATATCAAACTGTAAATATCAAGTACTCAAAAGAATATTGACATTTTTGAGCAATTCCAAAGAGTAACAGAACTTTCAAAGAGGAGCTGTACATAGTGAACATATGCTCTGAAAATCATAGCTGTAAAGTAAGGCAAATGCCTGTTTTAACAATGGCAAATAGCAAGTGGGGAAAGGGATGGGTCACATTTTATTAATGCTCAGTGTGTCTCAGGTTTGTCAACACCCTCACCTGTGTGGCTGAGGGAAGGGTGCAGCGTGAGCAGGGAGGTGCACATTTGTCAAAGCACCAGTTCATGATTTTGGGTGCAGAACAGCAGCACTTGAGTAATTGCTTTGCCAAAATCTTTATTTTAGGGTAGCTGCGTGGCTTTCTAGTTTGATGGGTGACCAGGTTATCCTTGAGGTGTAAAGGAGGGTTAGTAAAAATTCCCAGTTAGAACTGGAGTTCATCATTTACTTGACTGCAAGCTGATAGTTTCCCATTTGGTAGATTTCAAGGTTTTCTTGGTGAGAAACCACAGTGAACTCCAGTTTGTGGCCATTATGTGCTTCTCTTTATTTGGGCTTGATGGACACAAGGAGAGTTTGTTTCCTCTTTCTGGGCAAGTATCCCGAGAAGTTTCTGTTTGATTCCTGTGCGAAATAGAAGGAAACTTGGAAAACTCTCCCCTCTCACTGCAAATCAAACGTCCCCTTCTTGGATAGTCCATGCTAGCACAGCTCCTGGGTAGCAATTTTGGCAGGAGGGAGGGTGTGTGGGTGTCCGTGTGTGTATATATGTGTTGATTTCCAGATTTGCACCTCCCTCAGTGTAGCATTCAGCTTTTGCCCTTTTTCAAGCCTTCCTTCTGTTCTTTCCCTGGGTGCCTTACCATGTTTGTGCTCACAGGAACACCTTCCTTCTCTTCCCCATGGGTTTCCCTCTGTCCTCTCCATCCTTGCATCCCACTGCAGGGCTGCTGCAAAGCCAGCCATGTCCCCCACTCACCTTCCTGTGCCAGTTTGCTTCTTTCCCTGCCACCACATTGTCCCCAGCTCCAGTTCGCTGGGGAAGGAGATGACAAACTGTCACTTTCTCAAACACCCTCTCCTCCACCGACTACTCTTAAAGAGGCAGTGGGATAAATGAAATTCAGCATTCGAAAGGCTCAACTCCTCCAGAAAATATTCCACCCACAAGTGGGGAGCTTCAAAATCCATTCCTAGCAGTTAATGCTCCATCCTAAATGACACAGCTTTTCAGTAGTGACATGTGCATTGATCTGCATTACAAAAATAAGAGAAATAGCACTTCTTTTCAGCAGCAGATAATTACCAGCATACATCAGGTTCCCTCCTGCTGATACCCACAGGGTGGAGGGGATGGGAGTGGGCATTAGGTGGAGGGGATGCGGCCGGCTCGCACGCTCAGCCAGATAAATAATATTGATTGGGATTTGTGTGGAGCCTCGGCACACCCCTCCTGGCTGCTGTGCTGAGCCACAGGGGGACATTCGCTCCAGTTACAGCATTTCACCCCGGCCATGTCTGCCACGCAAAGGTGCTGGTTAGGCACGAGCAAGCTGGGAGCCGAGAGCTTCTCCAGCCCTTGTCAGAAAAGATCAGAGCCCCGTGGCTGTGGCCCAGGTGGGAGAGCTGGATGAACTGTGGGACAGATGTGTAGGAAACCCTTCCAGCTGCATCAGTGGGGCAAAAGCACAGAGCTCCCCTCTCTGCCTTGCCTGCCACCCCTCTGCACACGGGCTGTCTGGAGCTGTGGGAGGTAATTCCCAATGGCTGACTGCTGGCTTTTGCAGTCTGCATGATGAAACAATGTGCTCCACTGGGGCCAGGGTCTGCCTGAGGTGTTTGAAAAGTCCCCATCTCTGGGGTTTGGCTCTGGGCTCTTATGAGCAGCCACTGCTCTGTTTGGGTGAATTCAGCTTCTGAGCTCCCCTGCAATGAACCCCTCCTGGGCAGGAGACCCTTCAAATACCTGTGAGGGAAGGGGTGCCCCTCACCAGTCACCAAATACCTGCACTGCCCTCAGGCAGGACAAGGGCCTTTACTTGACTCATATCTCTTTGGGGCAGATATCTAAAAAAATCACTGCTGTTGGTTTTGTGGCTGAACCATCAGTACACAAAAACACCTTCATTTTCACAGGAGTGCTGGAAAAGCTGCAGCTACCAGGGAAAGGGGCTGCTGCTGCCTGTGTGGGACTTTTCCATTTCTCACTTCATAGTCTGTCGTACGTTAGAGGCAAATAAAGCCCATTGGCAACGGGACTGAAAGTGCTCTCTGGGTCTAAGCACGCTCCAGTGTTTTAGCTCCACTGAATTTCCTCTCATCAGTGAATGCAATCTGCCGTGAGAAAGTTTTACTGTCTCTGAGTCCTTATGAAAACATTCTTAGATAATTGAGACATTCCCAAACAATTAAGATAACCAGATGTGTCTGTTATTTGTAATTACCTGAACATGAATTCTTTCTTCAAGAACAGTTCCATTTTTTTGTGCTTTTTGAATTACTCCAGATAATGGATAGGAAGATTAACTCCTCTGAAAAGTAATCTGTGGTTTGTACCCAGTATGTCTCATTCTGATGCAAAATCACCTCCTCCCAGAATTAGGTACTGGGGCTGAAACAATATGTGAAATGAACTTTCCAGTTCTGCTGTACTTGTGATCCCCAGCCTGCAGAAGCCTTGCAGGTGACACCATGGGGTGAACGCAGAGGCTCGAAGTCTATGAACAACCCATGAAGAAGATGCTAAAATGATTTCTTCAAGCAGGGAAAATTGCTGAAGGCTCGAAAGTGGTTTCACAAACCACTTCGTTAAGTAGCACAGTTTGAATAAAACGACTTTTGCACATGCTGCATTTGCACCTAGAGCTTCTGCAGCATTTTCATTTTACAAAGCACCTGGCTTTCCCTGCAGTGCAGCGCCTGAGGAGAGGGAAGTCGAGGCAGCCAGACAAATCCACAGTGTGGGAAAGATACCTCTGTGTTTGGTCTATCCTTCTGGTGCTTCGTTATCAAAATTGGTATTTTCAGTCATGACTTCTTGTTGCATAACAAGTCTTCTAAGTCTTTTAAGTGTCTTTCTTCACCAAGGGCTGTAGCTCTGTGCTGGTTATTCCTGAATTGGAGTCATTACCTTCAAATCTCTTCTGGGCCTTTTCCTGGCAGGGTCTCTGCAGAGACAGTCAAAGTGGAGCACTGTTGCAGCTCAGGGCAGTTAAGCTGTTTAATCACAACTGTTACCTCATCTTCGGGGCACACCTTACTGCTCATCTGATTCCTGGGCACTGGAAAGAGGAAGGGGAAATGTCCAAGTCCCAAGGTTCTGGTCTGCTTTTCCTACCCTGAGTCAGTGGCCTCATCTTTGTCTTCTCCCCTCACAGCTTCCTCTCATTCTGGATATGCTTATCATTAACAGTGCTGAGACCAGTGGTGATGATGTCACATTCTGTTGTTCCAAGAAAAGTTTATTTTTCAGAAAAAAAAAGGAAGAAAAGCAATGCTTGCATGAGTAGTTGGTGACTGTTGAGTTCAATATTAAGGTTTTTTTTTCCTTGAAGCTCTTTCCCTCTTTCTCTTGACAGTTTTGCTCTGGGCGCTGTTATCTTTGTTGTCCCAAAGGAATATCCTTGAGTGTGTTAGTCATGTACAAATCAACTGAGACTTCTGTCACCACTTTCCAGCCTGCTGAGGACTCACAGATCACAGCATTGTCTGGGTGCTGAAAATAGATGGGGCTTGGAGATGCTTTGGGAGACTGGTGAGAAATGCCTGTTTTCACTCCTGCTCATGGTTAGAAGGTCTGCTCAGTAAAAGGTAAAGTCCATCCTCTCTGCCACACACAGGGAGCTGGAACACCTTTCCCAGGCAGGAGGAGCATGTGGTGGAGGATCTGGTTGTTTAAATTCCCACTCCTTCAAAAGTGGAAGGCATCATTGAGTTGTTACCTGGGAGCCTACTGGTGTTTTCAGGCATTTTTCATCTGTGGAAAATGCGAAGCAGGATTTCTGGTGCAGTTCAGCACTGATTTCTTCACTGAGTTCCTTCAAGGCTGTTTCTCCTCAATCAGACCAGTCCTTTTTATTGTTTTATATTTTATAGTGTGCATGTTTTTTTGTTGAAAGGAACATGCACGTTTATTTTGTGTGGTCATTTTGTGTTAGTGTGCAGCAAAACATGGCAGTCCTTGGAGGTGAACTCCATACTGGTGGAGAGGAGGAGCCTTATCTGAAGCAAGCCATGTGCTGAAGTTTGCCTTCAGGTGAACTAAGACTTCACAAAGACTGGCTTGGGATTTCAGGAATGGCTTGAGGACCTATAATAAAACAGAGAGTTACACAAAAGGATTTAATTTTAATAGCATTGTGTGTGAAAGCAAGAGGGAGAAGGCTGGAGTTTAGTCATATGGAACAAAAACATAAGGGAAAGGAGGCAGAGGAAGAAGGAAACTGGGCTAGGTCAAAAAGATAGCAAAAAATTCTAATAAAAGATGAGTCAAAAGCATGAGGCCTGAACAGGCTGGTAGAAAAGTGTTTGCTCAGTTTGAATGTATTTGGTACTGGGACAAGAGCGAGGTGAGAAGGGAAGGAAAAGGAAATTAAGCCTAAAACTAC
The DNA here is from genome assembly GCA_013400955.1 of Drymodes brunneopygia. Classification (NCBI taxonomy): domain Eukaryota; kingdom Metazoa; phylum Chordata; class Aves; order Passeriformes; family Petroicidae; genus Drymodes; species Drymodes brunneopygia. The sequence continues at coordinate 785,693 of VZTZ01044194.1, read as the reverse complement.
TTCTTTTACTGAAAAGTGGTTTTTCTTTCCTTTTTGAATGTGTGAATGCACTTTCTTTTCCCCCAAGAGTTTCTAGGTGTCTTTTTGTACTAACAGTAAAGCAGACATCGTGGTCCTACAGTGAGCAACATAGGAGGTGTGGCTGGTGATGCCCAGGAAAACAAATCCATGGAATATGTCTCTTTATCAGCACCTAAATGTTTTGTCAGATGCATCTTGGTCTCAGGGAGCACTTCTGGAGGAGCACTGCGGGGGTTGGCCAGGCCAGGAAAAGGCTTCAGGCTTGGTACTTCCCAGCTCTCCATTTCTGCAGCCTGTTCATGCAGCTCCTTCTCTCTCTGCATCCCCATGGATATGAAAGGGTGGTTTACAGCCCCTGCCTCATAAATGCACTGTGCCATTCAGGGCCTCTCATTTTCTAACATAAAGAGGGGAACCCTTCCAGGGCTGAGCCCAGGATGGCCAAGGACAGCCCTGGCCTTGGGGGTCCCACTGAGCCCCCTGCACAAGCAGCATTCAGACCTGCTTACCCAGCCTGCCCTCATCAGAAATCATGCACTTCCAAATAAATATTTTAACAAAAGGGAATTGTGTAGGTTGTTAGTGTAGCTTATTGGGTTTTAAAAATTCATGTTTCTAAATTCCCAGTATTATTTTCTCCTTGCTTTAAAGGGAAAAGAAAAGAAGGAGGGGTGGTGGAATCTCTTCAATAAGGGTTTAATTGTCCTTTTCATGTGGAAAGCTCTCTGAATTGAAACTCCCTTCTCCACAGTGCTACCTGAGCACTTCACAATTTTATTCTCTTGAAGTGTCTATTTTACCATTTGTCTCACTTTCAAGCTTTTAGCTAGAACTGGACATTTGTGGCCAGACAAAGGAATTTAAACTAAGTAGTGTGTTATGGACTACTTCAGGTGACTCTGCTTGGATTATATCACTCTGACACTGCAGCAGCTAAAGCAAAGGGCATTAACACGAGCCTATTGAATGTAGACTTGCAACTGAGATGAGAGAATTTCACTCAATTTCCCATTGCATCTTTCTACTGACCTTACCCCTGTGTTTGGGAGATGCCTGAACTATGGGAAATATTTTATCTTTGGGGTTTTTTAAGTTCCTAGAGGAAGATGCGTATGTATCAGGAAATGATACGCTTTACCTGGGGTAGCTCAGGATATGGGAGTTTAGTTTTCTGTCTCATTTGATTACCAGCTTGGAGCTTAGGTTTGCAAATGGAGTAGACTTCGTGGCATTAATGGTATGGAAGATGGGGCTGCCTTGTAATGGGTGATGAGGGCAGACACCTGAGTCTGGCAGAGTTTTGCAGTAGGGGACAAGAATGAATATGAGTGGTAAATCAGTCAAATGACAGATAATATCCTCATGGGAAGCTCAAAGAGCCACTGGACTGGAGCTGCTGGAGGTCTGTGAAGCAGTAGCTGCTCAGAAGCACCTTGTGCTGGCAGTCAGAGGTGCCAGCACTGGGAGGTGATTTGGGACATAAAACCCCTCTGCTGTTACTGTCTGTACTTGGGAACATTGCAGGAATGCCTCTTCCCGTACTGCTCAGAAGGCATAAGATTGCTAAGCAGCTGTTAAAGGGGAAGAAACAACGTGTGGCAGAGAGATGAAGGATATGCATAAAAATATGTAGGAGACACTTCTGATGGAAATGTGAAATGTGCCATTTTTGTGTTTGTGATGCTGCAGAGTGTGGTGGCTGTGCTGTGGCAGGGCTGCAAGGGGGTTGTTTTTCTATTAAGGGCAAACAAAATGTGGGCAAAATTTTTTAAGTTGAGGAATTTTGTGGTACTGGGAGACAAATGACTGCACGGCCTGGTACAAAAGAGCAGGGGTAAACAACACGATGTGCTGGGAGTTGCAGCTGCGTGTGCAGCAGGGCCGTGCATACATTTAAGTGCCCGCATTGTCAGGGTGAGTGACAGCGGTGACTGAAAGCCAGGCAGGAGCTGCTGTCAGCCCGGGCAGAGTCACAGCGCTCCTAATAACAAAGTCTATTCTGGTTACATCTGACATGGGCATCCACAGCCTCTGCTTTGGGGAATTTTATTTATTTTGACCCAGGGAAGGCCACTGAGCTGCTCCATTGGGCTCAAACCTCCTGCCATGGCAATTAGACAAACTCATCCATGCCAGTTCATCAGGAGGATAGAATTTTCTGCACCCTCTTTCCTTTCTGTACCTTTTTTTCCCTCCCGCTGGACTTCACTGTAGGAAGGACAAAAAGAAAAGCATAGGGGTAGCTTAAGAAAGCTCTTCTGGAGCTGTGTCTTCGATGCTCTTACCATTTGTGAAGTTACTCCATGAGGGGTAGTGAGTCGTGGAAGTCTGTAGTTTTGTGCTCACAACTGTGCACCAAATTGTGCAGAAAAGGGACTGCACAGCTTCAAGTTTCTCCTTCCTGCCCAGGAAAACCCTTCAAAGGCCAAAGCAGGAGATTTAGGCCATGTCCCAGTTTGATTAAGGTAGGTCTGTGTGTGATTTACCCTGGGCTGAGCATATCCAAGGTAGGAAGGTAAACATCCCATTGTGCTGGATTTGATGAAAGAAAATCCTGGAAAACCTTGTGCTTTTCTAAGAAAACTGCCAGAGGCAGATTATTAGGTCTGAATTAAAATGCAGACGAGATTCATTAAATTGTTGACCCTGCCCCCTCCAAAAAAAAGTCAGGTTGCCATCTTAAATTGACAGCATTACAGACAAATTATGTGCACTGATTAATAAGTGTGGGCTAAATTACGGCTCGGAGAGCGGGTGGAGCGCAGTGGGAACACGAGCGAGGGGGGGAGTGCAGAAGGCAGGAGCCATCCTGCCTCTGGGCACAGAGCAGTGCCAGGAGCTGGGGTTCTGTGGCAACAGGGGTGATGGAGGAAGGAGCAGGAGGATGAGCATCCTCCAAAGAGCCCATTCCCTCTGGGATGCTACTGTGACTCCCCTGTTGCCAACACCCTCCCCTGGGAGGGACATTGGTGTTACAGATCTGTGCTGAGCTCAGGGACTACCTTACCCCTTTTCTTTGGAGTAGGGGGGGCTTTGCATTCAAAAAAAGGAAAAAACCCACCCAAACCTTGGAAGGGTTGGATTTAAGAAGTTAAATAAGAAAGACAGGGTAAATTACAGACTTGAGAAGCTCATTTCCATCACATTGGGGGAAAAAATATACTGACCATTTCAGCATTTCAGACAAAAATGGGAAAAAGCAGGCATAATAACATGTGGATTACTCACAAGACATAATTCTCTGCAAATACTATGACCAGTACATAAATAGCAAAATGAATGTTATTAACATGTTAATTTTACTAACCCTTTAACCTATTGATTAGCCAAACAGAAGGAAACAGCATCTTTTCATGCTTCACCTCATCTCCNNTCCTGCTTCCCCCCCCCCCCCCTTGCTTTTCATGTAATTGGATTCAAATTCACATCTGTAGCTACTAAACCAATGTTTTCAACCTTTCTTCTACACCTCCCCACCCCCAACTGTTTAACCTCCCATCTCCAGCGCTGGCATAAATGTAAGCCTTTATTTGTGAATATTCCGATAAGCACTTTGCCTCCAACTATATTGTTCAAGTACCAGCATCATTGTTACAGCTGTAATTGTTACTATCAAGACACAGTTCTTTGTAATTAGAAAGTCAAGATGGTATTCAGCAGTATGGCAGCACAGATTCTCATTTGTTAGGCTATTAGAAAAAAAATGTTTACAGAGAAAACAGTGTCATTGTTTAGTGCTCTTAATTGACCATCTGCCTGGTAAAGAAATGTCCAAAGAAGGATAAATAAGACTATAGTGTACTTATTTATTTATTTTCTTTGTGCAATGAGTAAATTAGGAAAAGCAACAGCAGATCCAAACTAGACAAGACATTGCTAAATCAGGCTGCAAGTGAAATCATGTCATGAATACATTACCTTTTATTTCTCTCAGTGTCAAGACTCATGTCTGCATCTTCCTCAAAGTTTGTTGGGAAGAAAAAGGAGGCCAGATCTTGGTGGGCACTGTGGAGTTGACAGCATTCATCTTTTAACAAAGTCAAGCATATGCTGCTTTGAGTGCAGCATCTTTGCATGCTCAATGACGTGTTTAATGTCACCTTTCCCACTGTAAATCATCCCTGAGTAAATCCACAAGGGAGAGTGGTACTAGGAATTAAGCAGGAGAGAAATAAAATTCATGACCATGTGGTTCTATCTCAGGGAATTTGGTACGTATTGACAAGAGAGATTCACACCTGACGGGGCCGAGAGCTAATTTGTAGTAGGGCTGTTTATCTTCTGCCTGAAAGGAATACTTTTTCATATTTAATGTGCATTTTCCTCATCTCCATGTGTGTATGTGTTTGTGATTTAGCATGGCTAAGGGTGCATCTGCTTTTGCTGCTTGGCAAAAATGTAGTTTCAAATTTCAGGCTAATTTCAAATTCTGAGTTTTCCCTATGAAAAAGTAAAGGAGGCACAGTTTGGCCTTCAAAAACCAGATTTGATGTTTTCATTGCACAAGGCACTGTCTTAGGTAGGGAGTATTTGATCTGTTCTTGCAGGATTTGTTTACAGTCTTAAAATGAGAAATGAAAAAACCCCAACAGTATTACCATGCTAAACCAATATGGTAAATGACCAGACTGATCTTTTGTACTATTTGTCTTCCAACATTCCAGGTGGAAATAAACCAGTACATTTATATGTTGATTTATTACAGTGTGGAGTTGGAAAAAAAAAGCAATAGGAAAAAAAAGCAGGAAAAGGAGAAAAGAACTAAAAAAGAATTACATTTATAAATAATAATAATTTCTCAAAACATTGCCAGCAAGAGGAGCCCCAGTTCTGCCTCCTCCCTGGTGACTGCAGGGTCTGTGCAAAGCTGCCACCCCTCAGATGGTGACAGGGGACACAGCCAGTGACAATGGTCATGCAGGTGGGTATTTCCTAGTACTTAAAAGCTAACAGTGTTTTAGCTATCAGTTCTTCAAAGTGAATTTTTTTCCATAAAACCTCTTCTTTGATGTCGTCAGGTACATCATCCCTCCTCACCCATCTGTTCCTATTGAAACTTTCTGTTTTTCCATCTCCCCCTGGTTGCTGTACTAAATACTGACCCTAATTTTTTTTATTTCTTCTTCTTCCTTGGGTATTTACTCTTGTGCACAGATCTATTTTTTTCTTTGAGGGAGTATCTCAAAATCCTGATTTGTTGCCTGATGGCTTTTGAGAAGGGGTGGTAGCTAATGGAACCTACCCATCTTGAAAAACACCAAACAAAACCCAGTGCTTCTAAATTTAGAATGTTCTTTTTTCTCCCATTTCTGTAGATTTTTTCTCTAGTGCTAGCTGCATTTTTTCAGAAAGCAACAACCCACCTTTTCACTAAATTTTTGCTTTCCAGTAGGGAATATAATTAGTTCAACGGCTTCCATTCAAGAGGTGCAGGAAGGTGAGACTTGGGCAGAGTTTTCAGGGTACTGAACCTTCTTCCTGTCCTTGAGACACACAAAATTGTGAGGTCCAAGACCTTTCTTTGATCTCTGCTGACCTGGAAGGGATGGAAGTAGTGAGACTGGAAGCCTGCTCAGATATCCTGTGTGGATCAGTCCCCATTTATGCCGCCCCTTTCCTCAGTGCTGGATCAGTTTGAGAAGTGTTCAGGAATGACTCCTTGCAGGTGGCCTCACAAAGTGTCCCTATAGCTGCCTGCCCAGCCCTGGGGTGTGCTGGCACCCACGTATCCCCTTATCCCCACGTCCCCACTGCGTGTGCGCTGGAGAACTGAGCAGAGCGAGTGGCTCAGAGAAATCTGATTGACACCAGTAGTTTTAAGCTCATGCATGTCTAGCTACTTGTTCAATTTGTTTAGTCCAGTGGTCTCCTTTATTAGGAGCCTTAGGGTTTTTCTTTTGATTTGGCAGGATGATTATAATGAGAGCTCCTTAGTGCTACTCCACCAGGGTATCTGCCCACTTGCTCTCAGCCTCTGCTGTATAGCTTGTGATTAATGTAAAACAGTCAGATGCCCTTCAGATCAGTCGAATTTGGGGATTCTATTATAAACATGAAAAGTGTGCTGACCGCACAAAGCCCTTGGTGGTACCAATTAAAGACAGCGCCATTCAGTTGGCACTTCTCATGCCGCTGCTTTTTTCCCTTTTTTCTTTTTTCCTTTCACGGCAAATCTTTTCCATGGCAGTGGTGGCCCTGCTGCTGCCACGCTCCTGTGCCTCCAGCCCCAGGGCACGGCTTCCTCAGCCAGGGGGGAAGCACCTTGCTCTCCCTCTTGCTGCCCAGTTTCTGTGCCCCTCAGCTTGTCCTCCATCTGGCCAGACGTGAGCACTGGGATTTGAGTCCAATTTCACTTCGTGTCACCGTGCAGGGACAGGCAGAGCTGCCTGCGCTGCCCCCAGCAGAAAGCCCTGTGGTGTCCTCTCCCTGCTGCTGCAGAGGCTCTGGGCTGTCAGCACAGATCATTTGACAAATTTCACGGTTAGACCCCAGCTTATCATCATTATCTTTTTATTTCAGTCAGTATTCCAAGTATTCCTTGAATGTCACGAGTGAAGAGCTGGATTACACACAAAGTGTCCAGTGTTAAATCCTATTTACATGCAAAAGTTGTGCCAGTTTACCCTGAGGTTAAATCAGTGCAAACCCCTTCTGTGAGGACTCTTCTAAACTAATGAGAATGACCTCCCATAATTTCTTTAATTAAAGAACAACAACCACCTAAATCAAGATAAAACATGCTTCGTATTAAATAAGGTTGGCCAAGCAAATGGGTTTGCATTGCTTGAAGTGCTGACTCCTCTTTTTACACCCACTGAATCCCACAAATGCTTTGGACAGAGCCAGTGCCAGCCCTGTTTTCTGACTCTGCAGCAGTGAGAGGATGTCACACCTGCCCCTCTAAAGGCAGCACAGGCTTTTGCCTCTGCCTGGGAGGTGGCTGAGGTCTCTCTCCAACATGCACCCTTTGTGTTAAATCCCATGCACCACTTCTGATATTCCACAAATCCATACAAACTGTCTGGATCAAGGCAAAGCGTTTTTTCATGGAAGTTACTCCCCCCGCCACCACCCCGTGTTTGTCAGAAAGGAATAAAACTGCACCATATGAAAGCAGAGAGAAAAATCCTTTATTTCTGAAATTTTATCTTCCAGAGTCAGGTTTTTCCTTGCATAAGACTCTCCATAAATCTGAGGTCTTGTAACTTTGATCTGTTCACCCCCTGCCTACAACACAGACTCCAATCCCACCTCTTGCTTAATGGACTGTAAGGAATTCAGGAACACTTGAGTCAGAAAAAAACCCAGTACGGGTTCCTTATTTCTCTGCTCATTTCTTAAATTAAAGAAAGACTTTTAGAAGCCACTTCGAGGACACTTTCTGTTGTGAAGGCAAGAGCCACCCTCCTTCCTTTCACTGCTGGTTCCTGTTTATGTGGGGATTATGTCACTGTCCCCATCAGTGCTCAGGGGCTGCTGGAAGAGCCTCAAAGGCTCAGCAAAGTCAAGCAGCAAAGTTACCCTGTCAGGTGTTCATGAGTCTGTATCTTGCTGAAACAAAACCTTAGAAACAAAATCATTGTGATTAATCCCAGCAGAACATGTGAGCAAAATCGGAATGTGATTTTCTTCTCAATCAATATTATGGAGCTCCCACCGATCTTTTAATAATGTTTTGTTTATGGATGAAAAGATACTGAGGTCCCAATATATTACAGTCATTCATGTTTAGACCTGTAAATGAACCCCAAAATAATCGTCATATTTTGTTGCCTGCTCCACATATACACTCAGCTTACTTGTATATAAATTAAAGATAAACTGCATTTAATCCTGTTAAGCATTAAAACGTGAGCAAACAAATTGACTAACAAAATACAGGGGGATGGCAGAAAAAGAAAATAAGCTCAGAAAATAATTGGTTCTAAGGAAGTTAATGAAAGTTTGTAGCATGCTTTTTATATGAATAGAGTTCAGAAGAGATTATTTTTTTGAAGTGTTACTCACAAATCTCCCATATCCACAATAGATCTTTTGTTAACTGTACCTGCACATTTATTGTGTACGACAGCCTAATAAAATGAAGTCATTTTAATAAACATTGTATCAGAATATCCTATCTTCTGTGTGGCACTGCGAATTTCCACTACTGAAGGAAACATTTAACATTCTCACCATTTTAATACTTTTAATAAATATTTGCAATTCCTGTGATAATGCATAATGGCAGAAAAATGCATTGCCTCCAAAATTTATGTGGCTGCTGGCAGGTGGCCATTTTCCAATTTTCTGTCTCGCTAATATACATTTATTATGTATTTCTAAGGGCTTTTCTTTTCAGCATTTGGCTTGCCATAAAATTGCTATTTCTTTTACAAGAGAAAGTGCTCGTGACAAAGAAATCTCAATTGAACCCAAACCTGACAAATGGACATCTGCTGGCCAAGGCAGAGAAGGAAAACATTTGCCCAGCATAGCTCTCAGTTTGATGCCTTCCCATCAGCCACAGGCACAATATGTTTGGATCAGAGGCTCACATTCTGAACTGCTAACAAGAATCAGTCCTTGCTTGGTAATATTTCCTGAAGTATGACATGGTATTGCATCATGTTACCCACGACATGACATGGAACAACATCGCGTTACATGATGGGTTATGACATAGGCAAGGAAGATGCAGGTTAATACCACGCATCACATTTTATTTTGTCTAAATTGCTGGAGCAGAGTGTACGATGAGCTGTGAGTGGTCTCTTCTGTGCCGGCTTTATGCAATTTATACAACAGCCATCGTTATAGTACCTGAGCATCCACCAGCACATAATTAAGCCTCTATTGATAGCTGAAATCCTTGAATCTCTCACTAAGCACGTATCGTTCTCTGTGTTTAAGTAGCAGCATTCATTTGAAGAGCCAGGGAGCAGGGACTAAGTATGAAGCCTAAACAGGCAATGAGAAGTGGTAAAACTCCTAAGATGATGCATTCTTAGCCTCTCAATGCAAGGAAGCTGATTTTGTGAAACTCTTTATGGCATTCACAGTGAAGCAGGGGATATCCTGCATCACGGAGCATGTGCTTCTCGAGGATCCTTTCTGGTAGCAAATGATGCTCAGAGAGTGTGATTTGTTATCAGAGAGCTATTTGTGATGGCCAAGATAGAAGGGCACTGAATAAATATCTACAGCTCTCAGGAACTGAAACATGATGGTGCAGGAGATGGAAAGAAATATCTCAAACAGGCAGAGGAACAGAACCTCACTACCAAAGGTGACTGCAAATTCAGTAGCTTTTGCTTTTGTTTTTTCAAAGCTGTGAAGCAACAGCATAATCCAAATTGATAATATACTGTATATTTAGTTTTTCAATAATATGCCTTGATTAAGCTAATTCCTGGATTGATAAATGCAGTCCCTGTAGCATAGGCTACTGTACGAGAGGTTTAATCTCCGACTTGCTGTGGAATTATGGGCAGGTTGCTTCAGAGTCTGCATTTTTGGCTTTCCCTTTACTTGACCTATTTTGGCCCCAGCTCAGGAAATAATCGCAATTTGGGAAAGTTTGGGAAAGTGCTTACTGGACTTACAGTGAATGTTTCAGAGCTGTCCTGAATCACTCATGGTGATCCTGCAGCACTGATATGGAGAAGACAAAGGCACATTTTTCACTGATGATCATGTGCTTGTGCCAGGACTAAAACTGCAGTTTGGAACTGGCCAGGTAGAAAACTTCTGGGTATTTTTTTTTTAACTGAAAATTTAATGTGTCTAATTCTTCTTTATCAAATCACCTACTTCTCTATGAAGTGAATTCAACTGAATAAGGCACAAACTTTGCAAATCCTCACCAGAATTTCTCAGCTGTCAAAAAAATTATGGTAACCCTGCATGTCTGCCCAAAAATATAATAATTTTTAATAAGTAGTGGCATATAATTATTTAAGCTAACATATACATACATACATATATTTATACATGTTTATTTTAATATATTAGTACATTAATATATAGTTATATAAAATATTTATCATAGAGTGATTTATTATAGGGATTATACATTCTAGGCTATTATAGAATACAAATAGTATTATATTGAAATATATAATTAGTATTAGGGATTCAAGAGGAAAAAAAAGGCATGATTTTTATTTGCAAAGGATAATATTCAAGTATTGGGGGGAACAGAAGAAGGGTCCCTCTAACCTTCCTCCTGACACTTAGGTCAGTAGCAAGGTGTGGATTTTTCTACATAACTTGTTCTTGGTCTAATTGATTTCTTCTTCCTGAGTTTGCAGCCAGTGCTGCCTTTTTAGAAATGCTTTGCAGCCTTGCTGCCATGCACTGTTTTGTTGTGCTCAGTCCATCTCACACCAGAGACGTGTCTGTGCTTTGTTTGCATTTGTTTTATGAAGGGGAGCATGAGGGTTTTGTGTTGCTTGTGTTTGATACGGGTTGATAAGAACCAGACATTTGAAGAAATGGAGAAAAGCAGATTAAAGATTTCCTGTCCCCTCATGGCCAGTTTTCTCTTAGATGAAATGAAGGATTTGTGAGTGGGCACAAGTGAGTGATACAATCATGTTTCTACCAGAAAGTTTAACTGTATCCATCAACTGCATCTTAGCATTTTTGATAAAGATTGTCTTCCGAGAAGAATTAATGTATTTCTTACTCTTGCTGCTGCTTTCATCCACTTTAGTGAGTTTAATTTGCTTGCAAAAGATTTCTCAGAAGTAACTGTTCCTTATGAAGGGTGACCATTAAAAAAAAAAGACAAGAAACAAACTCCACAAAAACAAACCAAGAAAAACACCTGACAACAGGGAAAACTGTGGCACTTCTCCGTGAATCTTCTTAAGCTCAGATATTTTATAAGTATTTAGTGTGATACCTTGTAGGAACAGACAGCAGCAGGTGACTGCAGTAACTTTGAAGAGCAGCTTTTTTCTGTCACTTCTTTTCCAGCGTGGCCCAACAGTGTTTCTAACAGAAAGCACTTGCACAGCATCCCCATTTCTCTCAGGAAAATCAGTATAGATTGGTAATAATGCAGAGCAACATACAATTAAAAATTAATAGCAAAATGATTACATTATTCTCTTCTAGCAGAAAAACCCCTCTACCCTACAACAAAGGCCTTTAAAGCACTTTGGCTGTTTTCCAGAAGAGCTGATTAACACTGCATGGAGCAGTGCTGCTGGGATGAGCTGCCAGGCAGGAATTGCTGAGTGTCTGTCGAGGAACTCAGGGAAGCAGGGAAGGCTCTGCTCCAGTCCCCGTGCCCTCGGAGTGCTGCTCAGCTGTCAGCAGCATGGCAGGGCATCCTTTGGATTATTCCAGTAATCTGGGACATTCCAAACCGAGAGACAATGCGTGGGGAAGCCAGGAGAGAGAGGAATTGCTTTGCTTAATGCCAAAACAAAGGCTTTGCAGTGTTACACAGAATATTCTGATCACAAAAGTTACCCTGCATTAGGGCCTTCAGCCTGCCATAATTGACCTTGACATTGCTCTCAGCTGGGGGCACAGGACTCTTGGTGCAGTGACTTCCCTTGAAGAACAGTACAGAATACTTGCTTACTATCTTCTTTTTTTCTTAATTCTTGAAAACTGTGCACTGCAAGGACAAGTAGGCAGAAGTGTAGAGAGGGATGGAAGGTATTTTATGTGGATGAACACATGAAGAGGTGATTATGTATTGCTAAAAGTCTAATCCCTGGATAAACTACAGTTTGCTATTAATTCTTTGGACTTGCTTAGCTGCTACTTAACATTTCCATGACTTAACAATTATATTCTTGAGCTAAGAGTAACTTTTCAACAAAATGTGTAGGGATTAGTAACATTGATAATTATATTAATTAATATTAATGGGAGTGACAATATTTGTAGTCATATGACAAACATAAGGAAAGCAGGGCTTTAATTTTATCAATTAATTCTGTTTCTAATTGCTTTCACTATTCAATTGTCAGAACGTGTTCTCCTTGCAACAAGGAATGTGTTAAGCAGGAAAAGCACAGAATTAAGGGGAAAGAGGGCTCTGTGTTTGTATATGGTGCCGTCTGTTATCCAGAAGCACACTGAGCCTTCTCTGTGGGCTTTGGGTTTTCTCTCTGTTTCTTGTAAGTGCCAATCATCTGGAGTAATGGGTTCAGTCTCATTGAGCTGGGTTAGTAGGCAGAGAGGCCGTCAGGAGCAGGAAATGCCACTGATTGAAGAGCTCTCCAAATTATCAACTCTCCTCTTCCCACACCTTGCCATAGGTGCAGGATGAGCTCAGGACAGCAAGGCAAGCAGGCCTCATGCAAGAGAGCTCGGTGTGTGTATCTACACTGGCTCCTCAGATTTAATACCTTTGATGGGCTCAGAGTTGTCTCTGGAGGAAGGCAGGGCGCTGCAGTCCATTGGCCTTAATCCTTCCCTGTGCTCCCGTATCTTTGTACTGCTCCACCAGCTCCACACAGCCGTAAAACCAACTCAATCCACCCTGGGCTCCCTGGTGGGAAGGAAATCCCTCACCAGGCCCCTTGCTGAGTGCTGCAGCTGCCACAGAGGCTCCCTGGCACCAGGAGCAGGGCAAACCCCTCCCTGCAGATGTGTCTAGAGCCCTGAGATGCTGCTCCTGCTCGGTGTCCCCACAGGCTGGGACTGTGCAAATCCCGGCTGTAGGGGCGGAGGCCTGAAGGTCCCTATGTCCTGAGACTGCTCTTAATGCAGTGACGTTTCCCCCTGCAGAGAGCCCTCACCACAGAGCCATCCAAGAGGCCAATAAAACAAATGATGATGATCTCCTGGGGCAGCTGCAATAAACAATGCTGCCAGCTAAGAATGGTGCCTTTGATGGCTCTGCAGGCGAGAGCTCAGCCATCTCTCAGCTGCTGAACCCCACCTCGCTGCCCTCGCAGGCTGTGCCAGCTGCTCCTGCAACGCTTCAGGGCTGCTCTTCCTCCCAGCTCATCCCTGCTCTGCTCCTGCTCAGGACTGCCACCCCCGCGCCTGGGAGGATCTCACCAAGCCCTGCACAGGTGGAGGACGCTGTCACCCAGCACAAGCTGCTTCAGTGGCCTCTGGCTCCTCCCAGATTACCGGGGAGAAGTTGCTGCTGCCTGCTCAGCTGTGCAGGTGTTGGGCTCTACTGGCCTGGGGAGTTCCTCACCAACACCCCAGTGAATCTGGGGGACTTGAGGATGAAGGAAATATCCCCAATTAATTTGCTTCTTGTGGGCTGGAGACCCTCCCATCCCATTCCCTCCTTGTGGACAGGCAATGCTGATCCCCCAGCATTATCTGCATCTATGCCTATTTTTAGGATAAAATCAGTGAGTACAGCTCTATCTTGTTGTGCAAGCCTCGTCATTGTCAAAAGGCATTGTCAGGGCAGATTCACATCTTCCGTGCTGGTATAAATGTTGCTTCTTCCCTATTTCCTCTTCAGGGGACAGAGATCAGACTGAAACCTTTTGTGTTTGTTTCCAGTACCCCGGGATGGGCCTGGGAGCCTTTGCTTTTCCCCATCAGGAAGCACAGGTTTAACGTATCCAACGCAACAGAATCACTTAATGAGTGCTCTGTGAATATTAATAAAAGTTTGGACGTGACTCAGGCTACAATGGCTGAGAAGTTTGAAAGCTTCGGTTCAAGATTACAGGAGACTGGGAGAAAATATGGTATCCAGCAGCTAGCAAATAGTGTGGATATTTCACTATCCAGGGGTCTCTAATTACTAATAATGTACAGGAACAGTATGATATGTCCTTACAATTGCAGAATCCTTTTCAAAGATAATCTTTAATAGTTTATTTGACAACCTGTAAAATTATAGAAAATTATTAGTCTTGGGAATTACAAAAATCCCCATAGTACAGTCAAACAATAAAATTATAATTACCTGTGGGTAATTGAAATTTAACTGTTTTTTTATTGTATATTACACATCAATAGCAACATAAGTTCAAGAGTGTCCCCCTCCCCTCCCTTTCCTTTTCCTTACAGAAGTAGGGAAAATGGACAACCCTGCTGGTATCTTGTGAGCCCTTGTCACAGAAAGAGCTTGAACAATTTTGATTAAAGCAGTATGTTCGAGACTGTCATTAGACCTGCATTAAATTACATATCTGGAATGTTAAAAATAAAGAGTACTGAAGCTTATTCACAGCTGCCTGTGGTAAAGTATGTAGTCAAGGTTTTTATTATCTTTGAAGTTCTTATTTTTCTCTTTTCTACAACTTATTGTTTCATCAAACAAATACCTAGCACATTTAAGAACAGAGTGAGCACATGAGCAGCAGTGCTTGAGCTGGATAAAGCATTAGCGTGTTTCCATTCTGTGCTCAGTAGTATTGTTTAGTATTAACAATGGTAATTTATCAATTATACAGAAGGGAACAAAGCCCTTCAGTGTCTCACAGCTCCAGAAGTCCCTGGTACAAGGCCCAAACCTGGAGACCATTTACCAGGAGCATTTGCAGGGCCAGGATTTGCCTTGTCCCCTTGCAGTGACCCCATGGAGGCTGCTCAGTACTCAGCTCCAAGACTTCCACGGCTTTTTTCCTAAACCAGGAAAATTATAACTGGTTTTTTTTTTTCCTTTCTGACCCAGGGATCTTGATAATGAGACATCACAGCCTCTTCTAGTCAGTGAGACCGTCCAGTCCCTCTTGTCGTGTTATTTGTGGTGGCTTTAGAGACTTTCATACCAATCTAGAGGACAAACCCCAAGCTTTTGAAAGCTGCTCTGCCAGGACAAACCCCAAAACATGGTATGTTTGACAGTTAATTGTCTATGCAGCAATTTGTTTGTTTGTTTGCTGAGATGCACAAAATCCTCTATAGAAGGATCAGACTGGCTACTTCTGTAAAGTTCTTTGTGACCATTATGTGCATATAACAGCACAAGTGAAAATACCTGTTTTATTAAGAGTTTCAGTTAAAGTGTTTAATACACAGATTTTATCATGAAAGAGGCATCACAAAGACTGAGTTCAACATAATGGCAAGCCAGGTATTGTTATGATTATCATTACTGTTATTTATATATGATCACTGAAGTATTGAGTGAAAACTGGGACATGGAGTTCCTGAGCCCCGAAGAGCTCATAGTAACAGCTGTTTTTGGAGGATGCAACAATAGCAGACCAGCTCTGCTTCATGGAACAATTAATGGTGCATACAGCCCAGTCTGGAAATTCCTGATCCCAAATGGATTTTCGCAAAGATCAAAGAAGGTAAAATTTCAGTTGGATCTTGCCTTTTTTTATTCTGGTGCCTCTTCCCACTGCCTCTTTCTCTGCCTGTTGGTGTGAAGGGCACCCCTGCATATTAGAACTGTTTATACAGCAAGGCAGCTGGAAACTCCTCATCCAAGGGGTATTTGAATGTCTTTGCAAGGGAGAGATACTCTGCCTTCCTCAGTGGTCCTTCCCATCAAAGATTTTTAAGTGTCCTGGCCTCCTAAAAGCTAAAGTGGAGTTTTTGATTGAGATTTAAACCAAGAGTAAATCTTTGAAAAGCGGAAAGCCCAAGAGGGGCTGTATCATCAGAGCAGGTAATGGGCTGAGCTGAGCAGAGCAGAGGCAGGGCTGCCCCAAAGCCCTGGTTCTTACACCAAAGAGCTGTGACCTTGTGTACTACACATAGCTCTGCTTGGCTCTGGCTATTCCCTAATCCCGACCCTTGAACAACACCTGAAGGCTATAGGAAACTTTTTCTCCATCCTTATCTTGACCCTCATTCCCTATTAGATTCCAGCTGCTGAGCTCAATCACCCTAAAAAAAGAAGCTGGGGAGTTGTTGTCCACTAGGATTTATATAGATGGGATGCTTGGAAGTTAAATCTTCCAACCACTACAACGCACCATAGGGTAAGACAAAGAGCAGGAGATAAATTTTCCTGCCTTTGAAATTCCTGCTCATGTCACTCTCTGAGCTGATTTTTACTATTTTGACTCCAGTGAGAAGAGCTGTTCCAATGTGAGCCTCTTAACTCTGCACTGCAGTGGAGGGATGAAGCTGAGGATGAGCAATTGGAGCACTGTCAGGATTACACCCAGGTCAGATTTTTCATTCTGCTAAAAGTCACTTTTTTGACACGGGAATCAGGAAAATACATTGATGCGACATGTTGAAAAGGACTGAAAGGTTGTTATTTGCTCCCACCAATATAGACAGACACAACCCTTCAGTAAAGGAAAAATATTTTCCAGTGAGAACACAAGCTTTGAGTGCAGCATAATGGGAGGGCTCAAGAGGGGCTTTGGGGAGCTCCTCAGGGAGAGGGGTCTTTCCATGGGCTTTTTTGTTCCTATCTGTAGGGTGAGCTCACAAATGTTTGGGTAGAGAAGGCTGCAAGCTTCCAAAATAAAAAAAAAGGGATTGGCTATTTTTCTTTCTCATGGATGAGGTTATAAGGTTAATAAAAGAGTTAATCCCAGCCTGCTCTGCAAAAGGGAACAGCTCACATTTGTGAGACTTCAAAAGGCTTCAGAGTGTCTGTGTATGGATGTTGTTATTTCCTGTCAGGGCTATCCCAAGAAGATGGGGGCTGGGAGCTCATTTTGGGAAGAGGAGTTTGGCCTTTAACTAAATCAGTTGGAGTGAAAATAAAAAGGTTAGTGTAAAATGGTTTTGAGAGTAAACTCCAATTCAATAAAATTCTGGGTGGTTTTTTTTTCCTATGAGAGTCTAAAATTAAAACTTAGCACAGAGCAGCAGAGGCTGACCAGAGCATTTCAACCAGATGGCCCAGAGAATCTGGTGGGGTTTTTTTAAAAAAATCATTACATGACTTTAACTTCTAAATATGTTAATGGTTTCAAAGAAAAATAAGAAAAATCAATTTAGGAAACATTCAGCAAATTAAAACATAAAAAAAAGCGAAGTATAGTAGAGAGAAAAATATTATCATTTTACTAAATGGTTTGGTGGAAGCATAGAAGACATAGAGAGCATTCTGCCTGACAAACAAGCTTGTATTCAGACAAGGGAAATGTGGCCCAAGCTCTCTTACAGAGTCTATAGTCAGCAGACAACCACTTTAGCAGGGTGCTGCTGCCCTTTTTTAGAAGTGCAGTTTTCGGCACTCGCAGTTTCAGGGGCTTGCTCCGCCTGCTCCGTGGGGCTCTGGGATGGCAGCAGGCCAGGACAGAGCCATGGCAGACAGGGATTGGTTACAGAGCAGGCTCTTCTCACTGTGGTGTGTCCTCACTGGTGCAGTTGGTGCAGGACACACTTGAGCTCCAGCCTGTGGCTGTGCAGGAGGGCTGGGACTCTCCCTGTCCCTGTCCCCAGGCTGCTCTCCTTTGTGCCTGGCTGACATAGCACCAGGCAGTGATTTACAAGGAGAGCTGGGTGTCCTTTGCTTCCCAGCACTGAGGGAATGATTATTGCACAGCACAGAAAATTACCCCAGGCCTTGTCAGGCTTTTCTGGAGAAATAAATTCCACAATCTGGGTTCCTTATATCCTTCCCTGGCTTGGTGTCCCTCTGCCCAGCTGAGGGTCCATGCTCAGACACAGAGTAAATGTTACAGTCAATATCCCTCGGCAGAGAAACTGCACTGCAATTTCTTCTTTTCTACTTTTCTTCCCCTTGCACGAGGCTCCTGTGCTACCAGCTAACCATTTCCTATACGAAAATGGCATTGTGTTAAAGTTATATAGTGTATCATATTAAATTTTATAACAGTGCTTTGTGTTTTGAAAAGACTTTGGGGGGAAACAGCATCAATCAGGGAACCACATTTGATAGACTTGGAAGGGGCCTCCTGGGTCATTTTGTCCAAGACCTCTATGAAGCAGGAAAGCTTCTGCAAAATACCTTTCCCATAAATGTATCTAACCTTTCCTTAAAGACACTGAGTGATTGTGCCATAAATACCTCAAGCAGCTAAACCAGTCTGATTGACCTTACGATCAGAAAGTGTCTCCTAACACTGTAGAGAAGGTACAATTTTCCATTCTTCCAGCTGCAGCTAAGCAAGAAAAAAGGGCAAATACACAGTAATGGCCAACAATACAGACTGTGCAAACAGTTTTACTTTCACTTTACTGCTATCACCTACCATAAATCTGGATGTACCATTGATACTTGGTTTCCCAGTGTAGTGTCTGTGATGTCTGTAGTATCCATCTCACTTTGACTTTTGGAGAGCCACCATTACAGAGTGTGGAAATAAGGAAGACGGACGAGCAGCACTTTCTGATTCAGGAAGCCATTTGAAACCCCATGCTGTGTAGTTAAAGTATTTATTTCTATTCTCTATTTATTAGAATTTGTGAGGTGTTTCTTGTCAGGACTATGGGAGTAGGGGAAGCACAGGGCTTTCTACGGCTCTGTCAGTGTCAAAGAATACTTTTCATTCTCCTCCAATAATTGTGTGCATTGAAAAATAAATACCTGGTAGTTTGGCTGTTTGTTGCTGCAATAGCAGTGCGTTGTGTGCTGCTCTGCCTTCTTTTTCTCAGTGAGTATTAGGAAAAGTGTCATTTTGGGTAGATATGTTATTAAATCACAGACACATTCATTGCTGAGAGCTTCCTGAGCTGCACATAAACTATCTTTGGCTTGGGTTTTTTTGTCTTTTTTTTTTGGATTTTTCCTTTTTTTTTTTTTTGCAAGCACAGAAAGAAAGTGACAGAGCTGAAGGCCAGTTGTTCAACCACTCTTTTCACCAGGTGTTCCACAGTTGTACTTCTCCCACGCACAGGACTGCTGCAAAATGGGCCAGGAAAACAAGGCCTAGGAGCAAAAGACACAGAAAAGATAATTTAGAAAGAATTTGGTGATGCTGGGTTTGAAGACTCGTCAGTGGCTCTGCATGTCCCTGCCCACACTTTTTTGCTGAGTGAAATTCAGACTGGCATTCACCTGTGAGTCTCAGCTCAGTGCTCATCATTTCATCAAAGCCTTAAATAAGCCCTAAAAAATACAGATTTTTTTAAGGCCTTTTCTATAGAATTAGCTAAATGCCAACCTTTCTCTGATGTGCAAAGTTGTAAAATATATGTCTAGTATTTAATCACATAGAAATATGTGAAATTACACTAGAAATGCTCCTCATCCAGTTGTTAAGGGCAGAGGCTGCTGAGATTGTGACCATTCAACCTGATAGCATAAAACTGCAAAATACCAGTGCCAAGAAAAATACAAATCCTGACAGACCTTTTGGTTATTGTTTAGATTCTCTTCAGACACTTTTTCCCATGGCATCACCAAATCAGGCTTCCCTCATCACCACAGAGTGGAGACAGCCCCAGCTCACCCCTCACTCTGCTCCTGTCTGAAATTCCAGCTGGAAGAGCAGCCCTTCCCTGCTTGGGTGAGTTGAACCACACAGCATTTGCTTCCATGGGATCCTGGTACTCCAACCCCCATGACAAAATCAGATCCTCCTCCTTCCTGCTGATCTGCTCCAGCCCCTTGTATTCCCCATTCTCCTCTCAGTGCCCCTCCGTTCCCTACATTGTAAATACCTGCTGGGGGGGAAGAGAAGCATTTTTTATTCTTTTATGTTGGAAAGGAAATGAAGGCAAAGAGGGCTTTTTTTGTTCTTTTATCGTTGTTGTTATTATTGAGAGAGGGTTTGTTTGGGTTTTTTTTTTCAATACAGACAAGTTCTAACCTGTACCTGTGCTCTTAGGTGCTCCTGAAAATAAAAAGCACATTTGCATCATGTATGCTTAAAACAAAAATAAATTATATATTATAGAGATTTTCTGATCCTGTTCAGTGCACAAATGCCAATATGGGGCTCTATCTTGCAATCCATTTTGATATTTACAACAGAACATGGCATATCATTTAATTTAAATTTGCAGCATGCTCAGTGTAATTAATGCTGTGCAGTGCCTAGAAAATCCTGATTTCTTAATGTGATACAATGCCTGCATGCTGAGAGCTTTTTTTTTAAAACTACTGTATCATTTTGGAGCATTAATGGGGAGGCACTGCCATTAAATAGGAAAAAAAGAGCCAAGGCCACTTGGTCTTTATGAAACTTCAGTGCAGCTCCCCAAAATATGATGCAAAGTACAGGTTTGTTTCAGAAGAGGGGGAGAGTCAGAGATTTAATTTTCCCTTGACACAGCATGATGCCTGAATAGCCAGACAGCTATTCCTAAATTATGTGCATTTCATTCCTAGGAGCTGTGAGCATTTTGAATGGGCTGTTGTTAAATACAGTACACAAGCATAAATACTCCAGGGAACAGCTAGCTGAAATTTTGGCATGAGCAGAAATCTGATGTAGTATCTGAGCATGTAATAATAATGCATATTGATTTGTTGGGAGTGCTAGGAGAGGGGTTTGGTATTCTGGGATGAGCACTGTTAAACTTGGGAACATCTTGAGTGATGACAGTGCGCTGTGGTATTTGTGTGTGGTGAGCTTGGCAGGGACAGAGAGGTTCACATGAAGCTTTAGACCTGGAGACTGGCAGGGATCTCAGTTTTGGAACTGGACACAAAAAACTGAATGCAAGACAAAGATATTTATATATTATACATAAGTGAAGCATTGGCAAGAAGGGTTGGCACCAAATGCCCTTCAAGGTCAGGAGCTTTCCTGCCATGGCTGCCCTGAGTTGGGTGTGAGTTTACCTGCTTTAGAGGGCAGCTCTGTGTTTGGTGCAAAACGAAAAGGGAAAAAAACCCCTAAAGAACATCCCCCTATCATTTGTAAGGTATCAGTTTCTGCTAGACTGTACTATAAAAGCTCTTCTTATAGACTTGTTGATAGCAAAACAAATTCTTCAAGTCTTTTAAATAAATCTGTTCCTAAACATAATGCTTCAACTTTTCTGTTCTCATCTGACACCTGACAGTTGCACCTTAAGAGTAATTGGTCCTGCTTTGAACCTCTGCAAGCACTGTGGGAGGAGGATGGGCACTTTATTGACTTGGATTGATTTTTGTAGGAAGCACATGAGACAGACTCAGTATCTGGTGTCACACCTGGGATACATCACCCTCCTCAAGAACATCTGCAGGCCATGAGGAGGGTTAAGAGGATGTGGAGGAACCCCTCAAACACCACCATCCCACCAAGTGGGACCTTTCTGCATGGTCACCTCAGAGAGGCACCAGCTGGGACCATGTTCATTGGCCAGGTGGGAATTTCAGGGAGTGATGCCTTGGCTCTTGTGATGAAGCCATCCTGAGCCATGTGCTGTCTCCACAGGCAGGAACCAAAGGGTTACCCCAAAGCAGATTGGCCAGCGCGTTGATCTCTTCACACTGTGGTGTCAGGCCTCTAGAAGGGCTGTTGGGATGAGGGGTTGGGCATTTCCACGCCTGGAACTGTGTTTTCCAGTGCTCTGGTTATTTGGGAGCGTTACAAGACAGGGCAGTGAAAGGATTTGTGAACTGGCTGCTTGGTTTGTGACAAAAAAAGTGTCATTGATATTAATAGCTCTGAGCTCCAGTACAGACCTAAAAAAGGCAGGGAAATGGCAGAACAAAAGGAGACAGGAACAAGATGGCACTGGGGGCTCCTCACCAGGGAGGCTGATTAAGACGTGAGGCGGGGGCTGTCCTGCCAGTGTGCGGGTTTGGCTGGGAAATCTCCCTCCTCCTGCTGTCTCACCTCCCTCATCCATAATGAGGGAAGGAATAACTTTGCAGCACACTTTGCATTGGCATTGCATGCTAACTTCATTACTGTTTGCAACAGCCTGTGCAATCCTCAGAGGGAAGGAATAATAACAAAGAAAAAAATTATAATTACCAAGAACATAGTTTTCATCTATAATCTTCATTTCAGGATTCACTATTCCTGATGTCAGTATTTTATAATGGAAGAATGAGATATGCTAAGTTTCTGTTTGATGGAAGTAAATTCAGATTTAATATTGCCAAGGAACTGAATTTTTAATGGAGCAGAGCAGTTTGCAGCCATTGCAGCCCCTGTTTGCCGCTCCTGCCGCTCCTTTGTAGCTGCTCGGTGACGTTCCCATGACCAGGCAGAAAAATGGAAAGGAGCTGCTCTGAATTTTCAGTGGAGTGACAGCACTTTGTCATTTAACTCTGTCACGATAATTGGGAGTGTCACACAATGAAGCAACATGACACACCCCCAGTAAATGAAGAGTTTTCAAAGTGATGTACAGCCCCTGTCAACTGCCAAAGCTTTTGTTTGCTCATGGAGCCAGGCGGCATTTCCAGGAGGAAAACTGCACTGGAGAGGAGAGGCACACTTGGAAAGTTTGTTGTGAATTGATGTCCTCTGTGTTTTTGTCAAATGGAATGGATCCTATGAACAGGAGAATACCCCCTTTTATCACACACTCCCAGCTTCCAACCTGCTGAGGACTTTCCACAAACTCTTCAGGAATTTACCTCTTTTTGTTAAATTGGGTTGGATCTCATTAATAAAAGAATGGTATAATGGAAAAGAGTTTCTAAAATTATACTGTAACCTAGAATTGCAGGATTCAGCTTTCTCTGCCTGAAGAAAAAAATTCTGAAGCATTAAACTTACTTTATCAAGCATTGCACCTGACATGCTCTCATAAATTTTACATACATTTTAACTTATTTTAATATTATGCAGGCTTGGTTTAAAATATTCCCATGAAGTACCAAAAATGAAGCTGCTCAGCCATAAATTAGAGCTAAAAAAATACTTGTTT